>SJYX01012601.1:17371-34022 GCA_006410675.1 Oreotragus oreotragus | reverse complement strand
TGTCTGACTCTGTGCGACCCCATAGACGGCAGCCCACCAGGCTCCCCTGTCCCTGGGATTCTCTAGGCAAGAACACTGGAGTGGGTTGCCATTTTCTTCTCCAATGCATTAGAGTGAAAAGTGAAAGTGAAGTCACTCAGTCGTGTCTGACTCTTAGCGACCCCATGGACTGCAGCCTACCAGGCTCCTCTGTCCATGGGATTTTCCAGGCTCCTAACCTATAATACAGAAACCACATAAGCCATAACTATGAGTAAACTGTAATGTAGCCTTTTGGCTATTATATTGCTACTCCTGCCAGTTTAACCTAAATTGAATAGAAAAGGAAGTAGTAAGGACTTGAACCTGAATATACCCAGAAGAAGACACAACCAGGAAAGGTTCAATCTGCTGCTGCTGCTGCTGCTAAGTCACTTCAGTCATGTCTGACTCTGTGTGACCCCATAGACGGCAGCCCACCAGGCTCCCCCATCCCTGGGATTCTCCAGGCAAGAATACTGGAGTGGGTTGCCATTTCCTTCTCCAATGCATGAAAGAGAAAAGTGAAAGTGAAGTCGCTCAGTCTGTCTGACTGTTAGCGACCCCATGGACCGCAGCCTACCAGGCTCCTCCGTTCATGGGATTTTCCAGGCAAGAGTACTGGGGTGGGGTGCCATTGCCTTCCCCGAAGGTTCAATCTACTGTGCAGTAAAAACTGACTGCACCAAACAGTGTTACACCTACTTTCACATTTTACTCTTTTTTTTTCTTCCTTAAACTGCTCTAGCCTTTCCTAAATTCAATCCTCAAAATGAATTAACAATTTTTCTGCATAAGTTGTTGCTTCTTTACTCTTTCATTACTGGTAAAACACATGGACATACTGTACATGGTATAGCAGTAACAGGTACGCTCTGAGGTCAGCCAAGGGTGCTCATTCTAGTCTAAACATCTGAATTAGATAGCAAACCAGTATTTTAAGACTAGCATTGAAAGGAATGTTCCCTATATTCTAGAGAACTATTGTCCCACTCCATTTCATTTAAATAAATGCATTCTATTCATAAGTTTGCTACATTAGTGATTCACTGAAAACAGGAGTACATTTTAATAAATAAAAAAAGGTTTAACTCAAATGCAAACCAAAGTAATTTAATGAATACAATCTATTTTGCCTTTCTCTATGGCACAAACAATTACAGGCCAGCACTGTGTGTCTCAGCTTTCTAAGTCTATTCTTTTGCATGAAAAAGTATAGAAATAACCAACTAAAGGGATATTACATGTATAAAATGCTAATAAGTAAGCCACATTTCAAAAATCTAGTTTACAGAATAATTTATAAAATTCTAAAAACTCACCACCTTAGAAAAATGACTAGATGTAAGAGAAGAGCCTGTACAGTATTTAAAATTAAGATGTAAAGTTATTTTGTTAAATTCACTTTTGAAATCACATAGGTACAGTATTAAAATTCTGAGTAAATGGATATAGTATGTCTACAACTTCAGACCTACTCGGTATTTGCTGCTTTTCTTTAAATTCAAAAGGTAGTTTCAACAACTTATTTCCAATAGTCAGTCTTGAAAATAAGTCAATTTATACAAAACAATAATATCCCAGTAGAGACATGCTTTACAGTTGACAGAGAACTTTTTCTAAATTTTGTACCTAGAGGCCTAAGACCTAACTAGCATTAGGATATACTAACAAAGTATTCTTTAAAGAACCAAGGCCTTTTCTCTTAAAATAAGCCTAATATAAAAGTAACAAATTTGAACACTTGAGTTACGGTAACAAGAAGAGAAGTGAAAATCGCTCAGTCCTGTCTGACTCTTGTAAGAAACTATCTCTTAAAGTGTAATGTTAGAGCACCCTCTGTTGACTAATCAACTCAAATACTCTTAAGAAAAAGATCCTTAATTTAAGATCAGCTTTTTTCATCTCCCATATAATTTTTAAACATTAAACACATAAAGAATGTAGAAGATAAAGCACTAAACAGATAAAGCCTCCTTGGCACCTCTTTACAAATCAACAATATATTAAGTTTTCAGTATATGCATACCACTGCTCTTAAATATTTTTCTATTCTAATATGGACAATTTAACATGTAATGAGAACATACAGAATCAGAGAAAACAACAAGTAACAAAAAGAATTATCACCACATATAGCAAAAAGATCCCTGAACTGAGAGCCTCAATATATGGTCCTACTTGCTCATTTGAGTAAGTTATTTTATTTATCTGAGTCTCAGTTTTATCAATAAAAAACTTATTTAGATTTATTTATTCATTCAACAAACATTTACTTAGCACCTCTTCTGAGCCACTGCTTAAGCTACAAAGCACCTGCTCAAGCACCTCACACAGATGATTAAATATGTGCAAAATAATTAATATAAACAGGAGAAAGGGTTATTACAGAGAGAAAGAACATCAATTTATACTTTCTTCCTTCTTTTGGGAATTGTCTAAACCACTATTCGATTTTCTTTCTCACTTGAATTTACTTAAAACTTCAAAGAATTAAGCATAAAGCAGATATCATCTTCCTCCTCAAATAAATGTTCCTCTACTCTTTTTTTGATAATTTTTAATAATTTTATTTATTTATTTTTGGCTGTCCTGGGTCTTCATTGCTGCATGGGCTTTTCTCTAGTTGTGACAAGAGAGGGCTACACTTCATTGCAGTACTCAGGATTTTCATTGCGGCAGCTTCTCTCATTGCAGAACATAGGGTCTAGGATGTGCAGGCTCACATGTGCAGGCTGGGAGCAGTTGAGGCTCCCAGGAGCTAAATCACAGGATCAATAGCTGTGGAGCACAGGCTTAGCTGCTCTGCACCACGTGGTATCTACCCGGATCAGGGATTGAACCTGTGTCTCCTGCACTGGCAGGCTGACTCTCCACCACTGAGCCACCAGGGAAGTCCTCCTCTACTCTTTAGATATCTTTATGGTCTCAAAAGTCCAAGTCTTACAAAGTTTCAGTGGTAGCAGCTTCTCTACAATGATTATCCTTTCCAGTGAAGCCTACTGCTTAAATGCTAGGTAGATATTGACAGCCTAATTCCAGGAAAATAACTCGCATCACACAGGAGAAAATTGCTATGGTTCAGAGCAAAAAGAGAAAAGGTCAGAATTTAGTCCAGAGGCTTTGGATTACACTCATGCCTCAGTAAATTATTCATTCCTCAAATATACAGAGTACCTAACAATACTAAAGGAAACGTTGTATCAAAAGCAGTTAAAGAGCTTCCCTGGTGGCTCTGTGGTAAAGAATCTAGCTACCTGTGCAGGAGACAGGGGTGTGAACCTTGATCCGGAAGATCCTACATGCTGCGGGGCAACTAAGCCTATAGGGCACAACTATTGAGCCTGTGCTCTTGAACCCAGAAGCTGCAACTACTGAGCCCACGTGTTGCAATTACTGAAGCCCACGTGCCCTACAGACAGTGCTCAGCAACAAAAAAAGGCCACAGCAATAAGAAGACTGTACACAGCAACGAGAGAGTAGCCCGGCTCTTACAAAGACAGAAAAGCCCACATAGCAATGAAGAGGCAGCACAGCCAAAATAAATAAATAAAACTATAAAAAAAATTTTTAATAGCCATTAAATGAGCGCACAAGACATAGCTATGAAACTGATATCATACATAAAAAGTTAACACCCCCAAAACTAAAATAAAGACAATGTGAATACAACTGCTTTCACATAAGCTCTCTAAAAGGAAAAATAACTTCGTTCTTTAATAAAAGATTTTCAGAAAGGATAAATAATGACAAAATAGGAACACAAATCTTGAAGACAACATATCAGGGAGCTGCTGCTGCTGCTGCTGCTAAGTTGCTTCAGTCATGTCCGACTCTGTGTGACCTCATAGCCATCCCTGGGATTCTCCAGGCAAGAACACTGGAGTGGGTTGCCATTTCCTTCTCCAATGCATGAAAGTGAAAACTGAAAGTGAAGTCGTTCAGTCGTGTCCGACTCTCTGCGACCCCATGGACTGCAGCCCACCAGACTCCACTGTCCATGGGATTTTCCAGGCAAGAGTACTGGAGTGGGGTGTCATTGCCTTCTCCCGTAAGAGGGAGAAATGGGACCAAACGTCATTTACTGATATCATATATAGTATACAAACCTACAGAAGACAAATCACATCAAATACAAAAATAATCACCACACAAGATGAATTAAAATAGCAGCTGAAAGATGAAGACTTAATAACCATTTACTATAAAAGCTAAGTTGAAGTTTCTCATCTTCCAAAGTTTCTCAGTTGGAGGTGGTTTTACATCCCATGCCCTGCAACATTTTTATTATCACAACTGGCAATAGTGGGTAGGGGCCAGGGCTGCTCCTAAAAATACTGCAACATACACAGTAGCCCTTCCACAACAAAGAATTGTCTGCCTTCAAACGTCAATACAGCCCTTGTTGAGAAACTATGCTTTACAATGATAAAACTAAAACGCCCACTGTCAGTCACATCAGTTCTTCTTATGGTAATAGATAACTGTAGACTGCCAGGCTCCTCTGGCCATGGGATTTCCCAGGCAAGAATACTGGAGTGGGTTGCCATTTCCTTCTCCAAATCAACAACTAATGCACATAAAGCAATACAATTTCAATATCCAATATCCAACTATTATACAGATAGAACTATCAAGAACATAGATATATCCTATTGCTACTCACCCACAATCTTTCCCCCTCCTTCCTTTCCCTCTACTCTCCTGATCCTTGCTGCTCTTATACTTCTTTTAAGCCACCTTCCCATTCCAAAACCTCCAATTCTTCTGAGAAATAAAAAGAAAACAGAAAACATTGACTTATCTATGCTGCCTGAAGTCTAGAATTATTCAAGAGTCATGAGTCTGATAATGTGATTATGAAGACCCATATTCTGTTTTGATTAAAAAATGAACATTATACCAAAAAAAAAAAAAAGTTAGTGACATGACCCATGACTCAATACAAGATATTACCTTGTATGTTTCTGAATCATTAAGAGAAATCTAATTACTCTTGGAAATTAATCAGCACAAGGTGAGTTCCAAAAGTTCACTCCTTATTTCTAAATGATCCTTGGATTCAAGACAGTTGTACTTATTACATACCTACTAGCTTTCTTTTATTTGCGTTAAGCCTCTTTTAAAACTCTTCATTTTTTACTATTTCCAGATTCAGACAGCAAGTCCATTATTAAACTATTTATATTCTTCGTATTTCACTTAAAGCTTGACTCAGTCTGTACCTTTTTCATTTAACTATACTTATATGGAAGCATTTCAACACCTATATCTCAGCATATCTTGGGTCATTTTATTCTTCTTCCTATAACTTCTTTACTCTCCTTAAATATTTTTGGAAGCACGATGACCAAAGCTCCCGGTAACAGAGGAAACACAAAATTACATCATCTGTAGACAGATAAGCCCAGATTTGGGATTTATTTCCAGTATGTTTCTGAAAAAGGATATTTATTTTAAATGTTTCTGAAAAAAATAGTACTCTGATATATCATCAAAATTATTTTTCACATAAAAAGGAAATCAACATACTTTAACTACTAGACCAAAGCTAAACAACATAACACAGTGGTCAACTGTATGTGGCAATCAGTTTGAAAGATGCCCCTTCAGGTAATCATGTGTATATAAAGATCTGTTTATAAAGATTTTAGAGACAGAAACAAAACTGAATAGTATCACAGAGTGACTTGTTCATATTTTAAATATATGTTAAAAAATATATATAACCAAATATACTATTATCATGTCACATAAAAAAATCTATTGATGAAAATATATAAATCTGTCCCATGCATCCAAATAGAAGGCAGAAATACTTCCAATAAATTATTTTAGCATTAATTTAAAATCCACTGTATTATAGAGCTAGACTAGTGATTTCTTGCACAGAATTTTTAAAAAACTGCTTCAACGCACTATATCTTCTTAAAGCTATCATATACTCAACGCTTAATAATGCAGAAAAATTCACTCACCATTTCAGTGGTGTGCCTTCATATTCAAACCATATCTCACTAATGTCTTCTTGTCTCATAACCTTCTGAAAGTGCTTTTTCACTTTGTCAGTTACCAACGTCAAATAACTTACTCTTGGCAAAAGCAACTGAAATGAAAATTTATAAAACCATATTTATTTACTTTTTTTTTCAAAAAGAAATACACTATTTTGAATATTTTGAACATTTTGAATATTCTGAAAAAGTCATGTTTTTGCATCATTTTGAATATTATACACAAAGCAAATTGTTTTTTTATAGAAAATCAAAGGCTAAAGGTTAAGATAACTTAAAATTTTTTATGAGGTCATTACTTGATGCATAGCTTATAGGATAAATGCCTAGAATAAACAAGTCTATGTGTAATCCTTCTGTAAAAGTTTCTACCAAATAAAAATACAAAGCAATCAGAAGCTATACTATTTAGGATACTTATTAGTTCTATCAAATTTAACTTGAAAATTAATATGATTCACCTGAGTTAATTCAACTTCTGGGAAGATAATCACCTCAGTGTAATGTACACTTTGACTTATCAATCAAGACTTCTCAGTTGATCCATCATATTTTGATAATCTACTGTGTACTGACTCAGTTGTGTGAAGAACACCAAGGAAAGGACATAATCTATCCTCATCTACAAGGCTAAACTAAAGTGGAGGTTAAAAAAAAAACTCCTAAAAAGTACTTACAAACTACTTCATGGCAGCAACAGAAAGGCCTTTAAAGGTCAGCTAAAAGATTTCATTTGATAAACAATGAGGCCCACTATGATACCACAAATAAAATGATATGATGAGAAATAGTGAAAAAAGTGAAAGTGTCAGTTGCTTAGTCATGTCTGACCCTGCAACTCCATGGACTGTAGCCCACTAGGCTTCTTTGTCCACAGAATTCTTCAGGCAAGAATACTGGAGTGGGTAGCCATTCCCTTCTCCAGGGGATTTTCCTGACCCAGGGATCAAATTCATGTTGCCCACATGCAGGCAGACTCTTCACCATCTGAACCAGCAGGGAAACCCCAAAGAGAAACAGTACTAGAGGGCTATTCTAACCATTGTATATAAAAGACTGCAATAAGACTCTAGACAGGAAATCTGTTAAGGAAATACTACGTGAAATGAGAAAGAAGGAATAGAAAAGTAGGAGAGGCCTGGAAATTAGAACACATTTTGGTGAGTGAACTCCGGGAGTTGGTGGTAGACAGGGAGGCCTGGCGTGCTGCGATGCATGGGGTCGCCAAGAGTCGGCAACGACTGAGCGACTGAACTGAACTGAACTGAATGAAGAAATCTGAAGGAGGTAAGAGACGTTAGATGACTAACTTTTGAGCTACACATTCACATCTTTAAATGCAATAAAGAGGCTTAGACTATAATGCTGACGAACTGGGGTCCTGCTAGTGTCAGTCAGCACTAATCTGTCCTTACAGAGGCTGGACCTACTTGGGCTTTGGAGAGAGAAAAGTCTGGAAAGGAACACTGAGGATGGTATAGTCAGAACTGGAATAGTATGAAGGCCATCAGTGTTATTCCCCCCAGGAAAGGAGCCTAGAAAGAAAACATGAGAAAGCAATGATTTATTTAAAGAACCTACAAGTAGATAAAAGGAGGAACTTGGCAAAAAATTCATGTATTCTCCTCCTTTGCAGGAGAAGCTCTAGCCATTTCTTGCTTTCCTAAGGTTCTATTTTCTTTTGCTGGTAAAATGGTTTGTTACTCTCTTTCAGCTGCTTCTGTGAATGGAACTCTGCATCACTTTTTGTGTTGCTTATTCAAAGTTATGTTTTTTTGATCAGCGAATCAAAGAGAATCATGTACTGGGCTGGGAACTATATACAAAGAGAAATATTCTGGTTCAGGGATCGATCTTAATCAATGAAGATAGAGGGAACAGGCTCCAGTTAGGTAAGAGAACATTACAGTGGTCCTAGGGGCTACAAGGTAAAGGCTATGAGTGGTAGCTGGAAGGCTCCAGTATGGAAAAAAGGTGCCCATACTAGGAATAAGCTGTAGGATAGGAGTGTGCATTGAACAGAATGTAAGTTCCTCTCTTTAAAAAATTTTTAAATTTTTGCACACAGCAAGTGCAATCTTAGCTGCCTGACCAGCGAGGGATCAATAAAGGCTATGAGTGGTAGCTGGAAGGCTCCAGTATGGAAAAAAGGTGCCCATACTAGGAATAAGCTGTAGGATAGGAGTGTGCATTGAACAGAATGTAAGTTCCTCTCTTTAAAAAATTTTTAAATTTTTGCACACAGCAAGTGCAATCTTAGCTACCTGACCAGCGAGGGATCAAACCCACGCCCTGCTTTGGAAGCATGACGTCTTAACCCCTGGACCGCCAGGGAAGTCCCCAGAAGCTCTTCTTTTATTATATAATGAAACAACTAAAATGTGATCAGAGAAGAAAAGAAAAAGGAAACTAAAAGTTACTAAGTATAAGGAAAAGCACTAGTTGTTTTACAGGAAGTATTATCCCTTTTGTTTTACATGCAGCTTAAATATCAGTGACTTGTCAAAAGAGATCACAAAGAAAAATTCATTAGCATCACAAATGGCAGAATCAAGCACAGATGTAACATGGACAGTCTCTAAGAAATTAAAATATCATGGTAAATTAGCCATTTAAAAAAAATAAACTATTCGTCCAACAGTTCTGTATTATTAAATCCAGGACTTTAACCAGTTTGTTGGGCATTACATAGTTATCTACTATGTAGAGAATGACATTCACCTATGGAGATCGTAAGAAGGAAGATAAATCAGGAACAAATGAGTGTGGGTATCAGCTTTTGATTTTGGAAAGACCTATACTACATGTACAAGGTTCAACTAGAGTTGCTGAAAAATTCACAAAAGATTTTCATTATACAAAAATTTCTTTCCAATAAGGAATGAGTAACATTACAATCTAAGCTCCATTAAGACAAGGGTTTTCATCTGTTTTGTTCATGGCTAATATTCCTAATGGCCAAAACAGTACCTGCTTTATAAGAGGCGTATAATAAATATTTGATAAATAATCAGAGATGCCAAAGGTTTAAAAGTGTAACAAAAGGTCAAAAGTGATAAATTTTAAAAGAACGCTCATTCTTAAGACAGAAGCCACACTCACACTAAAACGTAGCAGGAATCTTCTGTTCTACACTGGCCTGTGGGAGTAATCTGTAACTAATATAAATATAGTAGTACTAAGAAAAACTAAAATAGGTACAGATACAGTTTATCCAGTAAATATTTAAATAGGTAAAATGGAAAGAAAATAACAACAAAAGCATCACCCTGCCTTCTACATTAGGATTGTATCACACAAGAATTTTCTTTGGTATATCTCATTGGTTTACTTCAAGCTCATTTTTAAAAACTGTGTTAAAATATACCTAGCAAAAATTTACCATGTTAACCATTTTAAGCAAACAGTTCAGTGATATTAAGTACATTGACACTGCTGTGAATATCCCAAATACACTGACACTGCTGTGTCACCCATGTAACACCCATGACTGTCCATCTCCAGAACTTTCCATCAAATTCTGTACCTATTAAACAATAATTACCTCATTCTCTTCTTCCTCCCTAGTGGCTCAAACAGTAAAGAATCTGCCTGCAGTGCAGGAGACCCAGGTTCGATCTCGGGGTTGGGAAGATCCCTGGAGAAGGGCAGAATATTTTTGCCTGGAGAACTTCACGGACAGAGGACTGGTGGGGTACAGTCCATGAGACACTTCTGAGCGATTATCACTTTCCTTTCTTCCTCCCAGCCTTCCATAATCACTTTTTAACTTTCTGGCTCTGAATTAGACCCTTCTAGAAGGCAATGGCACCCCATTCCAGTACTCTTGCCTGGAAAATCCCATGGACAGAGGAGCCTGGTAGGCTGCAGTCCATGAGATTGCTAGGAGTCGGACAAGACTGAGCGACTTCACTTTCACTTTTCACTTTCATGCACTGGAGAAGGAAATGGCAACCCAATCCAGTGTTCTTGCCTGGAGAATCCCAGAGACGGGGGAGCCTGGTGGGCTGCCATCTATGGGGTTTCACAGAGTTGGACACAACTGAAGCGACTTACCAGCAGCAGCAGCAGTTACTTCTAAATGGAATCATAAAGTATTTGTCCTTTTGTGTCTGACTTATTTCACTTCAATTAATGTTTTCAAGGTTCAAGTTCTTTTAATACAAGAAGGATTAACCCCTTCAGGGATACTCTCCACTATATGGACTCTTATTCTTTTATTCCTCATTCAGCACTCAGTATGACACACATGATACATTTTTTCCCCCTGTATAGCCAATAAGGAATACATGTTTTATATAGTTGTATAGATTACTCGACTTCTGTGGTGGCTCAGCAATAAAGAATCCACCTGCAATGCAAGAGATGCCAGCTTGATCCCTGCATAGGGAAGATTCCCTGGAGAAGGGAATGGCAATCTACTCCAGTATTCTTGCCTGGGAAATCCCATAGACAGAGGAGCCCAGTGGGCTACAGGCCACAGGCTCGCAAGAGTTGGACATGACTTAGCAACTAAACAAAAACAACAGATTACTTATGCTTCAGGGGGAAACTGCCTGTAATATTATTTGTTTACACCAAATCCTATTTTGTCCAAGAATTTTCAGTTATAAAATTAGAGATTCACTTAACAAACAAACATAGAATTAAAATAACTAGAATCCTCTAGCAAACAGAATCCAACAACATATTAAAAAGATCACACATCATGACCAAGTGGGCTTTATCCCAGGGATGCAAGGATTCTTTAATATTTGCAAATCAATCAATGTGATACACCACATTAACAAATTGAAAGATAAAAACCATATGTTTATCTCAACAGATGCAGAGAAAGCCTTTGACAAAACTCAATATCCATTTATGATAAAAACCCTCCAGAAAGCAGGCTTAGAAGGATTATACCTCAGCATAATAAAACCCATATACGATAAACCCACAACACACATTATCCTCAATGGTGAAAAACTGAAAGCGTTTCCGCTAAAGTCAGGAACAAGACAAGGGTGCCCACTCTCACCACTACTGTTCAATGTAGTTTTGGAAGTTTTAGCCACAGCAATTAGAGAAGAAAAAGAAATAAAAGGAATCAAAATTGGAAAAGAAGATGTAAAACTCTCACTGTTCGCAGATGACATGATCCTCTACATAGAAACCCCTAAAGACACCTCCACAGAATTACGAGAGCGAATCAATGAATATAAAAGTTGGAGAATATAAAATACACAGAATTCCCTTGCATTCCTATATACTAACAATGAGAAAACAGAAAGAGAAATTAACGAGACAATTTCATTCACCACTGTGATGAAAAGAATAAAATACTTAGGAATAAATCTACCTAAAGAAACAAAAGGCCTATATATAGAAAACTATTACAGATGGCTAACAAACACATGAAAAGATGCTCAACATCACTCATTAACAGAGAAATGCAAATCAAAACTACAATGAGGTACCATCTCATGCTGGTGAGAATAGTTGCTATCAAAAAGCCTACAAATAATAAGTGCTGAAGAGAGTGTGGAGAAAAGGGATCCCTCTTTCTTTAGGAATAAATCCCACTGTTGGTGGGAATGCAAACTAATACAGCCACTATGGAGAACAGTGTGGAGATTCCTTTAAGGAATCTTTAAAAACTGTTTTTAAAAACTGGAAATAGAACTGTCACACTACCCAACAACCCCACTGTGGGGCATACACAGAGGAAACCAGAATTGAAAGAGACACAGGTACCCCAGTGTTCATCGCAGCACTGTTTACAATAGCTAGGACATGAAAGCAACCTAGCTGTCCATCAGCAGATGAATAGATAAGAAAGCCGTGGTACTTATACACAATGGAATAGTACTCAGCTATTAAAAAGAATGCATTTGAATCAGTTCTAATGAGGTGGATGAAACTGGAGCCTATTATACAGTGTGAAGTAACTCAGAAAGGAAAACACCAATACAGTATATTGACACATATATATGGAATTTAGAAAGATGGTAACGATGATCCTATATGCAAGACAGCAAAAGAGACACGGATATAAAGAATAGACTTTTGGACTCTGTAGAAGGCAAGGGTGGCATGATTTAAGAGAACATCATTGAAACATGTATATTACCATATGTGAAACAGATAACCAGTCCAAGCTCGATGCATGAAACAGGGCACTCAAAGCCGGTGCAATGGGACAACGCTGAGGGATGGGATGGGGAGGGAGGTGGGAGGAGGGTTCAGGATGGGGGACACACGTACACCCATGGCTGATTTATGTCAATGTATGGCAAAACCACTACAATAAAGTAATCAGCCTCCAATTAAAATAAATAAATTAAAAAATACACTAGAATTCCGTTCCATTTCAATGTGTGAGGCATCACACTATGTGATGAGGACAGAGCAGTGAATGAGACAGAAAGAGTTCTTCCTCTCATGAAGCTTACAGGCCTAAGAGGAAGGCACTAAAAACAAAATTACGAATATGATGAATGTAAAGAAGTAAAGGATGTCATAGGAGCAAACAGCAAAGAAATTTACAGGAAAGCTCAAGGAAGGCCTTTACAGGAAGTAAATTTTAAGGCAAGAGTCAAAAGGGAAACAGGAACGAACCAAACATGGGTGGATTTGGATGTCTGGGTGTGAGTAGGGGTGGGAGATACTTCTGTTCATTCTAGCAGAGGGAACTGCAAGGAAGGCATGGCGTGAATACAGAAGGACAAAGAATGACACGTGAGGAATTATAAGAATTTGAATATGACAGGACTGTAGAGGTTTAGGACAGAATAGTACTGAAGAAGTAAGGGACCAGATCATGAAGAACCTTGTAAACTACATTAAGGATCCTAAAGGCAATGAAAAGCCACTAAAGGTTTCAAGCTGGCAGGTGAAAAGATTAGATATGTGTTTTTAAAGATTACTCTAACTGTGCAGACTGGAAAACGCAAAGAGGACAGGACTGAAACCAGGGAAATCAGTTAATATTATAAAACCCCTTAGTTTTCAAATGGTGGTCTGAAATCATGGCATATGAAAGGTATAAGAAAAGTGTGAAATATCTGAGATGTAAAATCAGACAGACCCAATTATGACTGAATGTCAGGGATATAGGATAAGGCAGTATCAAAGGATGAGTTCCATGTTAACTGCTGTAAGAGTAATTAATTAGCTAGATGATAAAACAAGAATACAAGATGACAGATGGCCAGGTTTTCTGGAGTAAAGATGATGAGTCCAGCTTGAAACACACTCAGTCTGAGTTCCTTTGAGACATCTAAGTGAGGTTATCAGCAGAAAGACATACAGGTTTGGAGTTCAGGAAAAAAATCCCAGAGAGCTGTTAAGATAAAAATGTCCAACAAAGACATAAAAATGGAGTGAGAGCTCTAGTGGGGGAAAAAATAGAGAAAGTGAAAGTCATTCAGTCATGTCCGACTCTTTGCAACCCCATGGACTATACAGTCCATGGAATTCTCCAGGCCAGAATACTGGAGTGGGTAGCCTTTCCTTTCTCCAGGGGATCTTCCCAACCCAGGGACTGAGCCCAGGTCTCTGGCATTCCAGGCAGATTCTTTACCAGCTGAGCCACAAGGGAAACCCAAGAATACTGGAATGGGTAGCCTATCCCTTCTCTAGCAATTCTTTCCAACCCAGGAATTGAACCTGGTCTCCTCCACTGCAGGAGGTCTCCTGCATTGCAGGTGAATTCTTTGCCAACTAGCTATCAGGGAAGCACCCCCTCCCAAAAAAAAGAAAAGAAAAAAACAACAACAACAAAAAAAAAAACACAGAGAAGTGGACCAAAAAAAAAAAAAAAGGCAAAGCAAAGGGGACCACAGGAGCAAAACCAGGGATGAGGCACTGCAGAGCGAGAGGACAGTGTAATAAAACTGAGGAAACAGCCAACAACCTCAAATAGGGCTGAGAGATCAAGCAAATCAAAGTTCAAAAGCAGACTCTAGGTCTGGTTAAAAAATCTAAAAAATTAAAAATTTTTAAAGATGTCATTAGGGACTTTGACAAGAACAGTTTTGTTGGAGCAGTGTGAAAATATGATTACAGTGAAGTAAGTGGTGGGAGGTGGGGAGGAGACAGTGAGTACAGACAATCCTTTTGATAAGTCTGGCTGTGAAGGAATGACAAGTGGTTGAAAGAAAGATGGGGTCAAAGAGGTTTGTTACAGGATAGGAAGGATCTGAGACAAGATAAATGCTGCAAAGAAGTTGTCAATAGACAGAAAAAGTTCAAAGTGAAATAAATAGAGAAGGCAGAAGATGGGATCCAGATGGAAGGCTGGGCCTTGCCTGAGAAGAAAGGGCACCTCTTCCATTAAAACAGGTGAGAAACAGTGAATCTGTGCCGATACGCTTTCACCTCTCTGTGCAGATACGCTTTACAGAGTTGGTGGCAGAAAGTTAAGGAAGGTCCTGTCATGTGGGTTCTATTTTCTTTGTGAAGTAGGAAGTGAGGTGAGGGCTCAGAGAAGGAGTCCTAGCAGAGGACAGACACAGTTGATTATGGACTGCTGGGAAAAGTTTAGGGTCTCCTCAGCTCAATTACCACACATCTGCGGGATTACCTCAGGTAAAAGTCACAAAATATGAATGCAATTTAGTGTGTATGCTTTACATTGGATAATCTAAAGGAAAAGTAACAGTTCAAATGAATATAACACAAACAACAAAAACTGAAAAGTTGCTTTCTTTCTAGGAAGGGTCCTTGCTAATACTCTCTGTAATATAATTCTCAATGATTATGACACATAGAATTGGCTGAAAGATTTATACAGAGCCAATAAAGCAAAATGCAGAAATAAACAGAAATATATCTAACATTAATAAGCTTTTCCAATTAAAACAGAAAGTCCCAGAAGACTCTTTGAATAAAAATTATTTAATTTACAAATTTGGTACAGAGTGGATATTTTAAAATCCAGTATCTAAGAAAGAAGCTATAAACATTAATAAAAGGAAACTACATTCCCATTCAAGCATTCTTCCTGCACCTCCACCTGAACACAAATGGACGCTTCAGGCCACAATGACAACCCTGTTATGTATCACCTCACCTGAACTCTAAGAATGTTTGGGAAAGAGGTCTACTAGCTCTTAGGCCAAATTTTCATCCCATTTCATCTACCTCTTTAAAACAGTATCATTATTATAACTCAAAGCAGTTAAAAATACATTCAAGCTTAATTTACAACAAAGAGATATGTGAACTAAAATCATATTGGCACTAAAATGTTTACCAATAATAATTCTAATAGTAAACCACTGCTAATGGTTTTGTATACAGCATTTTCTTTCTTCAGTTCAGTACAGTAGCTCAGTCATGTCCAACTCTGCAAGCCCATGGACTGCAGCACGTCAGGCCTCCCTGTCCATCACCAACTCCCGGAGTTGACTCAAACTCATGTCCATTGAGTTGGTGATGCCATCCAATCATATCATCCTCTGTCATCCCTTTCTCCTCTTGTCTTCAATCTTTCCCAGCATTGGGGTCTTTTCAAATGAGTCAGCTCTTCGCATCAGGTGGCCAAAGTATTGGAGTTTCAGCTTCAACATCAGTCCTTCCAATGAACACTTAGGACTTATTTCCTTTAGGATGGACTGGTTGGATCTCCTTGCCGTCCAAGGGACTCTCAAGAGTCTTCTCCAACACCACAGTTCAAAAGCATCAATTCTTCGGTGCTCAGCTTTCTTTATAGTCCAACTCTCACATCCATACAGGACTACTGGAAAAACCATAGCCTTGACTAGATGGACCTTAGTTGGCAAAGTAATGTCTCTGCTTTTTAATATGCAGTCTAGGTTGGTAATAACTTTTCTTCCAAGGCTTGTCTTTTTATTTTATGGCTGCAGTCACCATCTGCAGTGGTTTGGGAGCCCCCAAAAAATAAAGTCTGGCACTGTTTCCACTGCTTCTCCATCTATTTGCCATGAAGTGATGGGACCAGATGCCACGATCTTTGTTTTCTGAACATTGAGCTTTAAGCCAACTTTTTCACTCTCCTCTTTCACTTTCATCAAGAGCTTTTTTAGATCTTCTCCACTTTCTGCCATAAGGGTGGTGTCATCTGCATATCTGAGGTGATTGATATTTCTCCCAGCAATCTTGATTCCAGCTCATGCTTCATACAGCCCAGCGTTTCTCATGATGTACTCTGCATAGAAGTTAAATAAGCAGGTGACAATATACACCTTAGACGTACTGCTTTTTGTATTTGGAACCAATCTGTTGTTCCATGTTCAGTTCTAATTGTTGTTTCCTAACCTGCATACAGATTTCTCAAGAGGCAGGTCAGGTGGTCTGGTATTCCCATCTCTTTCAGAATTTTCCATATTTTATTGTGATCCACGCAGTCAAAGGCTTTGGCATAGTCAATAAAGCAGAAATAGATGTTTTTCTGAACTCTCTTGCTTTTTCCATGATCCAGCGGATGTTGGCAATTTGATCTCTGCTTCCTCTGCCTTTTCTAAAACCAGCTTGAACATCTGGAAGTTCATGGTTCACATACTATTTAAGTCTGGCTTGGAGAATTTTGAGCATTACTTTACTAGTGTGTGAATGAGTGCAATTGTGCAGTAGTTTGAGCATTCTTTCAGTTCAGTTCAGTTCAGTCACTCAGT
>SJYX01012601.1:0-14026 GCA_006410675.1 Oreotragus oreotragus | reverse complement strand
AAAGCAAAAACAATACCCAGTTGTGCATGTGACTGGTGATAGAAGCAAGATCCGATGCTGTAAAGAGCAATATTGCATAGGAACCTGGAATGTCAGGTCCATGAATCAAGGCAAATTGGAAGTGGTCAAACAAGAGATGGCAAGGGTGAAGGTCGACATTCTAGGAATCAGCGAACTAAAATGGACTGGAATGGGTGAATTTAACTCAGATGACCATTATATCTACTACTGTGGGCAGGAATCCCTCAGAAGAAATGGAGTAGCCATCATGGTCAACAAAAGAGTCTGAAATGCAGTACTTGGATGTAATCTCAAAAACGACAGAATGATCTCTGTTTGTCCCCAAGGCAAACCATTCAATATCACAGTTATCCAAGTCTATGCCCCAACCAGTAATGCTGAAGAAGCTGAAGTTGAATGGTTTTATGAAGACCTACAAGACCTTTTAGAACTAACACACAAAAAAGATGTCCTTTTCATTATAGGGGACTGGAATGCTAAAGTAGGAAGTCAAGAAACACCTGGATTAACAGGCAAATTTGGCCTTGGAATGCGGAATGAAGCAGGGCAAAGACTAATAGAGTTTTGCCAAGAAAATGCACTGGTCATAGCAAACACCCTCTTCCAACAACACAAGAGAAGACTCTACACATGGACATCACCAGATGGTCAATACCGAAATCAGATTTGGCATTGCCTTTCTTAAGGATTAGAATGAAAACTGACCTTTTCCAGTCCCGTGGCCACTGTTGAGTTTTTCAAGTTTGCTGGCATACTGAGTGCAGCACTTTCAGAGCATCATCTTTTAGGATTTGAAATAGCTCAACTGGAATTCCATCACCTCTACTAGCTTTGTTCGTAGTGATGCTTCCTAAGGTCCACTTAACTTCACATTCCAGGATGTATAGCTCTAGGTGAGCGTTCACACCATCAATTTTTCTTTCTTACGCTTCAGTATTTATCTGACTCTTTGTGACCCCATGAACTGTAGCCTGCCAGGCTCCTCTGCCCATGGGATTTCCCAGGCAAGAACACTGGAGTGAGTTGCCAATTCCTTCTCCACACTTAAGTATGCATGCATTTAAAGAGCAAAATCTGAATTATGCTGCATGGTTTTAAAGTTCAGTTCTATGTTTAATATTTATTATATGCCTGTCACCCAATAATCTTCAAAAATATGACCACAATGAAGTTTCTTTTGGGTGAAGGATTAGGAAGAATTCAAGGAAAAAAAATCAATTATTATTAAAAACAATCTTCCTTCAACAGTTAATCTTATTACTCTACCATTTTTAATTCTAAAAGAAACAAAAAACAACTTACCCTCTAGTTCTCACAGTGGTCTTTTCATATTTAAAACAGATTTATAAATAAGGAAGGAAATATATTATATTCTTTACTTGCTTTTTTTAAGCACAGAAAATGTGTCAAACATCATATTCTGATTTAAAAGTAAACAGTCTTAAATCATATATCTCTTAGGTTTCACTACTTTGACCAACTGGACACACATACACTCCTTCATGTAAGTACTATTAGAAAGCTGCCCAAGGTTAAAAGTTTTCATTAAAATAGCAAAAGCTAGTTTGGAAACAAACTTAAATGATATCCTAACCCAAGCTACTGAAGGAGAAGAATAAAAATACATCTAATAAATGAAATGTCTCTAAAAATAAACTATGATCACTTTTCATTTTTAACCATGGAAGTTTCTCTAAAGGTGGAAAATTGCTGAGTTTCCAAAGTAAAAATGATTCAAATTTATATAATCAGTTATGATTATCTGAAAAAGTACAAAAGACTACCCAATTTCTCTGAAAGTATCATTTAGTAAGAAAACCCAAAGAATTTAAACAAACCCCCAACATGGGGGTGGACAGACTTTCATGCCCTGAGTATCTACCATTTGTGTGACATATTCCAGATTCAAGGATGCACAGAGAAAAACGAAACAGTTCCTGTACCCAACAAGTTAGAGGATGGGCCCCTAAAGGAGCTTCCTCCAGCCACCTGACTATCCCCAGCTGGGGCAGGTAGGGGACGAGTGCTGCCTCACCAGCACACAGGAGAGAAAGCCAAGGGCAAGCTCTACTAAAGTGAAACAAGAGACAGTCCAGCACCACAGATGTATTTCCACTTCTCCAGATCTTCCTGAGTAAATAATATTATGTGTGCATGCATACTAAGTCGTTTCAGCTGTGTCCGACTCTTCGCAACTCCATGGACTGTAGCCCACCAGGCTTCTCTGTCCAGGGGATTCTCCAGGCAAGAATACTAGAGTGGGTTGCCATGTACTTCTCCAGGGGATCTTCCTGACCCGGGAATCAAACCCGTGTCTTATGTCTCCTACATTGGCAGGCGGGTTCTTTACCACTAGCGCCACCTGGGAAGACTGTGTACCTGAGACACAAAGGAAAAACTAAAACGACAGTAGCTGAGAATGCCTTTGCCTACTAGGGACTATTCAGTAAAAAGGCAAGACACTATTATCTCTGACCGACAGATGCTTAAGTTTGGATCATATCGGCAATCGGAAAAGAAAAAAGAAAAGCAGACTAAAATCAAAAGATAACTGATACTCTCTTTTTAGAAGAGATAATACACTAACTCAAATCCACAAGCCTACATGCGACAATTTATGTGATTAAACATATATTTCATATTATCTATATTAACTCATGAACATATGAAGACACACCCGCATTCATATGTTCATTCCGCTATCAAAAAAAATTTAAATAGTTGCTTTGAATACAAAAGAACCAAATCTGAACCTATCATTTTCAAAATAGCTTCCTGTTAAAAAACCACACATAACTTATGATTCATTATCATATACTATAAATGTGTAAGAAAAAGAAAGTCAAGATGGTCCCATATCGACATGTCAGCAGTGCTTTTATCTTCTGAGCAGTAGGATTAGAGGTGATTCTTACTTCCTTCTTTTCATAGATCTGTGTCTCCTGATTTTTTTTCCATAATAAGCACATATTAATTGTATACAAAGAGTTGAAAACCAACCTCCTGGTTCTTAAGAGCTCTCTCTACAGAAATGGACAAAGTTCCGACCTCCCATTTGCCACCACCAGCATACTTACATAGTATGGTTCTGCCTCACGTTCAGTTATCTCATCCTGATACAGGGTGAAGCAAGTTGGAATTCGTCCAAACCACACATCGCGAAGCACATCTTTGTCATCTGTCATTCTTCCAGTGATGAAAGCAGTACATATAGGCTAAATTATTTTCAGCCAAAGCCAAACTGAAAATAAAATGAAGAGTATTGGTCTGATCCTTGTAAGAATAAACGAACCTGCTCCAAAACAAAGATTATGGGAAATCAAGAATGCCGTAAAGATTATTCACTTCCAAAAACTAGATGATGGCATTCTTTAGAATGAATGCAAAAATCAGTACAACAAATTCCAAATGTGAAGCTATTATTTATTTAAAGAGATCATGGAAATAACCATTTCAAAATTACATATACAACTAACAAACCACAGCCAAAGTGAAACTATACTTGCAACATTCTCTCAAGCCCCAAAAAAGTACACTGATTATCTAAAGTGAACTCTTCACCTATAACTTTTGTCTCAGTTTTCTCATCTATAAAATGGGAATAACAGCACTGACCATGTGAGAGAGATATGAAAATTAAATTCATACATGTAGAATACTTACAATAATGCCTGTAACACAGTACTAGTAGTATAAGATGTATCTGTCATCATAATTTATAGAACCAACAAGAGCGTGTCTCAAAAAATGTTTAAAAGTCAAAAACTTCAAGAACTTAGAATAATCAAAAGCATTATCTAGTGTAAACTGGAATTAGTAAAGGAAAATACAGCCAAAAATTGTGCACTGAGCATTGCTAGTAACACTCACGATAGAGTCACAGTTTGATCTGTGGGCTGAGGGCTTCAGATGCTGAGGGCTTCACAATGATGATGACAATGACGATGGTGGTGATCATTTTTTAAAAACCTCAGGCATATCTGACTCTGCAACCCAATGGATTGTAGCCCACCAGGCTCCTCTGTCCATGGGGATTCTCCAGGCAAGAATACTGGACTGGGGAGCCATTCCCTTCTCCAAAGGATCTTCCAGACGCAGGGATAGGACCCAAGTCTCCTGCATTGCAGGCAGATTCTTTACTGTCTGAGCCACCAGGGAAGCCCCCCTACAGGCACTGCCCAGAAGGTACTATTTACAAATCTGCTAAACATACCACGCACTTTCATGTCCTTTCCATAGCTGTGCTCATGCTGGTGGTTCCTAACCCTAAAGTAGCCTTCCCCACCTTGTCTTCGACTTGGATAGCCTTCAGGATCCTGCTCAAAACAGGAACAGCCTTTCTTCTATGCATGAATCAGGCAGAACCTCACTGCACCTTTACTTTTCCTCTACTGCAGCAGGATTTTCAATCTCGTATTCTTTCCACCATACCATATTAATTGCCAAACATCCCTTTCAACTCCAAAGTGTCCATGGTTATAATTAAATGTTACTTTGTGAGTGCTTTCATAGGGAGGAGGGGAAGAAGTTAAATATTAACAGAACTTACAGTGTTCAGGGAAGAATCTTAAAAGATATTGAACTTGAAGAATGGGTAAAATATGAACAGAAGAAAAGAAGATAAACAATCCAAGCAGGGCAATATAGCATCAGCAAAGACAGGAAGGGGCAGGAGCAATATATGAGCCAACTTTTTAGGAAACATATTTGGAACAGCAGTAGACAATGAAAGAGCTGTCACTGGGACATGGTCTGCTACCACACATGATTTTAAGCAAGTCACTTTACTTCACTAAGTCTCAATTTCCTTAACTGTAAAAGTTAACAGGGTTGTTCTAGAGAAAAAAATCTATAAAGTATGTGACATGGTACTGGACACAGTAAGTGCTGAGACATAAAAGCAATTACTATTCCTTTAATGTCAAATCTGTGAATATATAATGTAACTAGATCGTGAAAGTAAAGTGAAAGTGAAAGTGAAGTCGCTCAGTCGCGTCTGACTCTTTGCAACCCCATGGACTGTAGCCTACCAGGCTCTTCTGTCCATGGGATTTTCCAGGCAAGAGTACTGGAGTGGACTGCCATTTCCTTCTCCAGGGGATCTTCCCAACCCAGGGACTGAACCCAGGTCTCCTACGTTGTAGACAGACGCTTCACCATCTGAGCCAACTAGATCATGAAGTATACCAAATAGATAACTGTAGGTTTTCAATTTTATCCAACAAGCTGTGAGGTTCTATAATGGTGAAATAAAAACAATTATCTGGTATAGTCAGAACTATGGCTTTTCCAGTAGTCACGTACAGATGTGACAGTTGTACATAAAAAAGGTTGAGAGCTGAAGAACTGATGCTTTGGAACTGCAGTGTTAGAGAAGACTCGTGAGAGTCGCTTGGACTGCAAGGAGATCAAACCAGTCAATCCTAAAGGAAATGAACCCTGACTATTCATTAGAAAAACTGATGCTGAAGCTGAAGCTCCAATACTTTGACCACCTGATGGAAAGAAAAGACCCCGATGCTGGGAAGACTGAGGGCGAGAGGAAAAGGAAGCGACAGAGGATGAGATGGTTGGATGACATCACTGACTCAATGGATTCGAGTTTGAGCAAACTCAGGGAAATAGTGAAGGACAGGGAAGCCTGGCATGCTGCAGTTCACGGGGTTGCAAAGAGTAGGACATGACTTAGCAAATGAACAGCAACAACAAATCTGGTGGCAGTGCACAAAAGGCACAAAAGGAGATCTGAGTCAGAGAAAGGATAGCCAGGAAGCAACGTCTGCAACTAAGGCATATAATAATGAGTGCCTGACCTAGACTGGTAGCAGTGGATTGAAAACAGATAGGAGGCTTTTCCAATGAAGAACAGAAGCTGGTAAAAAGACTGACTGAGGGATAAAGACAAGGACTGAAAAGATTTAAATGCTTACAGCAAGCAACAGAGTAAGGTAGTTAAGAGGTTTTGAAACTGGACTGACATGGGTTTCAACCCTGACTTCCTCGTATAAGCTGTGAGTCTCTGGACAACAAACCTGACATCTCCAAACCTCGTATCTGTAAACTGAAGATAATTCTAATGTCACAGGTTGCTCTGTGTTTAGCACCTAGTAACCAACAACTGGAAAAATGGAATATGTATTTAATTCCATGGCCCCTCTGCTTGCATACCCTTTGCCCCTTCTCTTGGCCAATTCTTAATCCCCTTTTAAGAGTGAACCTAACATCAGTTTCTTGGGAAGCCTTCCACTAAGCAAACTACAACCTAATTCCTTATTATTTATCTTTATTATTATATGGTGTAACAATGCACGGCAGTTATGTTTCTCTTATCTGACTCTTGCCCCTCCCAAAACTGAACTGTGAGTTCCTTGACAGCAGAAATTGAGTCATATATACCTTTGCATCAGGGAGGGTAACACAATTAGCACATAGTAGGTTGTGGAATTTTTGTTAAACACCGGAAAATATATAAATAAATAAAATACATAAACCCCAAGGTTACACTTGCTAGTGAAGAAACTTCTCCACCTGAACTCTTCCCTCAATTGGTACAAGCACACTTTAAATTCAGTGAATTTTATTATTTTAGAAAAATATTTTTCCCTCTCATACATACACAATGATATCAAACCACGCATCCAACTTGAAGGCAACATCTTTGAAGAACAGAAATCTTAAACCATGATACAGTCTACTAGAAATAAGCTTCTTTAGGGCAATGACTACTACCTGACTGCTGCTGTATTTTTTGCATCTAATTCACCGCCTGGAAAAATGGCAGGTGTGTCCAACGAAAAACACTTAGCAAACAGTATAGTGAGTATGATAAGAAAGTGATGCACAATTAACTGTCCCTTTTACGCTACAAACCAAGAAAGGCTAACCTACTACCTGAAGCTGTTTTTTTGCTGACAAAATCCGCAACTATCCACAAATTACTTAAAATACCAAATACCTACTACTAGTAAATTTGTAAACATCTAAAAACATGCTGGCTGGTCTCCCTTTAAATTCAAAAGTGGGCTGAGTACTGCCCAGTGTTCTCATGTTTCCCTAGTCCATTTATTTTTCCACTGTCCCAGATCAACTCTCTCTTCTCAAATTTTCACATCTCCTTCCTTACTCTCTCTCAACTAATGACTTGGCTTTTTAACTATTTCCTTCTATCTGGTTACTAAGGATCACCAGTTTTGAACAGGGGTTTTAAGGAACAGGCGCACCCCCATCCTGGGGGATATAGTCTGTAACTTGCCCCAACCTCCAAATGTTGAAATGTCCTGAAGTCCTTGAACCCTGCCTTTGGAGATCTCTTAGGGTTTTAAATATCATTTACACATTAACAATTTCCACATTCACATCTTCAACCTAGACTTCTCTTCTGAACTCTAGTTCCACATATATTACTGTATACTGACATTTCACTTGGAAATTTAGCAAGTGCAAAACAGAAAATGGTTTCAGATCTCCCTCTCTCTTCTTCCTAGTACTCTGTGGTCTTCCCCAAATCACTAAGTGGTAACTCCATTCTTTAGTTGCTCAGGCCTTAAATCTGGGAGTCAACCATGACCCCTCTTCACAGCTGACCAGCTCTAGCTTAGACACCAGTCTACAACCTGGCTATGTTTCACTACCTCCACTATTACTACACTGTTCCAAGTCACTGTGACCTTTAACTCAGATAAATGCTACAGTTTACCAACAGAGGTCTCAACATTTCTGCAGAGAGATAACAACATAATCAGAAAAAAAAAATTTAAACACAAGTCAGATGAGTTCACTCCTTTATTCAAAACTCTTGTTGTTTAGTCCCTCAGTCGTATCTGGCTCTTTTGCAAACCCATGGACTGTAGCCCTCCAGGCTCCTCTGTCCTTGGAATTCTCCAGGCAACAGTACTGGAGTGGGTAGACATTCCCTTGTCCAGGCGATCTTTCTGACCCAGAGATCCACACTGCAGGTGGATTTTTTTTACCACTGAGTCACCTGGGAAGCCACTCAAAACCAGACCATCTCATTCAAAGTAAAAACTAAAAGTGTTAAAAAAAAAAAGTCTTACCAGGCCCTTACATGACCTGGGGCTTCCCTGGTAGCTCAGTAGGTAAAGAATCTGCCTGCAGTTCAGGAGACCTGGGTTCGATTTCTGGATCAGGAAGATCCCCTGGAGAAGGGAATGGCGACCCACTCCAGTACTCTTGCCTGGAGAATCCCATGGACAGAGGAGCCTGGTGGGCTACAGTTCATGGGGTCGCAAAGAATCAGACACCAGACTGAGCAACTAACATTAACTACCTACTCTGACCTGCTTATATACTTCTCTCTCCAACCTGCTCCCCCCGTGGAGTCAAACTAGCTGGTATGCTCCTGCCTCAGGGACTCTGGTTGTTCTCATAGTCTTTTCCACTACATCCACATGGCACCCTTCCTTGTCATTACTAGGTTTCTGCTCAAATGTCATCTTCTCTTAGGCCACCACTGTAACTTCCTACACATGACACCAGCATGTCCCATTCCCCTTCATTATTTTTTCACCACTCCACTTCACATATAATTAACTTTTAAATTAATGTCTCCCCACTCCAAACCTCAAAGTGAACTTCATGATGGCAGCGATTTTTATCGTCTTCTTCACTGTTTATTGTTTCGTTTATTTTTTGTTCAGTGCCTGGCACATAACTGGCACTTTGTTAAATTAATAAAGTGAATCTACACTTGAAGCTTGTACATTATTCTAAAATCTCTTATCCATATAGTATCATTCTGTTCATTTCCCCCCAATTTTAATCAGCATACCATGGTGGATCAAAGAACATGTTCACATCCAATATAAAATCCTAAAATTTCCCTCAACTACTACCCTCAGCCTAACATATTTACTTTCAAATTCAAAATTCAATCAACAACTCCCTTTATGGAAATCACAAAATAATTCGGTTCAGACCCAAGTACACACAGTCCCCCAAACTCCGAAATTTATCAAGTAAATTCTAGAAGGCTTTAGAAGTCCAGTGCCGTTTGACAGCCTCTGGGTTCTGATTCTTGCTAAAAACATGTTGTGCCTCCACACCCTTCAGAAAAATCTAGAACCAATCCAGTTTCCCTAAGCTCCTCAACTTCAGATGTGACTTGAAAATAATCCAAAGTATAATTAAAGTATATGAAAGTGCTTTGCCAACGAGAAATTGATTTTTTGGCACTAAATATTATTAAAATGAGACTTAATGAATGCTTTGAGAAGATAAACGGGAAAACTCCACCGATTTCGGATAGAATCGAACTGCCTATGAAATATCTATGATCTAAATAACTACTCCACGAAAAATGCAGGTCCTGAACTAAACTCTAGAGCCTGTGATGAGACCCAAGCTTCCTACCTTAGAAAGGAACGGACGTATTCCCTCCAGAGATCACACAGGCTACACCCTCCCAGCCGGCCCCAGGGCTCCGGGGGCGGCGCCTGGGCAATGCCACCTTCCTCGGAGGAACCACCTTCACCCGCCACCACCGCCCGGGGGAGCGCTCCTCTCAATGCACACGCCCCTCCTTTTTACCACACCTCCCTGGCACTTCCCCAACCCTCTTCCTGCGGGCATTTCCTCACACTGGGGTGACAGACACACACATACCCTACTAGAAGCGCCGGCTTCTCCTCCGGCTTCCTGCACAGGTGAAGACGCTGGGCGGAGGAGAGAGTCCAACACACTATCCCGCCGAGATGCACCAGCCGGGAGTCCCGATGGCTCGCGCAGCCGCAGAAGGCACCTGCGCGGAGGTCGGCGTAGAGCCCAGCTGCACTTCCGCCCTCCGGTATCCAGCAAAGACGGCCCGCAGCGCCGCGGAGCCCTGGAAGCCCACCGCAAGTCCAGTCACCCTCGGCGCCCGGAGATGACGTCACGAGACCCCACGTGGCCCGCACTCCGCCCCCCGAGTTCGGCCCAACCCTGCACCGAGGCTGGAGCCAGACTTGAGCATGCGCAGACCGAGCGGTCAAACCCTTGGCGAGTTCGCAGGTGCTCTCCCGGCTTGTCTGTGCTTTTGGCAGTCATTGGTATTTAAGAAGGTTATAACAGTTCTGTGAGGGCAGAGACTTTTACAAATACGGAAACACTGCCTCACTGGAGCTTGATCGCGGCGTCTGTCTCCTGGCTTCCCACAGTAAAATTAACAAAACGTTGGTCTTCAAAATGTTTTCATATCTATTTTCTCATCTTCACTTTGTCAGAGCCACAGCATGAATTAACAGGTATTTAACAATAAAATACCTGAATACTGAAGCCCTCCATCCATCCAATTGTATATACCTTTGTCTTCCTGTTGGTTAAAATAGCAAGAAATTAGTAAACTTACTCTTAAAAGCTGTTGGCATTGGATCTATCTAGAAGCCTTACCAGACATTTAAAGTTAGTCTTTTAATTACACATTCCATCAAAATATTATTCTATGCATACCGAGTAAATACTACTTTATAGTTCCTGATAATTGGGAAGATTAGGAAAATCCTAGTATTAGCCACAGGATACTTTTAAAAAGAAGAATCTTCTTAGGGGCTTTTGTCTAATGATTTATTGGTGGTGAATCACACCTTATTGGTGGGTCATCAAATCAACTTTGTGGGTCCTGACTAGCATTTTTTAAGTGAAAAAAATTAGAAAATATCAGCACGCTTCACAAACGTATGCAGGTCAAGAAGCAACAGTTAGAACTAGATATGGAGCAACTGACTGGTTCAAAATTGGGAAAGGAGTGTGACAAGCTTGTATACTGTTACCCAGCTTATTAAACTTCTATGCAGAGTACATCATGTGAAGTGCTGGGTTGGGTGAATCACTAACTGGAATCAAGTTTGCTTGGAGAATATCAACAACCCCAGGTATGCAGATGATGCCTCTCCAATGGCAGAAAGTGAAGGGGAACTAAAGGGCTTCTTGATGAAGGTGGAAAAGGAGAGTGAAAAAGCTGGCTTAAAACTCAACGTTCGAAAAACTAAGATCATGGCACCTGGTCCAATAACTTTACAGCAAATAGAAGGGGGAAAAGTGGCAGCAGTGACGATTTTGTTTTCTTGGGCTCCCAAATCACTGCAGATGGTGACTGCAACCATGAAATTAAAAGACACTTGCTCCTTGNGGAAAAGGAGAGTGAAAAAGCTGGCTTAAAACTCAACATTCGAAAAACTAAGATCATGGCACCTGGTCCAATAACTTTACAGCAAATAGAAGGGGGAAAAGTGGCAGCAGTGACGATTTTGTTTTCTTGGGCTCCCAAATCACTGCAGATGGTGACTGCAACCATGAAATTAAAAGACACTTGCTCCTTGGAAGGGAAAGTGAAAAAACTAGAGACCATATTCAAAAGCTGAGACATCGCAAAGGTCCACATAGTTAATAGTCATGTATGGATGTGAGACTTGGACCATAAAGAAGGTTGAGCACATTCTTTAGGTTGAGCAGCAAAGAACAGATGCTTTCAAATTGTGGTGCTGGAGAAGACTCTTGAGAGTCCCTTCGACATTAGACCATATTCAAAAGCTGAGACATCGCAAAGGTCCACATAGTTAATAGTCATGTATGGATGTGAGACTTGGACCATAAAGAAGGTTGAGCACATTCTTTAGGTTGAGCAGCAAAGAACAGATGCTTTCAAATTGTGGTGCTGGAGAAGACTCTTGAGAGTCCCTTCGACATCAAGGAGATCAAACCAGTCAATCCTAAAGGAAATCAACCCTGAATATTCATTGGAAGGACTTATGCTGAAGCTCCAATGCTGTGGCCACCTGAAGTGAAGAACCAACTCACTGAAAAAGACTCTGATGCTGGGAAAGACTGAAGGCAGAAGGAGAGGGGGACGGCAGAGGATGAGATGGTTAGATAGTTTCACCAACTCGATGGACATGATGAGTCCATTTGGTAGACTCATGAATTTGAGCAAACTCAGGGAGATAGGGAAGGACAGGGAAGCCTGGACTGCTGCAGTTCATGGAGTCGCAGAGTCAGACAGAACATCGACTAAACAACACATGTTAAGGTAAATATTGTTTCCTGAAATTTTTATTTTAATATGTACGTGGTATACACTGGATAGGAATGTGAAATACATTTCTTGATATGGGTAGCAGTCAAAAAAATTTGAAAGTCACAGTCCAGTCCACTCAACATAATCAATGCAGAAATCCTCTCTATGCATCCTCAACAATCATTAGCCTCTATAGACAAGTTCTTGGGATAAAGTTGCCCTTCATTCCCAATGGTAGCCAAAACTAAACAGAATTTACTCTGAAACGTATCCAAAATATTAAGTAGATTAATGAATGGATAGAGGGATGGATGTATGGATAAATATTTGATAATGCAAGTAAGCTGCTGCTGCTGCTGCTGCTGCTAAGTTGCTTCAGTCGTGTCCGACTCTGTGCAACCACGTAGATGGAAGCCCACCAGGCTCCCCCATCCCTGGGATTATCCAGGCAAGAACACTGGAGTGGGTTGCCATTTCCTTCTCCAATGCATGAAAGTGAAAAGTGAAAGGGAAGTCACTCAGTCATGTCTGACTCTTAGCGACCCCACGGACTACAGCCTACCAGACTCCCCTATCCATGGGATTTTCCAGGCAAGAGTACTATAGTAAAATGTTAATGGTAGAATCTATGTGGTAGAATGGTAGAATCTAGTATTTGGGTGTTCACTGTAAAATTGTTTCAACTTCGCTGTTATGCTTGAAATTTTTCCTGGTAAAATGTTGAGGGGGAGGGGAGAAACTGTGTTTGGAAAACCCTAATAGGTGGAGAGTTATTAAACTGAACTAAAATCCAGCTTCTTATACATTTAAGAATTGACCCTGTTTACTTCCTTCCTCCCCTTGTGCCTCCTCTACTCCACTTACAGCCTACAGCACACATAGCTAACCTTTGTCCTAACAACATTTCAGCTGTGTAAAGGCAGCTCTCGTACCTCATAACCCACTCAGTATAATACTGTCAGTTCTTTCAGCCACTCTTCACATGACATATCTCCCTTCTAGATAACTCCAGTTGTTGGACTCTTTCCCATCTCATGATTATGCTCCCTGAGCAAAAATTTGGATGTAAGAAGAATTCTATGTTTGTTCTCTGTCATTTCCATTTGTTAACATTATGTCTTCCCTCTTGGTCAGTGGTCCTGCATCTTTTAAATTTTTTTTTTCAATGAACATGACTTTTAAGGAGCACTTTCTGGTTGGCCTTACCATTTCTCCCAAGCTTCAGTGCATTCTGAGTGACTCTCAGGCAAACTTGTGTGAATTTACTCATCAACCTCCATTCACCAAAAGGGAATACACAAGTCCTCTTAAAATTCTGGGTTCAAAGGAGAGACTCACAGAAGTATGTCAACAATATGATTTATTTTCTTCTCAGAGAGTCCCTTGGACTGCAAGGAGATCCAACCAGTCCATTTTGAAGGAGATCAGCCCTGGGATTTCTTNAAAAAATGAATAAAACTTAATTCAAGGAAATCAAGCACAATGTAAACTTCCTCACTTCTTTTTGGCTGCACACAGCTTCATTGTGTTTGTGTAATAAAAGACTTTGTAAGTGGGAAGTTTCAAGGCATTCACCCAGGGCAATTCTGTAGCAGAATTAACCCTAGGGATAAATATGCTCTCCAGCACAAAGAACCATTCTAAGTAGGTCAAAGCACCGCCAAAGAGTATTTAGATCACCAGAACCTTCATGAAAGACTTTAATACTCTTTTACTACACCAAGAAAGGAAGAAAATTACAAAGAATCACAAGATACATTGTTAAAAATAAGAACATGGAGGGATTTTTTTAAGTAACTATTAAAAGAATTTTTTGAGATTTTAAATTGGAGTCTAGTCAATTTATTTATCAGCAAAATATCTGACCAAAAGCATGCTTATAATCTTGTAGAATTAAATGAAATGAAATGAAGTTGCTTAGTCATGTCTGACTCTTTGGGACCCCATGGATTGTAGCCTACCAGGCTCCTCCCTCCATGGGATTCTCCAGGCAAGAGT
>SJYX01012600.1:553485-579391 GCA_006410675.1 Oreotragus oreotragus | reverse complement strand
AAGGAGATACCCCTCGTCCAAGGTAAGGAGCAGCCGTGAAGAGACAACCCACGCCCAAGGTAAGAGAAACCCAAGTAAGATGGTAGGTGTTGCAAGAGAGCATCAGAGGGCAGACACACTGAAACCATACTCGCAGAAAACTAGTCAATCTAATCACACTAGGACCAGGGCCTTGTCTAACTCAATGAAACCAAGCCATGCCTGCAGGGCAACCCAAGGCGGGCGGGTCATGGTGGAGAGGTCTGACAGAACGTGGTCCACTGGAGAAGGGAATGGCAAGCCACTTCAGTATTCTTGCCTTGAGAACCCCATGAACAGTATGAACAGTATGAATGGACATAGTAACAGAAAACTCAGCTTCCAATTAAAAATCAAGCATAAATCCTTAACACAGAATGCAAACCGTGCAAAGTCTTCTGTAACACACTCAGGCCTTAGTGAGGTTCCTCATTGCTAACGTAGCCTACCTTCCTCAAAATGATAGGCTTCTTTTTGAAGCACTGTGTTTTCCTGCTCTTCATTTCCATGTTGTACTTTGAGTCACTACTCTCTCTCTCTGAGTACTGCTCTGTGCAAACCCAGTGTTTTGTGGAATTTATCTGAAGATTCTTAAGTTGATTTACTAAAAATTCAGTTTATTATCACTCCCGAGAGGGATATCATTTGAATAAAAGGTAAAAGTTACATTTTATTCACTGCATCTAACATAGTTCCTGGCACATAGCAGGAACACAAAAATGTTTGTTCATGAATAGGTGGCTCTCTCCTAATTATTACTCATCCCTAATAAGACTGTTCTCCACTTTCAAATCTATTTCAAGTCTCTGTTCACCTCCCTAGATTTAAAACCAACGTTTCTTTTTATTTAACTTGCTCTTTGAAATTTCCTACAGCTCATGACACATGTTTTCCATGGCTAAATTAACACCCTACTAGTTACTACTCTAAAGGTTAAAATCCTATCTCTGCCACTTACTATTATGTGACACTGGGGAAATTGCTTGAACACTCTGTGGCCCCAGTTTTTTTTAATTAGCAAATCATAATGTCAATAACACAATTCTCAAGTAAGGTTAAATATACACTTAAAGTGCTTAGAAGCTTCCCTGGTGGCTCAGACGGTAAAGCGTCTGCCTGGCATGCAGGAGATCTGGGTTTGATCCCTGGGTCGGGAAGATCCCCTCTAGAAGGAAATGGCACCCACTCCAGTACTCTTGCCTGGAAAATCCCATGGTCTGAGGAGCCTGATAGGTTACAGTCCATGGGGTTTTGAAGAGTCGGACACGACTAAGCGACTTCATTTTAAAGTGCTTAGAAAGAACCCCTGGTACAGAATAAGCTCAAGAGATGCTAGCCATTTTTTTCTTTTACATTGTCTATATTCATCCAAAGTTGATTCCAACTATTCATTTTCACCCTTCCTTTTGTCCAGACTGCAGTGCACTGATGGAAAAGCCACACATATCTACTGATTAAGTGTCCTATGTTGTGATTTTTTCTTTTGAGCTCTCAGCATCTAAAAACATCAAGGTTTACTTGAAATATTTCCTACTTCCCTTGGAGATTCCAAACTGAATTTTGTCCCTTGTATACTCAGCACACAAAAATCTACTTAACACCTGGATGTGCCATTCTTTCACCCAGAGGCTTCTAGCATTATTTTCCTTGGCCTCACTACTAAATTTGTCTTCAGTTTCATCCATCTTTTTCTTTGCTTATCTGACAAAAAAAAAGGTTATTCCTCTCACACTAACCCTTCTGCTTAATATTCCAAACCCCACCTGTTTCTCCTTTCTCCAGGATATTAATCCATCCCTCCCTTTACCAGTCTCTCCTTCCCTACTGCCTTCTTGCCCTAGGCCAATAAACCTTTCTGCCTTCACCTGTCAGAAAAAAGTATTTTCACTTAGTCTGAGACTAAGGTTACTATCTTACCTTCCTTACAGTCACTTAATTCCAGGGGTGGGGGAGGAAATTACCTAAATGTAATACCTCTACATTGTCCTTTTCTATTTATCATTTGTAATGATAATAGCCAGCTCCAAACTCATTTATATCATATATGACTTTATTATTTTCTACCAACTTGACTTTACACCATTGCAGAACAAATGGGATTTTGACATTTTTCATAATGAAAGAACCACCATTGAGCAAATACTACGCACAAGATAGTGTGCTAAGCATGTTATGTGTATTAACTCACTGAATGTTCACAACAATCTTGCGAGGTAGATATTTTCATTTCATGAATAAGGATACTGAGATTTAGTTAATTTATCTCTTTTATCTATTTATGATCATCAGTTCAGTCACTCGGTCATGTCCAGCTCTTTGCAACCCCATGAATCACAGCACGCCAGGCCTCCCTGTCCATCACCAACTCCTGGAGTTCACTCAAAATCAAGTCCATCGAGTTGGTGATGCCATCCAGCCATCTCATCCTCTGTTGTCCCCTTCTCTTCCTGCCTCCAACCCCTCCCAGCATCAGTCTTTTCCAATGAGTCAACCCTTTGCATGAGGTGGCCAAAGTACTGGAGTTTCAGCTTTATCATCATTCCTTCCAAAGAAATCCCAGGACTGATCTCCTTGCAGTCGAAGAGACTCTCAAGAGTCTTCTCCAACACCACAGTTCAAAAGCATCAATTCTTTGGTGCTCAGGTTTCTTCACAGTCCAACTCTCACATCCATACATGACCACTGGAAAAATCATAGCCTTGACTAGATGGACCTTTGTTGGCAAAGTAATATCTCTGCTTTTTAATATGCTATCTAGGTTGGTCATAACTTTTCTTCCAAGGAGTAAGCGTCTTCTAATTTCATGGCTGCAGTCACCATCTGCAGTGATTTTGGAGCCCCCAAAAATAAAGCCTGACACTGTTTCCACTGTTTCTCCATCTATTTCCCATGAAGTGATGGGACCAGATGCCGTGATCTTAGTGTTCTGAATTTATGATCTTAGAGCTAGTAATTCTGTAAGCCTAAACAGCCCAGGGACAAGCTGAGACTCATCTATGTGCTGATCAACTTCAGTGATTGCTTTTTGACTCATGGTCTGACTACCTCACGACACTTCTCTGTCGTCAGTCACCAAACAGCTAAGCACCAACGGACTCTTCACTGTCCCCTCAGAATTTCTAAGGGGTTTGGTCCTGCTTATTCCTCATACATTTTATCTTTTTTCCATCCAGATAGGAGCCCCTATTTCATCTATTCCTTTGTATTTTTAGCCCTAGGTTCTTAACATGCCTCTCCACCTTTCCTTCCCACCATAACAGTACATATCAACAGTCTACTTTCTATACTAAGAAAAATGCACCGTTTCAATTCTGCCTCTCTGACACAACCACTGTGCTACTTTTCTTTTTTATTCCCTTTGGAAATAGAAGGGGATTAAAAACATGTGCTATTTCCACTTTCAAATCTCTCACTTACTCTCCAACCCACTGAAGTCTCAAATCTACAATAAACACTTCACTGAAACTGCTCTTTCCAAGACCAACACTCTGTAATTACAAATCCAATAAAACCTGTTCAATTTTTATCCAACATGACTTTTCTGAATGTTTCCTTGGTACTTTAAACTCATCAGGCTTAAAAAATTATCTCATCTCCACCTGCCACTACACTCCTTTTCCTCCAGAGCTTTCTAATATTTAACCAAATCTCAATTATCCCATTTCAGTAGGCTCAGGACTAAGTTCTCTTCCACATCTTCATTATACTTACCCAATCATCCTGCCCAACTTCTCATTTCTACCTTGGCAAAACCCTTCATTATTTCTTAACCCAGTGAAAGTGTTAGTCCCTCAGTCATGTCTGACTCTCTTCAACACCATAGACTGCAGCCTGCCAGTCTCCTCTGTCTATGGAATTCTCCAGGCAAAAATGCTGGAGTGGGTAGCCATTCCCTTCTCCAGGGGATCTTCCCAAGACAGAGATTGAACCTGGGTCTCCTACATTGCAGGCAGATTATTTACCTTCTGAGCCACCAGGGAAATCACTCAAAGAGCTTTTTAAAAAATATTTGTGCCCAGACTCTAATCCTACACCAATTAAGAGACTCTCAGAGAGTAGAGTTGGACACTGGTAGTTTTATATCTTCAAGTAATTTAAATTACAACCAGGATTGATAGCCATTTGCTTCCCCACATTCTCTTCAAAGTAATAGTCCAAGCTCAGGCCCTCAGTATCTCTCTGGCATTATGTCAGTCGCCTCTAACTTCTCTCCAAGCCCATAATCTGTCTTCTTTAAGACCATCTATCACTTTTTGCTGAAATCTCTGAAACACAACTTTGCAGTGCCCTGCTCACATAACTTCTAGAATAAGGTTCAACTGCTTTGTATAACAGATAAAACCTTCTAGAAGAATATTTGACAAAGTGCATACCATTTAGTAATTCAAAATATAGTGAAGATTTGAAAAAAATCAAAACAAATATGAAACACTTAGGTCTCCTCTGTACCTACTTTCCATCAATTAGCATAGTGCCCTGAAGATGCATGACATTTAAAAGTATCTATTGAACAGATTTTAAAGACCACTTTAAAAGCTAAACTTCGGGTAAAATTTGATTTAGCCAAATATGCTTGGGCCTAGTGGGACTTTAGTAAGTCAGTTAGATGCTGGATAATTGTAATATTTATACTACTTTTCAGTATCACACAAAGTAGTGAATAAAACCTGCTACCTCTATCCTTTTTTCAAAGCATTCTATTTATTTAAAACAATAGAGAAAGAAGGGAAGGAAGGGAAGGATGGGAGGGAAAGGAGGGTAAGGAAGAAAACAAGAAAAGAAAGGAGGGGAAGGCAGGTATGTAGTCAGACAGACAGACAAACCTATATTTAATAAAAACAGTAGTGTTCTACTATGAGCTCTCTATGTGGGTAAGGGGAACAGGAGATGCCCAGTATATGTTTCCAGCTTCTCTAAGATGTCTTTCTTCTTCCTAATTCTCTCTACATAAGTGGGTCAAAAGGAGAAACAGCTCCATGATGAAAACTACTACTAGATATCTTTCCACATGTTGCTCTGTCAGATGGATATATGATCATGAGGGTTTCCCTGGTGGCTCAGATGGTAAAGAATCTGCCTGCAGTGTGTGAGACCTGGGCCTTATCCCTGGTTGGGAAGATCCCCTGGAGAAAAGAACAGCGCCCCACTCCAGTATTCTGGCCTGGAGAATTCCAAGGGCAGAGGAGCCTGGCAGGCTAGTCTGTGGGTCACAAAGAATCAGACATGAGTGAGCGACTTTCACATATGATCATGAATTGAGAAAATGATCAAAACTTTTAAAAGATCATGGTCCAGTTAATGTCCCGCTTAATCGCTGTGATACTAACCATTATGTACTATTAAAAGTCACAATGCAATTATATAGCATTGTATATATGGGTCTTGCTAAGAAAAATGAAGAACAGTAAAAAACTCCTTTTTTATTTCAACCATAGATACAGAATCTCAGACCTCTTCCTATCCATTAATACCAACTGCAAATTTGAAATCTTACATGCTACTGTGTGATGTTAAAACTGAAGGTTTCCATTGTGTTAATGCAATAAGAATGTATAAAAATAAAATAACTCTACAGGATGTCATTCCATAAATAGAGAACTTCAAAAAAGTCATCACAAATCAAACACCTATTGATCCATACTCTGTGTTGTGACATACTGGAGTAGATATTTACCAAATTAATTAAAGAGAATAGGATCATACATCACATATTGTTGTTTAGTCTCTAAATCATGTCTTACACTTTTGTGACAAACAAACCCCATAGACGGTAGCCCTCTAGGCTCCTCTGTCCCTGGGATCTCCCAGGTAAGAATACTGGAGTGGGTTGCCATTTCCTTCTCCAGGGGATCTGTCCAACCCAGGGATTGAACTCACATCTCCTGCATTGGCAGGTGGGTTCTTTAACACTGAACTACCAGGGAAACCCCAGGCAGAAAAATAAACATACTCAAAGTGTATGTGGAAAAAGTGAAGTCTGAAAATTCTGTATTTGAGAGGATAGTATTGTACCAATGTCAATTTCTTGGTTGTGTAAGACGTTATCATTAGGGAATGGTGGGGAAAGAGTACACAGAAGGCTTCTGAACTCTTTTCATAACTTTTTATACAAAATCTTAAATTCAAAATCAAAGCTATTTAAAGTAATTTAAAAGGCTAAATCATAGCCATATTTGTTTTAATTCACACTCCCATATATGGTTGACCTTTGAATAATGCTAGGGTCAGGGGAGCTAACCCTCCTTGCAATTAAAAATCTACATATAATTTAGAATACATCCTTCCTGTATGTGGTTCCTCCATATCCAAGATTTCACCTCCTTGGAATTAACCTCAGATTGTGTAGTGCTGAAGTATTTACTGTAGAAAAAAAATCCATGTATAGGTGGACCTAGGCAGTTAAAACTTGTGTTTTCAACGGTCAACTGTATAATGAATTTCAAAGGATGAACAGTATATTCTTTTAGACAGTTTCTTTTTAATAAAATGAGTTTTGTATATTGCTAGCAAAAATTTGCCAGTTGTGCTCAGTCAAGATGTGAGCAAGTTTCACAAGTATAAATATATCTATTTCAATTGTTTCTTAGCAAAGAAGCAACCCAAATATTGGAGCCTTGTGTAAATAGCAAGATTTGCCATGGATTTTTATAAAATGATTAAAGAATATATGTCAGCTTTCCCATAAAATCAGAGGTTTTCCTAGATAGTAACTGAAGTGCTTTTAAAATAAAACACTGAAAAACAGATTCTCTGAAAATAACTCAGGAAAGAGAGTCCATTTTTATATTCCAATTTTATTCACCTTTTCTGAAGAGTCACAACTTTACTGGGGATAATCTAGTTAGTATATTTGAAATTCCATTTATTTTTTCTATTGATATGCATGTATTACACTTGAATATAATACAGTATTTCCAGTGTTGTTTTAAAGGACATAGTTTAAAAAAGAGAGGCATAATCTATAATTTCAAAGCTAGGACAAATTCATAATTTCTAAAATAATATAATTTTCCACTTTGTTCCAAAGAAATTAATATTATCACTGATGCAGAAATTCCAGCACAACTATTACTCCTTTCTTTACAAGATCTGACAGTCTTGAACCATTGCAAAATTCACTCAGAGCCATCTAATTGTATGCATAATGAAAATGGAAGAAGAAAGTCATTCCATGGATTTATGGGTCAGTATACTTTAGTTCAATATCAAAAGTATACTTTACAAATTTCATATTTAACAAATTTTACAGTGTTAGTCATTCTTCTGAGAAAAGATTCTGGGTAATATATTGGTCTTTGAAGATTGTAGTCTTGAACCATTGCAAAATTCACTCAGAGCCATCTAATTGTATGCATAATGAAAATGGAAGAAGAAAGTCATTCCATGGATTTATGGGTCAGTATACTTTAGTTCAATATCAAAAGTATACTTTACAAATTTCATATTTAACAAATTTTACAGTGTTAGTCATTCTTCTGAGAAAAGATTCTGGGTAATATATTGGTCTTTGAAGATTGCTACCAATTTACCCTGGAGAGCTTTGGTCTGTGTGTCAGCCTCCATCATGGAAATCAGCATCTACATAACTGGTCATGTGAGTGACTTTTAAAATCACAGAAGATACCCACACTCTCTCTAACATAACAGAATGTCTAATAGGACAATTTCTGAAGTATCTTCTTATTAATCTAAGATGAAGATGAGTAAAACACAGAAGCCTCTCCCTTTATGATCCTTCAAACTATACATTTACACAATATTATTACAGAATGGCTATGCAATTTCCATTCTTCTTTCCCTCCACATAACAAATGAAGCAAAATAAAAGTAGTATAAAATTATACATTCTGTGAATAACTTAGAAAAAAAAAAGTACATACGTGTTTAAGGCCTTGAAATATTTGTAAGATTTTCCTTTAGAACTGAAAACCACAGATGTTAAAAGGACTACAAAAACGTGGACAAAAACTGACCTAAGAAATTGTTTGAATGGGAAAACTATAAACAAATATTTATAAATTTGAAGCCAAGGAAATGAACCATTTATTCTACCAACAGACTTGAATAAACAAATAGGCATTCAAACAGTCCTTGGAATCAAGCAAGAGACAGTCTTTTAAAAATGAGACAGAAAGGACAGTTTAAAAAAATATTAGAAGAAATCTAAGCAAATAACTTTCAAGCTAAGGAATCAAAACCTACATGCATCCCTGGCAATTTTTTGAAACTGAAGGTTACCTAAATACTTGACTGCTCACTGCTGATTTCTATGAAGGGAAAAAGTAAAGATAAAAATAAAAGAAAAAGTTCACTTAAAAAAAACAAAACAAAACTCTGAAAAGGAATGTACTCTAGAGGTACCAAATAGGAGTATATAATGAAAATGGTAATTCAGTTCTAACTACTACCTATTTAAATGACAGAGAGCTGCAGTAGTGTGTTAGCCTTGGGGAAACATGTCAGCTTGTCTATACATTCTTATATGATTGATGTTTTCAGATAACTATAACTTGCCAACAATAATTATTATCAATGGATATATATTTCCATTCCTTTAACAAAAGCAACTTTAAGATGTTAAAACATGTAGGCTTTCAGAGCTCCAAGGTTAGGATACAAATTAAATTGTCTCAGTCTTCACCATGCCAAAGGAGAAGTTTGCAAAGGGAAATGTCACTGAAGCCATGTACAATCCTAGCCAGTGAACACGGGACCCAGGCACAGGTCCACGACAGAAGGCCAGTGTCCTTGAGAGACTTTCAGAAACAAGAAAGGCAGTCACATTTGGGGCCAAGAGCCCAAAGGGTAGGTGTCTCTGATACCATCCAGAAATGCCAACTCTTCAGACAGCAACTTCTTTTTGTAAGTACAATTATACAAGTTGAACACAGTTCAAATCTGATGAAATCTTCATGATATTGAAGTTCATGTAGGACTTCTAAAACGTTTTGATTCCAAGGAGCTGATTATGAGCCATGAAATCCCCAAGTAATAGATTCCAGAGTGCCACTTCGGAGCTGTATAAAATTTTTTCTTCAAGATCACCTATTAATTATGTTTGTATGCATATGTTCAATGTAATCAGCCTTGAGGATCACTTGATTTCACCTTGGTTAATGGGTTACCTACAAAGAAAAAGAAAGTAGAATCATTTCATAACAGCTATCATCTTAAAACTCTACACAATTAAGTATTAGAAATGAATAAGTAAAAACTCAAAATGCTGGTATTTGCTATATTAAATAAATTACTGAATTTTAAAGGACTACCATATTTAGGTATTTATAGCTTATTAAAATTATTTCTCTATTACTTCATATTATTTTTGAGAGCCATTTGCAGTTATCCAAGTGACTCCAACAATAACTAGGAAGATCTCAACTGGAGAAATTACCCCTTTTGGACCCAAAGAATGATTCTGGAATCCCTGTTCTTTGCATAGACTTTGTGAACATAATCCAGAGATCATACACTTCATGCCAGGTGTCAGTGAAGGAAAGTTTTGTTCTTAGGAATCCCATCAGACCACATCTTCAAGAAAGCCCTTGGGATTTGGTTCCATAAAACCCATTCTTGAAATAGTTGACAAGTTGAATGCTTATTTGACTCAACTGCATTTCAGAAAATCCACTATTCATAATGAAAAAAAAAATTGGGAGAAAAACAATTATAGTACAATCCTTTACCAAATTTTAAAGGTCCCGAAAATTTCTCATGAAATTGATTAGAGCAGTATTATTAATGCTATTGTACATATTATTGACACAGAATCATGTGGATTTTCACAGGTACTCAAGTCGAAAGCATGTTTATTCACAGGAAAAAAAAGAATAATAGCTAGAATACCTAATACGTACATAAACATCATTATATGTATGCAGAAGAAATATGATACAAAGAGAGACAAAGATTTCTGCTGTGTCAATGAATTTCTAATTATGCTCTTAATACCATGGTACTTAGGATTGCCTAAAAGTTATTTTCCAGTGATACTTACAACAAAAAGTGAATTTTAAAAAATTATTGTGGATATTTTATTATTTCATTAAGTAACATAGTTACTTATCTTTTCTCGAAACATTTGCCAAAAGACAGGTTTTTGTTTTGTTTGTAGTTTGATCAACTATGACAAATAGAAAAATAAAGTAACAAGATGTTGCTCTGCCATGGATGATTTCAAATTACAGTATAAAAGAAAGGTGTAAAATTCAAACATATATTCTTCATGGAGGCAGCAACCATGTTTGTGTCTCTCTGGTCAGTTTCATTCCCAAAGGTCTGTAGCTTCTTATTCCTATGCACAGAGAAGGACTGAACTGATGACGGGGGGATAGAAACAGAGAGATTCTGGGAGCAGGGGTGTCTTAGACAGGGCAGCGATTTTATTATCAATTTGTCTACCATTCAGTGGTTATTTTACACAAGTTCTGTGAAGGGCTCCCAGTCTGGGAGTCAGTGTAAGAAGAATATGGGGAGGACATACATTTCTATGTGTCATAGGTTGCTAAGGAAGATAGCTCATCATTGTGAAAAATACAGAAATTTTATTTTTATGATACACTTTTTTGACAAACATTGATTTAACACATCTTTGATTTCCAGTGGCTGAGAAAATTCACCTGCCTTTTCTGAGAATTCTCCTATTGGTTGCAGGAAGAAATCACTGTGAAATGTAATATGGGCACCAGTGTTTGAAATGACAGGAATAAGGAAGAGAACAAATGATTTAGCTTCAAGAGAGGTTCAGCACTGGCCACTCAAGGGACACGCTGCAACAACTCCAGGAAAGCAGTAACACATCCTCTCAGTACCACAAACCCAGATTCTAAGTAATCTATTAGTGGGTATGGCGGACACATTCTTACATCTTCATTCCAAGGTAAGCATTTTGTTCTGCTTGTTTATAGAAAGCTGAGGCGCGATTCTCTCAACTATTTATGTATTTAAAGCTTCATTTTCACATAATTTTAATTTCAAATAATTTTAAAAACATATCAAATTGACAGTATAAAAGCAAGGACTTATATATCTGAAATATGATTTTCCTCTATATCAGTAGAGGAAACCAAAGCATATACAAACACAACTATACAATCCATATCCTCATAAATGTACATTTATATTATGCTGTGAATTATATATATGCACATTTACATTTCTATCAGCTAAAATAATTGCTAGAAAACTAAGTTTAACTCAAAGAAGTAGTTGTCTAAATAAGCATGGATTGAAACGATGAAAGCTTTTCCTTATTCTCTAATTTTGCACAATGTTTCCTAGTTTTTTCTTCCTAAAAATCCCCACATTTTATGAGATGAAGATTAACAGACTATTTTAGGTATGATTTTTGTAAATTATTTGATTTTGATCAGAGGGCCACTGTGGTTGGGCATATAGTTGCTGGCTTTAGGTCAGTGTGGCGATAGTGACACTGGCCGCGTCATGCAATATCTGGGCCCCACAGTTTCCCATGTGTGTAACGGGAATAATCTTGTTAGCCTCACAGTGTTCCTGTGAGGATCAAGTATTAGAAATGATTCCCATTTTACCCTTTATAGATGATAAACTAAAACATCATTTTCTTTTTAACTGAAATTTCTTGATATGAAAGATCTCAGGCAATATTTATACAATCCAACGTTTAAAAATTTTTCTTTCACTTACAAGTAAGTTTTTAGTACACCAAATGAAACACTGCCTTTTTTTTTTAAGAACTTAAATATTATTCTCTTTTCACTCAACCCCTATCTTTCGGAAGAGGCCAACTTGGAAAAGTTTTACCTTAAGTTTCCAGTGACTAAAAGCAGGAGGTTGCAATAAAACCACTTTTACAGGATAGGAAATAGCACTTACTATCATGAATTCACTGTCTTCTCATTCTGAGGGCAATAAATATAAAATACTGCATGAGAGAGAGAAACGTTCCTATGATCATTATGGATATGCCTTGAGCTTCATACACTATAATCACTAGTCTCAGTAAATCTGCCTTTCCAAAGGCAGTATTCTACACAGCTGTTCTTTTTCATGCAACTTTTATTTCTGTGTGAGGCACACCAGCCAATTCAGTAAGTGAAACTGCTGGGCTGCTGAACACATGCAATAGTAATAACCATTAGTATTATTATGTCTAGTTACAAGCACTAAGCTACCTTGGTAATGAGCCACCAGGATGAAGAAGCTGATCTGGAACATTCAATAAGAAGGAGCAATTTGTTTTTAGATAAAAGCATCCATTTATTTCTTCCAGTTGAACAAATCTATTATAGGGCTTTCAGATTTCTCAATGATTTATGCTAAAATCATGTCTTTTAAATCTGCTCACCAATTTAAATTGAGAAACCAAAACCAGGTAAATGGCATATTTGAGATTAAGTGAAGTCAACTATTTTAAAATTGTGTGTGCTCAGTTGCTGAGTCATGTCCAACTCTTCGCCTGTAGCCTGCCAGGATCTCTATCCACAGATTTTTCCAGGCAATGGTACTGGAGCCGGTTGCCATTTCCTACTCCATACTGTATTCATTTTGTATTCTGACCATTGTGTTATATCCTCTGCCTATCTTCAAGGTAAAATAAATTTAAAAGGCTAAAAAGAAAAAATATTCAAGAATCTATTCTGTCCCCAAATGTAAAAGATGCTTTGATGCTTCTATATAGTTCCTAAAATTGTTATATGTATGGAGTCTATAGTTCTTTTTACCCTGTTTAAGTCGTGCTGATTAGGTTACCAATGGGAGACAATACACTATGGGGAGAGACACAGTGACAAGTAGTGTGAGCTCTGCAGACAGACTGCCTGAGTTCAGATCTTTGCCTTATCACTTTCTCACACTGTGGGGTTGAAATAAATTATTTAAACTCCCTGAGCCTTAATCTCCCCATGTGAGATACAAAAATGGTATTATCAGCCCTCATAAGTTTGCTATTGTGATTAAATCAGATAATCCCTGCAAAGCATCAGTCCAGGCAAATGTTTTCCAAATATTAACAGGTGGTAACAGTAGTAATTCCCAACTAAGATTCAAAAGGTGATACATAGGATATCTATGGCAGAGGACATTACTTTTTGTTTCTCTACAAATATTGATTTGATTAGTTAATTTTCTGACTTATAGTAACTGAATTTGCAATCATTCATTTCATATACTGTTAATCAAAGTCATATGATGGTAGTTATATATCAAGAAGAAAGCATTATTGTTTTGGTTGGCTTTGGGAGAAACTGTCTTTTCAGACAAGGTGAGAGGGTATTTAATGGTCAAAAAGAATATGCTTTGAAATCAGGCTGTGTAGGTTCAATGTTTCATTCTGTTGATAAGTCAGCATGTGACCTTGAATAAGTCAGCTATAATATTAGTACCTACATCATAGGGTTGTAAGAGCTGAGGAAAAACAAGTTAATTAGTCAAGTGCTTATATTCTAAGACTTCCCTGGTGCCTCAGACGGTAAAGAGTGGTCCTACAATGCGGGAGACCCAGGTTCAGTCCCTGGGCTGGGAAGATCTCCTGGAGAAGGAAATGGCAACCCACTCCAGTATTCCTGCCTGGGAAATCCCATGGATGGAGGAGCCTGGCAGGCTACAGTCTATGGGGTCACAAAGAGTAAGACATGACTGAGTGACTAACACAGAGAATTATATTCCAAGGTACATAATGAGCATTATGTAAGTGGTAAATATTATTAATCAGATATGGACCCATTTCTAGGCAGCTGAATGCACTGAATTCTTAGTTTTGCTCTCAATTATTTCTGTGCATATGGTACTAGTCTTTATAGGCAATTCCATTATTGGTCTTTCTGATGAATCAGCTGCCATCAGACTCTGAATGCAGGAAAAATATTTAGGAAATTAGTACTGTATTTTGACCATGTAGGCTTAAAAATAAATATGGTATAATTATGCCAGACAAAATGCAGATTTGTACATTTCCTTACTTATTATGGTTCTTCTGATATATTTGAGTTCTATCCCACATCTCAGATATTTATTTTTTTAATTTTAGATATTCACTTTATCCATCTATATAAGTTTGTGAAACCAATGACAAAACTTCACAATATACATGTGAATCTTATCATATTAGCTTAATTTACAAAATATTCTTATTTTTTCCTGGGTGGTCATGAAAATCTTGTTATGAGGAACTATATTCCTTTGAATGTAAAATAAGTCACATATAGAAAATATTAAAGACAACGTCTTGTGAAGATTACAAGTCAATTTCACTTTTTAAAAAGTTAAATTTTCACTAAAATATCTGTGTAATAAGAGAAACACTTGTCTTTAGACTGATGGATATTCTTTAAACAACTGGAAGGCAAGGACTATGTAGCTGTATTTCTGAAGGGAGGCAGTAGGTTGAAATGCAGTACAAGTCCAATTTTTACAATACAACTGCTTAATAGCATCATAGATAGGCACCATTTCAAATGAATGTTTTAATAAATAAATTTAACTTACTCGATATAGGTGAAAAGGAAGACCAGAATACCCTCACAATCCTAAATGCTGACTTTTTAAATTAATTTCTTTATTGAAGTATAATTGACATACATTATATTAGTTTCATGTGTATAACATGAGGTAATCTACCATTTAAAATCTTTCTGAATCAGTAACCGGATTCTTACAGCAGTCCCATTTTTTTAAACCACTAAATGCTGATTTCAATGAACTTTTCTTGCTTGGAATATAATTGCCGCTTCACTGCAAATGTATTTTTTTAATGTAGCTGCTACAAGTACATGAATTAAATTCTTGCTTCACTCTTTGTGTACTAAATGTGCAATTAAAACATCATTACTCTGCAGTAGCAGGCTTTCTCATTTAAGCAGGAGAAAAGCTGCCATTCAGCTGGTTGTAACAGTACATGCCAATGCACTTGTGCTTTCTTAAAGCACCTCATGCAATGAGGTATTATGAAATGAAAAATTCCTATTGGTGTGAAGTAATCATTTAAGAGCAAGCTGACCAGATAGCTCTTTAGTATAGATGATGCAGTATGAGGCAATGACTTACATGAATTACTGTCATAAACATGTACGTCTATATAAAAAAGTAAGCCTCTGTTCTGCTTTCATCGTGTTGGAGGTGATTCCGATAAGCCCTGAAGCCCACTGCATTTTCATATCATAGTTTAATTTTCCTTCCCAATAATGGCTGGTGCTGTGGATTGGCCTCCACGTTTGGGGCACAAAAGCCAATCTACTTAGCATTTCAGCTAGGGTCAGCGTTACTGTGAACTGACTTTTTTATCTGTTCTAGGAATTCTCAAAAAATTTAACAGCCTTGGGTGATTAAAAATACAGTCATTTCAAACAATAGAGCTGTAGTTAATTGATTCTATGTAGGTGTACCACAGTGTGGGTCCCAGTGTGGAAGCAGAAAATGGCATAGTCTTCCTAGACTTCTGAAAAAAAAAAAGAAAAAACAGAGCCCCAGATTGACTGAGAAGAGGTGGCCTTGTACTGATAAGAGTTTATAACAGTGATATTGATACTACCATCTGGTTTTTAGAACCCTGAACAAGTCACTTAAAAAAATCTCTGAATCTCCAGGGTTCATTCATACGTGCCGAACAAGTTGGCTGGACTCTGAGTTTCTGATTCCCTTCTGTCTCCAAACTCATGACTTTTCTTAAGGACTCATTCAAAAGAGGATAAAACTTTATCCTGATTATTTAAATTCATGGGTGGTATAGCCACCATGTAGACTTCATTTTTCTGAAAAGCCTGTATTAGAATGCAGGACTAGTGAGCTTTTTACTGCAAATACAACATCTGCCAGTGGCTTTCAGCTTCCTGTGCTGTGCCAGTGACAATCTCGGGAATGAATCTTCAGGAACAGATGGACTTGCACCATTTCTTGGAAGTTTGAAAGCTGTGCAGTGTGCCTGCCATGAACTCTTTCTTCTGTGTGAATCAGGAAAGCAGATGACTGTTTCCATTGCCATTTATGCACATTCATCCACTCAGAGGCAGATCAGCTAACATTAACTGTTAGCCAAACAAAACATTCCCTGGTTTCTCCTTGGGTNTCCTACTCCATACTGTATTCATTTTGTATTCTGACCATTGTGTTATATCCTCTGCCTATCTTCAAGGTAAAATAAATTTAAAAGGCTAAAAAGAAAAAATATTCAAGAATCTATTCTGTCCCCAAATGTAAAAGATGCTTTGATGCTTCTATATAGTTCCTAAAATTGTTATATGTATGGAGTCTATAGTTCTTTTTACCCTGTTTAAGTCGTGCTGATTAGGTTACCAATGGGAGACAATACACTATGGGGAGAGACACAGTGACAAGTAGTGTGAGCTCTGCAGACAGACTGCCTGAGTTCAGATCTTTGCCTTATCACTTTCTCACACTGTGGGGTTGAAATAAATTATTTAAACTCCCTGAGCCTTAATCTCCCCATGTGAGATACAAAAATGGTATTATCAGCCCTCATAAGTTTGCTATTGTGATTAAATCAGATAATCCCTGCAAAGCATCAGTCCAGGCAAATGTTTTCCAAATATTAACAGGTGGTAACAGTAGTAATTCCCAACTAAGATTCAAAAGGTGATACATAGGATATCTATGGCAGAGGACATTACTTTTTGTTTCTCTACAAATATTGATTTGATTAGTTAATTTTCTGACTTATAGTAACTGAATTTGCAATCATTCATTTCATATACTGTTAATCAAAGTCATATGATGGTAGTTATATATCAAGAAGAAAGCATTATTGTTTTGGTTGGCTTTGGGAGAAACTGTCTTTTCAGACAAGGTGAGAGGGTATTTAATGGTCAAAAAGAATATGCTTTGAAATCAGGCTGTGTAGGTTCAATGTTTCATTCTGTTGATAAGTCAGCATGTGACCTTGAATAAGTCAGCTATAATATTAGTACCTACATCATAGGGTTGTAAGAGCTGAGGAAAAACAAGTTAATTAGTCAAGTGCTTATATTCTAAGACTTCCCTGGTGCCTCAGACGGTAAAGAGTGGTCCTACAATGCGGGAGACCCAGGTTCAGTCCCTGGGCTGGGAAGATCTCCTGGAGAAGGAAATGGCAACCCACTCCAGTATTCCTGCCTGGGAAATCCCATGGATGGAGGAGCCTGGCAGGCTACAGTCTATGGGGTCACAAAGAGTAAGACATGACTGAGTGACTAACACAGAGAATTATATTCCAAGGTACATAATGAGCATTATGTAAGTGGTAAATATTATTAATCAGATATGGACCCATTTCTAGGCAGCTGAATGCACTGAATTCTTAGTTTTGCTCTCAATTATTTCTGTGCATATGGTACTAGTCTTTATAGGCAATTCCATTATTGGTCTTTCTGATGAATCAGCTGCCATCAGACTCTGAATGCAGGAAAAATATTTAGGAAATTAGTACTGTATTTTGACCATGTAGGCTTAAAAATAAATATGGTATAATTATGCCAGACAAAATGCAGATTTGTACATTTCCTTACTTATTATGGTTCTTCTGATATATTTGAGTTCTATCCCACATCTCAGATATTTATTTTTTTAATTTTAGATATTCACTTTATCCATCTATATAAGTTTGTGAAACCAATGACAAAACTTCACAATATACATGTGAATCTTATCATATTAGCTTAATTTACAAAATATTCTTATTTTTTCCTGGGTGGTCATGAAAATCTTGTTATGAGGAACTATATTCCTTTGAATGTAAAATAAGTCACATATAGAAAATATTAAAGACAACGTCTTGTGAAGATTACAAGTCAATTTCACTTTTTAAAAAGTTAAATTTTCACTAAAATATCTGTGTAATAAGAGAAACACTTGTCTTTAGACTGATGGATATTCTTTAAACAACTGGAAGGCAAGGACTATGTAGCTGTATTTCTGAAGGGAGGCAGTAGGTTGAAATGCAGTACAAGTCCAATTTTTACAATACAACTGCTTAATAGCATCATAGATAGGCACCATTTCAAATGAATGTTTTAATAAATAAATTTAACTTACTCGATATAGGTGAAAAGGAAGACCAGAATACCCTCACAATCCTAAATGCTGACTTTTTAAATTAATTTCTTTATTGAAGTATAATTGACATACATTATATTAGTTTCATGTGTATAACATGAGGTAATCTACCATTTAAAATCTTTCTGAATCAGTAACCGGATTCTTACAGCAGTCCCATTTTTTTAAACCACTAAATGCTGATTTCAATGAACTTTTCTTGCTTGGAATATAATTGCCGCTTCACTGCAAATGTATTTTTTTAATGTAGCTGCTACAAGTACATGAATTAAATTCTTGCTTCACTCTTTGTGTACTAAATGTGCAATTAAAACATCATTACTCTGCAGTAGCAGGCTTTCTCATTTAAGCAGGAGAAAAGCTGCCATTCAGCTGGTTGTAACAGTACATGCCAATGCACTTGTGCTTTCTTAAAGCACCTCATGCAATGAGGTATTATGAAATGAAAAATTCCTATTGGTGTGAAGTAATCATTTAAGAGCAAGCTGACCAGATAGCTCTTTAGTATAGATGATGCAGTATGAGGCAATGACTTACATGAATTACTGTCATAAACATGTACGTCTATATAAAAAAGTAAGCCTCTGTTCTGCTTTCATCGTGTTGGAGGTGATTCCGATAAGCCCTGAAGCCCACTGCATTTTCATATCATAGTTTAATTTTCCTTCCCAATAATGGCTGGTGCTGTGGATTGGCCTCCACGTTTGGGGCACAAAAGCCAATCTACTTAGCATTTCAGCTAGGGTCAGCGTTACTGTGAACTGACTTTGTTATCTGTTCTAGGAATTCTCAAAAAATTTAACAGCCTTGGGTGATTAAAAATACAGTCATTTCAAACAATAGAGCTGTAGTTAATTGATTCTATGTAGGTGTACCACAGTGTGGGTCCCAGTGTGGAAGCAGAAAATGGCATAGTCTTCCTAGACTTCTGAAAAAAAAAAAGAAAAAACAGAGCCCCAGATTGACTGAGAAGAGGTGGCCTTGTACTGATAAGAGTTTATAACAGTGATATTGATACTACCATCTGGTTTTTAGAACCCTGAACAAGTCACTTAAAAAAATCTCTGAATCTCCAGGGTTCATTCATACGTGCCGAACAAGTTGGCTGGACTCTGAGTTTCTGATTCCCTTCTGTCTCCAAACTCATGACTTTTCTTAAGGACTCATTCAAAAGAGGATAAAACTTTATCCTGATTATTTAAATTCATGGGTGGTATAGCCACCATGTAGACTTCATTTTTCTGAAAAGCCTGTATTAGAATGCAGGACTAGTGAGCTTTTTACTGCAAATACAACATCTGCCAGTGGCTTTCAGCTTCCTGTGCTGTGCCAGTGACAATCTCGGGAATGAATCTTCAGGAACAGATGGACTTGCACCATTTCTTGGAAGTTTGAAAGCTGTGCAGTGTGCCTGCCATGAACTCTTTCTTCTGTGTGAATCAGGAAAGCAGATGACTGTTTCCATTGCCATTTATGCACATTCATCCACTCAGAGGCAGATCAGCTAACATTAACTGTTAGCCAAACAAAACATTCCCTGGTTTCTCCTTGGGTATTTAATAATTTCCTTTGGGACATTAAGAAAATTTAAAATTTTTCTTCTACTCCTGGTCCTGCATCTTACACATTCTTCCATTTACTCCAGTTGGAAAATGACAAAAAATAGATACTTTTGAAAGACAATAGCATTATGGGATTACACTGTTCAAACTTTAAAGGAAACATCATAAAGTCCTTAAAATGGGAACACAGTTATTTTGGATGCTTTGAGGAAAGCTGATAGATTTTTAATAAAATTTTTCTATATACTATTAATAGCAAAGTTTACCTATTTTCAGAGACAGTTGAGACTTCGAATGCAATTGGAAAGGCACTTTACCTGCTGAGTTTGATTGGTTCATTTTTTAAGACTCACTTCTCATTTATAAAGGAGTTATTTGAATGGATAGTTTTTATCCAATTTCTGTCATAAACACTTACTTTAAAAATTTATATCTGCTCAAGCATCACAGTCAATTATTTCAGCCTCACAGCATATGAGGGCTAACAGAAGTAAGCACTAAAAAATTATGCTTAAAAGGTGATTTTAAGATAAGTGGACTTTTGGAAGAAGGATTGAAACTTTGAAGAAATCTGAGTTACTGGTGTAGGAATTACTAAGAGCAACATTTTCTCTTAGCTTCTGGTTGGTTGAGTTATAAATATAAGTGGCTGTTGGTAACAACTTTTCCTTGAGATACTTGTCTGCATAAAAGAATATGCCTCTGTCACTTTGAAAAGAACTTGGCAAAATTTGTGGAAGCATGAGGCTAGTACCATGTCTGAAGCAGTATATACTCTTTTTCATCCCTATATTCTGCCATAAAATTAAGTTTAGAGATGACCACTCCACATGTGGTATATCTTTGGGAAAAAATCATTCTCTAAGTTAAAAAAGCTATAATTCATTTTCTGAAGGTAAGGGCAGCATAGGCAATGATGTTTAATATGTCAGAAGTTTCTGCTTTTTTTCTATTTCCCAGATATATTTCTCACTTTTAAAAAAATAGTCTTAATCCAGTAGTCTCAAATTCCCAAAGTTGATTAAAATATGAATCTTTAAATCTAACCAGTTCTAATTACCTAGATGCTGGTATGACATAGCTTATTCAATTAAGGGGCAATTTAAACATACAAAGAATGAATGATTAGGTAAGAACACAATCTTCATTTGGCTTATGGAGATTAGGTAAAAATTTTATGGTTCCGTGCTTTTCATGCTAATTCACAGACTAATAGGCAGGTTGAACACTGACAGAGGTCCACTTATACACTCAGGGTTTTGTTTCTGTTCTTAAGAGAACAATATATTAGCTACAGGATCTTTGTAGGTAACAACATTCAGTTGACCAACAATGACATTGGCTATTTGTGGCCACTTTGAGGGCCTCCTATTAAAAAAAATGATGCCTCCCCTTCTTCCCTTTTTATGAAGAATAGTTCAGAGCCTTCTTTACTGACCACTGATCCTTCTTCCCTTTTTATGAAGAAAAGTTCAGAGCCTTCTTTACTGACCACTAAGGCAGTTCTGGAGTCATTTTGAATCTTTACTCCTTAATGAAACTTCTGTCCCTTCCTTAGAATGTCATCAATGCTAGGATTTGCCACACTAATGCTCCAACATGGAGCCAGAACATTTTTGGATGCGGACAAATAAAAAAACTGTCATCAAACACAGCAGAAACCTTCTCTTTCTACTTCTCTGTTCAAATTTGAAGAGTTTTACACGTTTGCCTAAGGAACAAACACCTGTCAGGTACTCCACTGTTAAAAACATTATTACAGGAAACAGACCTGGGCAAAGGGGAGTATTTCAACAATCATAAAGGGACAGCAAGACAATAACTTCCTTTACCTCCATAAAAAACCACAATGGGGATAGTTTTGCATCTTTCCTAGAGGATTATAAACTCTTAGAACATTCTTCTTATTTCAGAGAAACACATACCCATAAATAGGACCTAAAATAAACAGCTCTTATGAGAAAATGATAAAAGGATAGTAAGCATTTCTCGTGACTATTTTGGGAAGCATTCTGCACAAATGTAAGAAAGGAGTTCATTTAAAATCAAGGAAGAAAGTATATAAAAATCAATAGACAACCATTTTAACATAAAAGGGTAAGAGAATTGTAGAAACATTATGTAACAATATTCAATTAGAATTTGCAGACTTAATATTTGCAATCATAACCATTCATAAGTTGTCTGAACATCCATATCTACAGTAATTTGTAATTTGCTAAAGGATGAACTTGAATCATACCTACTTTAATGCTGATAAATGAGGCCATGTCATTTACCCAGTGTGTCTGGCCATCCATGGGCCTTCAATTCTCAAGGCAACTTTGCTGTTCTCTATCATCAACTGTGTAACCCCCACTAATGGTCTGAATGGGATTCATGACGTTTTTCAGTTGTAATTTATGACATTTTGTAGACAGACTTTCAAAAGTTTTCTTTATAATCTTTCCCAAAGTACCCACAAAATATAAAACATGTACTACTTGATTTTCAAATATTTAAATATTTGACAGTATAACATGAATAATAATAAATCACCTGAAGGAGTGGCTAGTAATCAGGATCAGATAACAGAAAGCTTTGGTAAAATGAATCAAAAGTAAAGTAAAACATTTCCTACATAAATTGAGAGTTCTGGATAGTTAAAATTAATAGCATAAAGAAGATTAATCATGTCATAATATAAAAATATATTTTCTAATTAAAAAAAAAACACAAAAAAATGGGTCTTTGTGCAACAAGAACAGATCCCTTTTTCCCATCATTACACCTTGGCCTCTCTACCTAACCAGAAAATGTGAGATAAAAATGATTGTCTGAGGAAGAATGGAATTTTGGGTTCTAGTCACACTTACTTGACTTTATCCAGATATATCAGGGCCAATACAGTTATGAAGTGGGTCAATGTCATGACTTGCCATGGTCACATGTGACTGAAGGCAAAGGGTGAAGTTGGAGAAAATTTAGAAGAGCTTCACATTTTTTAGAAAAAGCAAGAGACAGATGAGAAATACACTAATTCATATTTCCAGGCCTCTATTTTCTTCACATTGTTCAAAAACATGAAAAGCCTTATCAGAATGTTCTTTAATTTCATTTCTCCCCATTGAATATTTTTAACAATGATAGCATTTTCTCCAGACGTTTCTCTCTAATTAGTTTCTAGACCCTAGTCATCTTCTGAATCAGTTCCCCACTCTGTCTCATTGTTACTATCTTAATCGAAGCCTTTATTCTGGTTTGTGGGATTGGAATAACCTCCTAATTTGTCTCTCTGAGTGGTTTTGTGCCTTGGAGCTTCTCCTCCTGTTTGCTATCATGATCCTGAAAAGAAAAAGCTATAAAAATGTCCTATTATAGGAGGAAATCTAAATTCTTGCTGGTAATACAGACAGTTCTTTATGATAAGACCTCAACCCACCCAGCTTCATCTTTCTTCTTCCCACCCTCTTCAGAGGTACACAGACCCAGCTCCAGTCACACCTAATGATTTAATCCTCCTAGGACTTGACATGCCCTGTTGTATCTCCTTATCTTTGGATACATTTTACCTTTGCCTAAAATATTTTCCTTTCAAACCTCGGAACAAATATTACCACTTCATAATTCATAAGCCTTTGTGATTCATCCAGTCAACATACTGGATGGAAAACATACTTTTACCACACTTCTATTATAAGACATATCTTATTGCATTATGATTATTTATTAACTTGTTTGTTTCTCTCACTTAACTATGATGTACTGAAAAAATATTAGCATACATTTTGTTTCCTCAGTGCCAAGCAGTATTTCACTCCAGGTACATAAATGATGCCTAATACTTACTAAATGAAAGGATGAAATGATGAATGGGTAGGTAGATGGATAAATGAACAAATTAATGTATGAATATAAGGGAAAAGTGATAAGTAATTTCAGAAGGGAAACTAGAGCTACTATTTGGATTCTCTGGGAAGAGCAAGAGGAATGATTAAGTGACCCAAAAGGTCAGTACCTCCATTAAAAAAAAAATAGGATTATTCCCATGATGCTGTGGTTTCAGAATTTGAAATTATAGATATGCATGGGTCTTGACATCAGCTTTACATTTGTACCTCGAATATTTAAATTTATTCTCATTTGGAGAAGGTCTGATTTTTAAAATGAAATTAATTCAGGAAAATAATAATGCAAGAAGATAATAGCAATCTGTGGTGCTTTAATTGGTTTTAGACTAACCACTTGGGATGTGGGAAATGTCCAAATAGATACATCAAGGTTCATTCTGGCATATTCATTACAGTTAATATTTCAGTTAAAATTATCCTAATTAAAAAAAATAACTCTCTTGAGTAATTTGCATACTTCTGCTTAACACTGTCAGGATATTTTCTCATGAAATACTATGTGATGACAATTACCCTACATCTAGGTATTACATGTTCACTTGCATCAAGGTAGGGATATGCAAGTTCATTTAGATGGGGAAGGCTTGCTGAGAATGTAAAACTGCGGTAAACATCCAGAGAGATAAGAAAGCCAATCAAGCTGACATCTGGAGGAAGAGCATTTTAGGCAGAAGGAACAGCATGTGCAAATGTCCGGAGACAAGGAAGCAAGAGGGGAAGGGTGGTGGCAAGGGAGTAGGCAGTGAGGAGAGTGGCAGTAGACGAAGCCACAGACGTTTGCTCATTTGTTCATTCATCTATTTCGTTTATTCCACAAGTGTTATTGCTCCTATGTTACTAGGATAAAAATGGGCAATGCAGATACTATCCTTGTTCTCATGGGGGCTCAAAAAGAAACCACACTGAAGTTATCATAAACACACATGGCTTTGTATGCTCCTCCCTCTAGAAGCCTCATTCCTGGAACTTGGACCTGGAGAGAGCCTAAGTACATACGTGAATGAGACCGCAATGACTTTTCATAATGGGCTCTTTTCCTACTCAAATATTTATTCTCATAACTTAGAGGGCTACTGTTCTTTCTGTTTAGACAATGAAGGCTTGCAATGTTTTAAGGAAGAGGGTAGTGAGGGACTGTGTCCACACATATAGGGCAAGCAATAGAAGTTTTCCTGGCAAATGTTTTCCACTGACTGGTGGCAAAGAATTCCTGCATACATGACTTACATTCACTTCTACTGCAGCTAAATTGAGACATTTCCTAGTATAGAAATCCAATCTAGAAATAAGAAGGTCACTCATCCCCCCATTGTAGCATTTAGTTTTCCATATCTACAAGAAAACCTTTAAAGCCATGTTCCCTCCCCCTAACTATTCAGCTGTTCTTGAGCTATCGAAGTTAAAGAGAAATGTGAGTTCAGTCACGAGAAAAAATACCATATCTCTGCTTTTCGAAGATTCTGAAAGAAAGAGATGGAAAAGCAGCTAAACTAATATCCGAAGTACAGGGGAAAGAATATCTTAGGTGCTACCCCATCCATGGCAAACTCATTTGAAATGTGTACTAGAGGGAAAGCCAAAAACTATTTGGTCCATTTAGGCTCTTCTACTCAAATATTTATTCTTATAACTTAAAAGGTAGATTGCCTGCATTTCATCCCAGCTCCATTGCTTATTAGCTCTGAAACTTTGGGCAACCTTTTCATTTCTCAATCTCCTCATGTGTCAAATGAAGAGAATAATCATGGCTATCTCATGAGGTGTTTGTGAGGATTAAGTGAACTAATATGTATTAAGTGCTTATACTACTTCTTGATAATACTGAGAACTTAATGCTATTTTTACTAATTCTAGTAAAAAGGGAAGTAGCATGCAGCACTGATGTATGCAGAAAGTCACTTATGTGATTTCTTCATGAGGAATTAAACCTTTTATTAGGAAACAGCACTCCGTAACAGTAATTGTTGCCACAAATTCTTCTTTACTACTAGTATTACTATATCACTTTTTGTTAGGTTAGTTTTTACGTAGTGTATCTTTTCTGTTTTTTTAAAAAATGTTCAGCTTTCCCTTATTTTTATAGTTCACAGGCACTATATATAACAGGTACTCCTGTTAAATAACATATACTTGTGCTTTGATTTTTTGATCCAGATTGACAATCATTGTGTTTGTCTTTTATTAATAACTGGGTCATGCAGGCCTGAGGGATTTGATATAATCACTGACAAATATGGGTTAGTAACTACCAAGTGTTTGCTATTTGTTTCACTTATTCTAGATTCCCCTTTCCTCTCCTCTTTGCCTGTTTTTGCACTCTAACACTGACAGTTATCTCCAAGGCTTTAGTAACTCCCCACACTGGACTAATCTCTCTTGCTCTTCACCATCACTTCTCCACCCTTCCCTACCCGC
>SJYX01012600.1:463660-541671 GCA_006410675.1 Oreotragus oreotragus | reverse complement strand
CCTTGTCTTGTTCCTGACTTTAGGGGAAATGCTTTCAATTTTTCACCATTGAGGATAATGTTTGCTGTGGGTTTGTCATATATAGCTTTTATTATGTTGAGGTATGTTCCTTCTATTCCTGCTTTCTGGAGAGTTTTTATCATAAGTGGATGTTGAATTTTATCAAAGGCCTTCTCTGCATCTATTGAGATAATCATATGGCATTTATTTTTCAATTTGTTAATGTGGTGAATTACATTGATTGATTTGCGGATATTGAAGAATCTTTTTGCATCCCAGGGATAAAGCCCACTTGGTCATGGTGTATGATCTTTTTAATGCTTTGTTGGATTCTGATTGCTAGAATTTTGTTGAGGATTTTGGTTTCTTAATCATCATACCATCCTTGAAGACATTCTCAATGGAACACAGCAACCATTTCTCACTGAAGCAAATGAGATCCATTGTGAAAAAACAGACAGACAGACACTCCTGACAATGTATCCACTGAGAGTGGCTAAGGCAAAGCTAACAGAATTCTGGGATCCTTCCTAGGGTTTTCACCAATTAGTGATTTTTTTTTTTTAATGTAAAAGTCCTACTAAATTAAACATAGACTATTTACTCCCCTCCCAAAAAACCAAAGCTTCTTTGCTTACATGTTAGGCTAAGCAGGTAGGCATAGAGCTCCACAGTGTTTTTATGACTCTACTCCTTAGCTCTGTTATATGTGGTACAACTAAGGAGTGAGATTATTTTCTTTGGTGTTGTAACAGCTGTTTTTTTTCTTATCAAAATCACATACCTTACACATAGATGACTTAAGATTACAACTTTTCAAACTACTTGTCTGCTTTACATATCTTATTAGAAGACTGCCCTTTCCAAAGTAATCTTGTATCTAATAGTCATAATAAGAAGAATGTAGCCTAAAGAGATCAGAAAATATATGTCAAAATTTCTACTGTAGATAGGAAAATATGTAATTAGAAGAGACCTCTCCATTCAGCAGAAATATTGTGACTATATTTGTTTTTGGATATCCTGTTCCTGATACAACAACTGGCATTGAATATATGTTGAATAAGTGCTTAGTAAATAATGATTCAGATTTGATTTTGTCTTGCTATATCTATTGATAGGAACTATATACATGGTAAAAAAAAACTCCATATTTACATAGAGTGCCAAACTATACTCATGAAAAATATCCTCTAGGCATATAGAAAGATATCACTTCTTTTGATATGTGTCATATATATATGTGTGTGTGTATACATATATATATAATGTTAATTTTATTTGTCCTTTCAAAGAACCATATCTTAATTTCTCTTTTCTATTATATTTTAGTCTCTTTTTCATTTATTCCTCTCATCCTTGTTAGTTCATTTCTTCTATTATGTTTGGGAGGTTGCTGTTTTCTCCTAGGTTCTCAAGGGGTAAAGTTAGGTTGTAAGAGATTTTTCTTGTTTCTTAGGTTTTTATTTTGTGGTTATTATGAGGCTTACATATAACAACTTATGCTTATAACTCTCTATTTGAGGTTGATAATAATTTAAGTACAAACAATCTAAAGTTCTACAGTTTTATTCCCCAAACCACATTTTATTTTTTTGATGTTATGTTTCATATCCTTTTATCTTATGTATACCTTAACAAATTGTTATAGTTATTTACAAAATATTTTTATCTTTCATTCTTCATAATAGCTTTCTAAGTAATTCATACCTTCTCTATATATTTATCTTTAGCAGTGAGATTTATACTTTTTATATGTTTCCTTGTTGCTAATTAGTGCCCTTCTTTTTTAACTTAAAGGGGTCAATTTAACATTTTTTTGTGAAGCCAGTTTAATAATGAACTTGGTTAGTTCTTATTTGTCTGGAAAATTCATCCATTCCTTCAATTCTAAATGAAAACTTTGCCAGGTAGAATATTCTTAGATGGTAATTTTTTCTTTCAGTACTTTGAATATTTCATGCCACCTCCTTCTGACCTGCAAAATTTCTGCTGAGAAAACTGCTGATAGTCTTGTGGGGGTTTCTTTACATAACAGATTGTTTTTCTCTTGCTGTTTTTCAGATTCTTTCCTTGTCTTTAATTTTGACATTTTCAGTTCAGTTCAGTTGCTCAGTCGTGTCTGACTCTTTGCGACCCCATGGACTGCAGCACGCCAGGCCTCCCTGTCCATCATCAACTCCCAGAGTCTACCCAAACTCATGTCCATTGAGTCGGTGATGCCATCCAACCATCTCATCCTCTGTTGTCCCCTTCTCCTCCTGCCCTCAATCTTTCCCAACATCAGGGTCTTTCCAAATGAGTCAGCTCTTCTCACTAGGTGGCCAAAGTATTTGAGTGTCAGCTTCAATATCAGTCCTTCCAGTAAACACCCAGGACTGATCTTTAGGATGGACTGGTTGGATCTCCTTGCAGTCCAAAGGACTCTCAAGAGTCTTCTCCAACACCACAGTTCAAAAGCATCAACTCTTCAGCTCTCAGCTTTCCTTTTTTTAATTTATTTTTAATATAAATTTATTTATTTTAATTGGAAGCTAATTACTTTACAATATTGTATTGGTTTTGCCATGCATTGATATGAATCCACCAGGGGTGTACATATCGAGTCTTCAACGCTCAGCTTTCTTTACAGTCCAACTCTCACATCGGTATATGACTACTGGGAAACCATAGCCTTGACTAGATGGACCTTTGTTGGCAAAGTAATGTCTCTGCTTTTTACCATGCCGTCTAGGTTGGTCATAACTTTCCTTCCAAGAAGTAAGTGTCTTTTAAGTTCATGGCTGCAGTCACCATCTGCAATTTTGGAGCCCCCCAAAATAGTCAGCTACTGTTTCCCCATCTATTTGCCATGAAGTGATGGGACCAGATGCCATGATCTTAGTTTTCTGAATATTGATTAAGCCAACTTTTTCACTCTGCTGTTTCACTTTCATCAAGAGGCTCTTTAGTTCTTTTTCACTTTCTTCCATAAGGGCAGTGTCATCTGCATATCTGTGATTATTGATATTTCACCTGGCAATCTTGATTCCAGCTTGTGCTTCATCTAGTCCAGCGTTTCTCATGATGTATGAATACAGATTGGGTTCTTTGGTTTTCATCTCATTAGGAACTCTATGGGCTTCATGAACATGAATGTCTGTTTCCTTCTCCAAGTTAGGGAAGTTTTCAGTCATTATTTTTTCAAATCAGCTTTCTGCCTTTTTTTTTGTTGTTCCTCCGTCTGTGATCCTATGATGACAGTGTTAGTCTGTTTTATATTGTCCCTTAAGTTCCTTAGGCTAATCTTGACTTTTTTTTTTCATTCTTTTTTACTGCTCTGATAGGGTATGCTCACTGTTCTCTTTTGAAGTTCATTGGTCTTTTTTTTTGCCTCCTCTAGTCTGCTGTTGAACCACTATAGTGTAAATATCTTTCAAATCAGTTATTCTAAACTTTGGCTTCCCTGATAGCTCAGTGGATAAAGACCCAGGAGACATGGGTTTGATCCTTGGGTTGGGAAGATCCCCTAGAGAAGGAAATGGCCACCCACTCCAGTATTCTTGCCTAAGAAATCTCATGGACAGAGAAGCCTGGCAAGCTACAGTCCAAAGGGTCACAAAGAATTGGACACAACTGAGCAACTAGCTCAGTTCAGTCGCTCAGTCGTGTCCGACTCTTTGCGACCCCATGAATCGCAGCACACCAGGCCTCCCTGTTCATTACCATCTCTCGGAGTTCACTCAGACTCACGTCCATGGAGTCCATGATGCCATCCAGCCATCTCATCCTCAGTCGTCCCCTTCTCCTCCTGCCCCCAATCCCTCCCAGCATCAGAGTCTTTTCCAATGAGTCAACTCTTTGCATGAGGTGACCAAAGTACTGTGAGTTAAATTCACCCATTCCAGTCCATTTTAGTTTGCTGATTCCTAGAATGTCGATGTTCACCCTTGCCATCTCTTGTTTGACCACTTCCAATTTGCCTTGATTCATGGACCTGACATTCCAGGTTCCTATGCAATATTGCTCTTTACAGCATCGGATCTTGCTTCTATCACCAGTCACATGCACAAGTGGGTATTATTACTGAGCAACTAAGCACATATTATAAACTTTAGTCCTGTGACTTCTATTTGGTACTTTTTATATCTTGTTCTCATATTGAGGTTGTCCCTGTGTTCATTTATTCCACTCCCAAGTACAGTGATCACACTTAAATACTATTACTTTGAATTTATTTACCAGGTAAATTACTTATCTCCATTTCACTAGGGTGTTTTGACTGATAAGACAGAGGAGTTCAGTCTGTTGTTCCATTTAGGACTTCAAATGATGGCATGAGTCCCACCCATACAATGAAGGGTAATCTGCTTTACTCAAGTCCACCAATTAAATTTAAATCTCTCCTCAAAACAGCCTCATAGAAGCCTTTAGGAATGACTATCTGATTTGAGTTCATATAATAACTGTCCCTGGAGAAGGCAATGGCAACCCACTCCAGTACTCTTGCCTGGAAAATCCCATGGACGGAGGAGCCTGATAGACTGCAGACATGACTGAGTGACTTCACTTTCACTTTTCACTTTCATGCATTGGAGAAGGAAATGGCAACCCACTCCAGTGTTCTTGCCTGGAGAATCCCAGGGATGGAGGAGCCTGGTGGGCTGCTGTCTATGGGGTTGCACAGAGTCATACACAACTGAAGCGACTTAGCAGCAACAGCAGCAGCAGTAACTGTCCCTGGTCTTGGAAACTATGGAATGGAATATTCCAGAGATAAATGCAAATTCAAATGAGTTACTATAGCTAGATCCAGATGCATTAGGTATGAAGTTATTACCCCTAAAATTGATCTTTTACATACTATAATATGTCTTCCTTTAAACTGTGAAATCAGTTTTCCAATAATTTCTAAAAATGAAAATATACCAATGTGTTGTGTCATGGCATTTGTAATTCCGTAAACAAGCTGTCCCCATTGAAAATTAGGTAAAACAGTTTTGAGACCTTGTGACTTCATGCAAAAGGTAGCTTAAACCATTTAAGATTGCTTTCACTTGGGAGTGGGGGTGACCTTGGAATTACTGGTGCTGATGAAATCTGTTTTTCTCTTCCCTCAAACACATACAGACACATATACACCTCCACAGAAACATCCCCCAAAATGTTTGACCGAATATCTGGGCACTATGGCCCAGACAAGTGTACATATAAGATTAACCATATACCAACTAATACCTTGCCCTTGACTTTCTGACTTTCTGAACACACAGTTCTTATACTTTACTGCCTTGTAATAGTCAAGATCATGTGATGTCTGAGCAACAGCTGCAATATTTCTTGAACTTCTTTCTGGTGGAACTTGAAAGGGACACTCTCAATGTGACCATTCTACTTGTTAAGCCTATAAAGTTGTATCCATCATTTGCCTTTTGAGCAAGAATTAGTCTCTCTTCATGATGAGCTTGCAGAGCTCTGAATACTGAAGTGCTTAGGGGTGCCACCATTGCACAGTCAAAAATCTGAACATACACAATTCCATATCCACAGATTCAATCAATCGTGGATCAGGCAGTATTACTGAAAAACATTGACATGAGTGGATCTATACAGTTGAAATCTCTGATGTTCAAGGGTCAACTGAACTTCTACCCTAGATATTTTTAATCTATTGATAACAAACACTTTTCTTTCATGTTATAATATCTTTGGTATAATATACAGTGATGAGATATAGTTTCACTGAATTAGGGTCTCCTTAGACCATTGCATATGTGAAATGTGAATTTGTCAAAAGTCACCATTAATTAACCAAAAGCTTTATTCATAAGAGACTTTCCTTACAGCTCATACAAGAAATCATCAAGGTTATAATGTGGAGGCAGATAGTTCACATCTATATTATACATGCAGGGGCCCTGTCAACAAGTTGATTTCATTGCTGAAATTTAATCTCAAACAATGGTTGGCTGTCTGGCAGACATTTGCCTTCAGTAATCTCATAAATCGATCACATGTTGTAATTGAAGTTGGAGGCTGAGATTTCTAATCATGATACCTGTTAATTTATCTGTCAGCCAATGTGTCTGTTGAGAATATTCAATTTTATTTCAAGATAGAATAAAAGAATCTCAGTTATGAATCCTAGAAACAGGCTGACCAAATTAACTCTCTTCATGATTACTCAAACAGTCCTTTCTAGGATAAGGTGTTTTAAAGTTGCAAAACACATTGTATTTGATTATTTGCAAATATCCTTTGAAAATGAATTTACACTGCCTGGTATTATTTTGTCTGTCTGTCTCTCTCTCTCTTACTTCTAGTGTTCCTTTAATAGGGCTAGAAAAAGAATGGGAGAGGCAAGGTAAAGGTAAAATATATTTGCCACTGGAAGAGAATAAGCAATAAAGAGTAAAGGTAAAATAGCCAACAGTAAACAGAACCTCAGCAGAACAGCCCTTTATTGACTTCAGGTTAATCCCATCATAAATCATAGGAAGCCAACATCGCAACTTAATAGGAGCAAAGCACAATAATACTGAACCACAGCAGCAAAAGGTACATTCAGCAGCTAAATAATTCTTGTCTATAATAAGTTCAATATTAAGCATTATATAAATGGAATTCCCTATCTTAGTTATAAACTATAAAGATTTTGGCTTCTTTGCTTTAATTTGGCAATTTGAGTTTTATATCTTAGGTGACATTTTAACTGAAAGGCTGGTTTTGCTGTTAGTAATATGTAAAAGATTTTTAAATATTTCTATAAGCTTGAAGCATTAATAGATATGCACAGTGTTATAAGGCTCCAGTATTCTTTTCAGGTGGCAATTTAAAATTATTTTCCATTTAATTAGAGCTATTACTATGGTCCCATATACAAATCTTTCTCTTTCTCCTCTCTCATATTTTAAAACTAGCAGAAAAATTTTAAGTGATTTAAAAGTCTAATCCAGAAAGTACTCAGTGTTGTCTCTATGAATAGTTCATCAAGAGGAAAGAATCTAGTCAAAAAAGCATCCTAATGGATTTTCATTTTCGTACAGTAGTAGAATACCAGTTGCAAAGGTGGAAAACAATGAAATCAAATCTTGACATCACAGAACATAATATTTTCATTGTGCTTAGTCCCTATCTATTAAGGAGACAAGTTATTTAGTAATTTGCCTTTGAATGGTCTGAAAACTCATTGTCCATGTGTTTTGGGAAGGTTACAGGCCAGCAACATTAAACTGCCCACGCACTCTGGTGACATCTATACAAATCTCTGTCCCACCATTTCTGTGCATGAAAGTGATTTANATCTCTCCTCAAAACAGCCTCATAGAAGCCTTTAGGAATGACTATCTGATTTGAGTTCATATAATAACTGTCCCTGGAGAAGGCAATGGCAACCCACTCCAGTACTCTTGCCTGGAAAATCCCATGGACGGAGGAGCCTGATAGACTGCAGACATGACTGAGTGACTTCACTTTCACTTTTCACTTTCATGCATTGGAGAAGGAAATGGCAACCCACTCCAGTGTTCTTGCCTGGAGAATCCCAGGGATGGAGGAGCCTGGTGGGCTGCTGTCTATGGGGTTGCACAGAGTCATACACAACTGAAGCGACTTAGCAGCAACAGCAGCAGCAGTAACTGTCCCTGGTCTTGGAAACTATGGAATGGAATATTCCAGAGATAAATGCAAATTCAAATGAGTTACTATAGCTAGATCCAGATGCATTAGGTATGAAGTTATTACCCCTAAAATTGATCTTTTACATACTATAATATGTCTTCCTTTAAACTGTGAAATCAGTTTTCCAATAATTTCTAAAAATGAAAATATACCAATGTGTTGTGTCATGGCATTTGTAATTCCGTAAACAAGCTGTCCCCATTGAAAATTAGGTAAAACAGTTTTGAGACCTTGTGACTTCATGCAAAAGGTAGCTTAAACCATTTAAGATTGCTTTCACTTGGGAGTGGGGGTGACCTTGGAATTACTGGTGCTGATGAAATCTGTTTTTCTCTTCCCTCAAACACATACAGACACATATACACCTCCACAGAAACATCCCCCAAAATGTTTGACCGAATATCTGGGCACTATGGCCCAGACAAGTGTACATATAAGATTAACCATATACCAACTAATACCTTGCCCTTGACTTTCTGACTTTCTGAACACACAGTTCTTATACTTTACTGCCTTGTAATAGTCAAGATCATGTGATGTCTGAGCAACAGCTGCAATATTTCTTGAACTTCTTTCTGGTGGAACTTGAAAGGGACACTCTCAATGTGACCATTCTACTTGTTAAGCCTATAAAGTTGTATCCATCATTTGCCTTTTGAGCAAGAATTAGTCTCTCTTCATGATGAGTTGCAGAGCTCTGAATACTGAAGTGCTTAGGGGTGCCACCATTGCACAGTCAAAAATCTGAACATACACAATTCCATATCCACAGATTCAATCAATCGTGGATCAGGCAGTATTACTGAAAAACATTGACATGAGTGGATCTATACAGTTGAAATCTCTGATGTTCAAGGGTCAACTGAACTTCTACCCTAGATATTTTTAATCTATTGATAACAAACACTTTTCTTTCATGTTATAATATCTTTGGTATAATATACAGTGATGAGATATAGTTTCACTGAATTAGGGTCTCCTTAGACCATTGCATATGTGAAATGTGAATTTGTCAAAAGTCACCATTAATTAACCAAAAGCTTTATTCATAAGAGACTTTCCTTACAGCTCATACAAGAAATCATCAAGGTTATAATGTGGAGGCAGATAGTTCACATCTATATTATACATGCAGGGGCCCTGTCAACAAGTTGATTTCATTGCTGAAATTTAATCTCAAACAATGGTTGGCTGTCTGGCAGACATTTGCCTTCAGTAATCTCATAAATCGATCACATGTTGTAATTGAAGTTGGAGGCTGAGATTTCTAATCATGATACCTGTTTTAATTTATCTGTCAGCCAATGTGTCTGTTGAGAATATTCAATTTTATTTCAAGATAGAATAAAAGAATCTCAGTTATGAATCCTAGAAACAGGCTGACCAAATTAACTCTCTTCATGATTACTCAAACAGTCCTTTCTAGGATAAGGTGTTTTAAAGTTGCAAAACACATTGTATTTGATTATTTGCAAATATCCTTTGAAAATGAATTTACACTGCCTGGTATTATTTTGTCTGTCTGTCTCTCTCTCTCTTACTTCTAGTGTTCCTTTAATAGGGCTAGAAAAAGAATGGGAGAGGCAAGGTAAAGGTAAAATATATTTGCCACTGGAAGAGAATAAGCAATAAAGAGTAAAGGTAAAATAGCCAACAGTAAACAGAACCTCAGCAGAACAGCCCTTTATTGACTTCAGGTTAATCCCATCATAAATCATAGGAAGCCAGCATCACAACTTAATAGGAGCAAAGCACAATAATACTGAACCACAGCAGCAAAAGGTACATTCAGCAGCTAAATAATTCTTGTCTATAATAAGTTCAATATTAAGCATTATATAAATGGAATTCCCTATCTTAGTTATAAACTATAAAGATTTTGGCTTCTTTGCTTTAATTTGGCAATTTGAGTTTTATATCTTAGGTGACATTTTAACTGAAAGGCTGGTTTTGCTGTTAGTAATATGTAAAAGATTTTTAAATATTTCTATAAGCTTGAAGCATTAATAGATATGCACAGTGTTATAAGGCTCCAGTATTCTTTTCAGGTGGCAATTTAAAATTATTTTCCATTTAATTAGAGCTATTACTATGGTCCCATATACAAATCTTTCTCTTTCTCCTCTCTCATATTTTAAAACTAGCAGAAAAATTTTAAGTGATTTAAAAGTCTAATCCAGAAAGTACTCAGTGTTGTCTCTATGAATAGTTCATCAAGAGGAAAGAATCTAGTCAAAAAAGCATCCTAATGGATTTTCATTTTCGTACAGTAGTAGAATACCAGTTGCAAAGGTGGAAAACAATGAAATCAAATCTTGACATCACAGAACATAATATTTTCATTGTGCTTAGTCCCTATCTATTAAGGAGACAAGTTATTTAGTAATTTGCCTTTGAATGGTCTGAAAACTCATTGTCCATGTGTTTTGGGAAGGTTACAGGCCAGCAACATTAAACTGCCCACGCACTCTGGTGACATCTATACAAATCTCTGTCCCACCATTTCTGTGCATGAAAGTGATTTACTGACTTCCTCTCCAACTGACCTGAACTCTTGGACAGCAAGGTTCATGAGTTTTTTTAATTTGAATCCCCAAAGCCCACCACACTATCAGGCTCAGTGCCGCATAACAGACCTACAACTGACCTTTACAGACTGAATGAGTAAATGAATGGATAGGCTTCCCTTAAACAGAGTAAGTTAGTTCTGCTAAAGGGAATCATACTCTTATTTTACAGATGTTTCTAACACTCCTTTCTGTTGTAAATAGATGCATATTCTTCAGTGTTTACAATGTGTCACCAGTGACACCATCCAACTAGGAGTCTGGTATTAAGATTATGATAGTAATATTTAGCTGACAGATCAAGAACTTCCAGTATTTCTTTCAAATATCACACCCAGAAAGAAACTCAAAGACCATATAGTCTGTCTGTAGGTCCTGTGTCCTTGTTGGATCAACTGATGGCCCTGCCTCTCTGGAACTCTCCCATTCTGTGTTCTCTTGGTTTTCCGAGCTCTCTGTCCACATTTCATGTTCCTTAGCAAGTACCTTATACATTACCAGCTAAAATGTCATTGATGCTCTTCCCTTTCAACATATTCTTTTTAGGAGAGCCTTCTTAGCTAATTATCTCAAAACCATCTAGGTATGATTGGGCTCCCCTGGTGGCTCAGATGGTATAGAATCAGCCTGCAATGAAGGAGACCCAGGTTCGATCCCTGGGTAGGGAAGATCCTGTGAGGAAGGGAATGGCCACCCACTCCAGTATTCTTGTCTTGAGTATTCCATAGACAGTGGAGCCTGGTGGGCTGCAGTCCATGGGGTCTCCAAAGAGTTGGACACGACTGAGTGACTAACACTTTCACTTCAGGGATGATTATTCTTAGACTTCTATCTTGATTTCTAGGGCTATATAGTAAAGTATCCACTCAATATCTCCACTCCATTGTGTCTTATCAATTAGTATTACCAAACAGGTTAAGCCAGAAATATAGTGAGAATTTTCTCTCAGTAGCCTCTTATATTCAGTTAGTTACCAAGCCTTGCTGATTTTCCTTTCCTACTCCTGGACACCCTCAGTGTATCACTTTTTTCCCCCCTTAGTTCAAGACTGTTATCCTTATCTCAGTTCCCTACAATTCACCACTGTAGCCAAATAGACTTTGTAAAGTGTAAATCAGACCCTTTTCCTTTACTATTTAAGGTTCTTCAGTGGTTCACCATTGCTTAGAGAATAACATCCACTTCTTTTAGCATGACAGTTAAAAGGCCATCGTGATTACCTTCTCAGGGGTTCCATCACACATATGAAATTACCCTATGAGCTGATTTTAATTCCAGGAGTAAGACATGCTCATCTATGCCTCCTCGGCTTTGCATAAGCTGTTTTGTGTTTGTTGTAGTAAAACGAACTAGTTAACTCTGAATTTCTGCTTATCCTTTTAAGTCACAAATTGACGGCTTCCAGAAATGAGGAATTTACCAATTCTCAAGGCAACCCATTCAACATTATCTTGAGCTGACACCAAGAGAGTTATTCCTTGTCCCTAATTATATTCTTTGTAGTCACACAGAACAAGTCTAATGTTTTTCTTCTGCATGTTATATCTTCAAAAAATTTAAAAACTATTACTCCCAGTGCTTCTATTCTCTGAGGATAATAGCTACAAAATCCTTTACATAAACTTCTTTTTTTCTCACCCACTGAAAGTTGTTGTCCAGAATTTTATGGGTACCTCAGATGAGGTCTAACCATTATAGAGTTAAGCTCAACCCTGCTTTTGTACACCTCAAACCAACTGGCCATTATTAGAGGTAGTCTGTGAAGAAGGGGATGGGATTCAGTCTCATCCGAGAGAGACTACAGCTGTCTCTGCACAAAGCATTTGGAATTCTGAGCTTGAGGGAACTTTTACCATACTCTCCAAAGAAAATAAAAATGGATCTGAAATCATTGATTCGGGCATTTAAATTTCATAGAAAATGTGTGGGGAGTAGTGGGAAAGAGCCATTGGAGAATGTATTCAGGAAAGATTATATTTTTAATAGAGGGGTTGTCTTACACCACAGAAAAGAAAAAGGCATAGAGATGCTTCAAGTTCCTGTTCTCTTCTCCCAAGTCCTATGACGTACTATTCTGCTTTAATCGCGCTCAGTTATATCCAACTCTTTGTGACACCATGGACTGTAGCCCACCAGGCTCCTCCCTCCATGGAATTCTCTAGGCAAAAATACTGAGTGACTTGCCCTATCCTTCTCCAGGGAATCTTCCTGACCCAGAGATCAAACCCATGTTTCCTGCATTGCAGGTGGATTCTTTACCAATAAGCCACCAGGGAAGTCCCCCAGGAATACTTAACTTTGAAGAAATAGCAACCTCCTTAATATTAAAAATAAATCTCTGACATAGTTTTAGCCCTCACATAACAGACAGGAATACTGTTTAGGCAGTAGCCTAAAGATATAAACCTCATAGTGCTAATGAAATTTTATGATGCCTGAACTAGATTCCCATTACAATGTGCAAATATTCACAATTATAAGCACAATATTCAGAGTAACACCTACAAAAAATACCTGGCCCAAGTACTATAGAAGCATTTAAATCTTATAGGAACTTCAAAACACTCAAGTGTTGTCCATTTCTCATTTTAATTGTAAAAATATAGGCCAAGTGTTTTTTTTTAAGAATATATTTCCTGATTATTTGTTAAAGGTCTTTGCAATAATTTCTAATAACTCTCTAAATAAATAACAAAGGAGACACTCTTGGTTCTATTAAATTATTATTAAGTAAGTAAGCAGCTCTTAAATTTAAAATACTAGGTTTAAAATGTCACTTTTAGTAGTGGCACTTCTTGGACACCTAGCTTGGTATCTCCCTACCCTTAGACTCAAATCTAATTGAGGAAAAAAATATTGTGTCCACATCTCTTTTTTAGGACTTTTTAGGACTTCGCTATCCCATGGACTGGAGCCTACCAGGCTCCTCCGTCCATGGTATTTTCCAGGCAAGAGTACTGGAGTGGGATGCCATCGCCTTCTCCGATGTCCTTCTTAGGACTTCCCTGGTGGCTCAGATGGTAAAGCGTCTGTCTACAATGCAGGAAACCTGGGTTCGAGCCCCGGGTTGGGAAGATCCCCTGGAGAAGGAAATGGCAATCCACTCCAGTACTATTGCCTGGAAAATCCCATGGACAGAGGAGCCTTGTAGGCTACAGTCTATGGGGCCGCAAAGAGTCGGACACGACTGAGCGACTTCACTCACATCTCTTTTTAAAACTTAATATTACAGTAATTACAGACTTGCTTAAATGCTTTTTTTCAAATGTCTGTGTCATTTGAGATTTTAAATGTCCAGTATGAATCTCACTCAATATCTCCATTTTTTTTAACCAATAAAAAAATTTTTACCTACTCTTCTTAATAAATATCAAATTTAAGAAGTTATGCTTAAATTTCTACTAAATAACCTAGATTTCGGAGAAGGCGATGGCATCCCACTCCAGTACTCTTGCCTGGAAAATACCATGGACGGAGGAGCCTCGTAGGCTCCAGTCCATGGGATAGCAAAGAGTCGGACACGACTGAGCGACCTCACTTTCACTTTTCACTTTTATGCATTGGAGAAGGAAATGGAAACCCACTCCAGTGTTCTTGCCTGGAGAATCCCAGAGACAGAGGAGCCTGGTGGGCTGCCATCTATGGGGTCGCACAGAGTCGGATTGACTGAAGCGACTTCGCAGCAGCAGCAACCTAGATTTAGTGGGTATTAACGTAAAACATAAAGCCTGTTCTCCCCACAGTTCTCCCCAACTCACCTAATGTCAAATTCCTCATTCTATTTGCTCAAGACAAAAATTAAAGTCAATATGACTTGCCTCATATTACCTTTCTAATCAAAATGTGACCACTTGCCCTTGCTCACTCCCCTCAGGCACACTAACATCAATGCTGTCTCTTGAATATGATATTCCCAGAGGAGCTTCCATGGCAGGTATTTTATGCTTTTTCTTCCCTTTACCTGAAAGGCATGGCCTCTAGATAGTCATGTGACTTGTCCTCGCATCTCCTTTGAGACTGCTGTATGCAGAATGCAGTCCCTCGGCTCAGCACTCTCCATTTCTCCTCCCTGCTTTACTTTTTCCCATGGCATCTACCACCATCTAATATATACTTTACTCATTTATCTTTATTTTGTCTCTGCATGTCTGATAGGAAGAATTCTAAAGATATACCCTCAAGATTTCTGTCCCCTAGGTATTCAAAGAAACACTAATCTTAGTACTTCTGTGAAGGGACTTTACTAGGTAATTAAAGTTGCTAATCAGCTATCACTTCTTGGGAAATAGATGGGTAAACAGTGGAAACAGTGTCAGACTTTATTTTGGGGGGCTCCAAAATCACTGCAGATGGTGATTGCAGCCATGAAATTAAAAGACGCTTATTCCTTGGAAGAAAAGTCATGACCAACCTAGATAGCATATTGAAAAGCAGAGATATTACTTTGCCAACAAAGGTCTGTCTAGTCAAGGCTATGGCTTTTCCAGAGGTCATGTATGGATGTGAGAGTTGGACTGTGAAGAAAGCTGAGCACTGAAGAATTGATGCTTCTGAACTGTGGTGTTGGAGAAGACCCTTGAGAGTCCCTTGGACTGCAAGGAGATCCAACCAGTCCATTCTAAAGGAGATTAGCCCTGGGGGTTCTTTGGAAGGAATGATGCTAAAGCTAAAACTCCAGTACTTTGGCCACCTCATGCAAAGAGTTGGCTCATTGGAAAAGACTTTGATGCTGGAAGGGATTGGGGGCAGGAGGAAAAAGGGACGACAGAGGATGAGATGGCTGGATGGCATCACGCACTCGATGGACGTGAGTTTGAGTGAACTCCGGGAGATGGTGATGGACAGGGAGGCCTGGTGTGCTGCAATTCATGGGGTTGCAAAGAGTCAGACACAACTGAGTGACTGAACTGAACCTTAAAACAGGGTGATCATCCTGGACTATCTGGGTGGGACTAATGTAACCACTTGAGTTTTTAAAAGCCAAAGAGTCAGACAGAGGAGAAATGGGGGAATAAGGACATCAGAGAGATTCAAAGTGTGAGAAAGACTCAATGTGCTCTGGCTGGTTTGATGATGAAGGAGGCAATGTGATAGAGAAAGCAGGCATTCTAATGGAGATGTGGGAGGCTTCCAGATGCCAGCTGCAGGGGGATAGAAACTTAATTCCTACATCTACAAGGAACCAAATTGCCAATGACCTGAATGGGCTTGGAAGCAGATTTTCCCTTAGAGCCTCCAGGAAAAAAACACAGCCCTGATTGGAAAAGATGAAGCAACCATTGGTTTGAACCTTGTGTAACACAGAGCAGAGAAACACCCAGGCACAAAAGCTGGACCTACAGATTAGTAATGGATGTTGCTTCACATCACTAAGTTTGCTAAGCAAACAGTAAAAAACCAACACACTCTGTAAGAATCCAGGCCCTGTGAGGCCAGGGATCCAGTCTCTTTTCCCCTGAGCTGTGCTATGAAAAAAGAAAAGCCACAGTGTTAGTTGCTCAGTCACGTCTGATTCTTTGTGATTCCATGAGATTCTTTGTGAATCCATGGACTACTGCCTTCCAGAATCCTCTGTCCATGGAATTTTCTAGACAAGAATACTGGAGTGGGTAGCCATTCCCTTCTCTAGTGGATCTTCCCAACCCAGGGATTGAACCTTGGTCTCCTGCATTGCAGGCAGATTCTTTACCATCTGAGCCAACATGTGCTAGAACCTAGAATAATGCTTGATAATAAAAGATAATAAATACTAAATTGGAGAACAGATACAGTATACACATTCTTTCCCATGAAAACCATATTTTACAAGATTTTGTGAAATTTTTACCCCAAAATATTGACTAAAATTATTTAAAATATAAAACATGAATTGACTTGAAAACTGTCTATTCCATAGCTTGTATCTTTGCAAGTCAGCAGTGGCTATCACTTCCATGCAGCCAACACAAGAAGTAGTCAAATACCACTTCTAAAATCATGGTTTTCAACTTGCATGTTGAAACATATTGTTGGGTTATAAAAATCAATTTATGGGGTTGATGAATTTATGGGGTTGATGAAGAGAGGGAAGAATGAAGGAAAGAAGAAGGAAGGAAGGAAATAAAACACAAAAATCAGAATTTTAATTTTAGTGTGGGGTATATAAGTATGTGTGTGTTGGGGTGGGTGTCGTATATATCTTAGATCATAATGTAAGATGTATTTCTTACTTAGGTCCCATCAAAATCATTGAAAACTACAGCCCTAAAGAGTCATCATGATCTGTCATGGATGGACATGGACAAGAATCCAATGCAGGCCCTGGTCAGAGGTGAGATAAAGACAAAAGACGAATGTGTCTGTTAGAAAGGGCTGATCAAAAAAAGACCATACTACCCTAAGTCTATGTTAAATTCACAAGTCAAGAAGGGAGCTTGTGATTGAATAATTCACACAAATTGCACCACCTTAAGGTGAGAAAATGAACCTTTCTTCTCTTGCTGTGTTTTTGCCTTGCCTTGGACCTGGAGTTGATCCCCTGGATATCATTCAGACCCACCAACTGAGAGTCATCAAGTCTTGGTATAAAATCAGGCAGCATCTGGAAAGGGGTGACATGAGGCTTTAACCAGCCAAGCACCCTAAATTGCTATTTCTTTTCTCCCTTAGAGAGGATGAAAAACCTAACACTTATTTATCTTCTGATATGAGCCAGTTATTAGTGTCATATAAATTTAGCTGGAAAAGAAGTTTTAAAATGTCCTTGGCACAAGGAATCAAAAAATAAATGGTGGTTAGAAGAACTTGAAATTGAATCTAGATCAATATTTTTTTTTTTTTTTTTTTTTTGCATATGAGGAAGCTGAACTACAGACTTATGCTATCCCTATTATTATAACAATGTTATTCTTGACTTACGTTTACCAGTAGATTCCAATGTTTATTATTGCTGTTGCTGCTGCTGCTAAGCCGCTTCAGTCATGTCTGCCTATGTGAGACCCCATAGACAGCAGCCCACCAGGCTCCCCCGTCCCTGAGATTTTCCAGGCAAGAACACTGGAGTGGGTTGCCATTTTCTTCTCCAGTGTGTGAAAATGAAAAGTGAAAGTGAAGTCGCTCAGTCATGCCCGACTCTTTGCGACCCCATGGACTGCAGCCGATCAGGCTCCTCCGTCCATGGAGTGGGTTGCCATTGCCTTCTCCGAATGATTACTGTTAGTGATCTGCATATGGATAGCAAAAGAATAATGCAATTGTATACTACTTTTTCCCCTAATCAAGGGCATATTCCTGGTGGGCAAGCAACATGCTCTAGTTAGTAACTACTGTAGTTGGGGAAATTAAATAAGATAATACTTTCAATGTATTTAGCAGAGGACCCAGCATACTTTAAGAGTTAAGTAAATATTTTCATATTTGATTTTGTTGCTTTGATTATAATATGAGCATTTTTACTATAGAATATTTAGGTATGTTTTGGGCTCCAAAATCACTGCAGATGGTGACTGCAGCCATGAAATTAAAAGACGCTTACCCCTTGGAAGAAAAGTCATGACCAACCTAGATAGCATAGTGAAAAGCAGAGACATTACTTTGCCAACAAAGGTCCATCTAGTCAAGGCTATGGTTTTCCCAGAGGTCATGTATGGATGTGAGAGTTGGACTGTGAAGAAAGCTGAGCACTGAAGAACTGATGCTTTTGAACTGTGGTGTTGGAGAAGACTCTTGAGAGTCCCTTGGACTGCAAGGAGATACAACCAGTCCGTTCTGAAAGAGATCAGCCCTGGGATTTCCTTGGAGGGAATGATGCTGAAGCTGAAACTCCAGTACTTTGGCCACCTCATGCGAAGAGTTGACTCATTGGAAAAGACTCTGATGCTGGGAGGGATTGGAGGCAGGAGCAGAAGGGGACGACAGAGGATGAGATGGCTGGATGGCATCACTGACTCGATGGACGTTGAGTCTGAGTGAACTCCGGGAGTTGGTGATGGACAGGGAGGCCTGGTGTGTTGCGATTCATGGGGTCGCAAACAGTCGGATATGACTAAGCGACTGAACTGAACTGATTTAGGTACACGAAATTCTTAATATTTGTTGATTCTTATTGAATTACACAACAAAGTAAAATCATATTTTATGCCCTTAAAATCCATTATGTTTGAAGGGATGTTAAAAAATGACAGAATTCTTAACTGTTTAAGGCATTTTAGGTAAATGAGTAAAGATGAAAGAATTCCAATTAGTTAAAAATTACTCAGAAAATGTCTTGTTAGGCCTATGAGGATTCATGATAAGATAATATCTTTAATGAAAATATAAAACTCTTCTATAATATCAAGGTCACTTATCCTTAGGTAAGAAACACACCTCAGAGCTGTGTGACCACTGATGTTTGGAATCTGTACCAATGCTGAAGGGCTGTAAATCCTAAAATTAGAATGTGACTTTTTTTAGAAGATATTCCACAGAGAAAGAATATCCAAACATTAAAAGAAATGAACCATAGTCTATTTTTTCTGAGGATTCCAACAATGTTATCAAAGATTTTTTTTTTTCTCAACTCTTACATGTTCTATAGCACCTTTCCCCTCTGCTACTTTTCTATTCTATAATTAGCAGATAATTATGTGCTCTTTCACAGTGGAAAGACTATTCTTTTATTAATGACTCTTTGAAAAGTTCTTTATTATTTATCTTTGAAAGTGAGTTTGAAATCAAAAGTCTTTCATGGCTCTTTTCTTTTTAACTTAGGAGTTCTTTAAAGTAATACACTAGATGCTTACAGATGTTGTATGCAGTCATTAAGTTTTACTTTTAGGTGAGAAGTAGGGCTTGGGAAACAAATGTTGCATCCTCCTTTCTCTGCAGATTAAACGTCTGAGGTTTTGAAGAGAATGTATGCAAAATATTGATGCTCCAACAAGGCCTGTCTATGCTATGCCTTTTCACCTTGTTAGGACAAATAGAAAATGGGTTATAACAATAAGCTTCCTGAATCTAGTACAAAGACAGAGGAGGATATAATTAGCATTTATGGGAAGTACAGTGTAAGTTCCAAATTAGTCTTAAATGAGGAATTCACCCAGCCCCTGATCTGTAGTCAGTTCTGGAAAGTATCATGCCTCTCTGCTGAGGCCAAGCAAGCCTCATTGATGTTTTTGGCTGACTGCTTTTCTTCTAAGATTAAATTTACCAGAGTACTCCAGATTGGATATGGGCAATTATGAGGGAGGGTGTACGTTACTGCAAATTTTAATCATTTCTTGAGCCATTTTGCTTGCAGTGTAATCCCACAAGATCAACATATTCTGCATAAGAAACCCAAATGGCTTTTGGCTGAGAGCAGCTCTTCAATTACTTTATAACCTATTCCTGCTTAACTTCTAGATGTTCCTATTTGTGGCTAGGACCTGCCAAATCAGGGCCTCATGGGCTTGTTGGCTCCCCACAGTCATGGCTACCTTATCCAAGTGGATAGTAATACCAGTGGTTAGAACAGTGATCAGATTTCTTCTCAACAATATTGCTGCTATTTATGTATGACAGACCCTACCTCTATCCAACACTTTCACTATGGGTAAAGTAATGTGCCAGAACTGTTTCAAGAATTTTTATCTCCTGTATTTTTGGGCTATTTCAACAGAGATGGCAGAACAATAACAACCTGACGACCTTGGGAATTTTTATTCTTTGGGGCTTTGGGGAAATTCACCCATGTTGTGGTGTAAGCCAAACTCACATTCATAATTTATCATCATTTTGCCCAGCCATTTGAAATGCCATGATTCTCCTTTAGGTGGAAACATCTAAGTAGCTTCATTTTCACCAGCAATCTTTTTACTTGTGAAGCAAAAATAAAAATAATTTACTTTGATTGTATAATCAAGAAGCTCCTTCTCTCAAGCCTCTTATCTTCTCTTATATATAATGATTTTTCCTTTTTAAATGAGAATCAAAGACTCTCAGGCTTGGAAGGAATTATTAAAACATAATTTAATACAAATACCCACTGTTTCATGAACCCTTTCGACAATGTCTTCCAGTAGGTTTTACAGCTGTTCTCCAGGGCAAGAGAGATGAAGGAAAAATAAAAAGGGCAATCCACTGTAAGTGGATTAGTTATATAAACTTATAACTAAAATAAACCAGAGGATCTAGATGTGGTCTTCCCTACTCAGAAGTTCTCAGTATTTATCCATCTTGTTTAATTACACCAGGAAGAATTTGTGAAGAGACTCAGTTTTAACTTTGAACTCTTGAGAATATGGCCAAACAGGGAGTAAAGCAACACTTCTAAAACAATTAATTATGAGAATTTAGATCGCATGGGTCCCGACCTTTTCATTTCAGTGATCTGAAAAGCTAAAAATATTTTTAAAGGTCTGCTTGAACAGAATGATAGTAAATTTTAATAACAGTTACATAAGTTAAATGATCTCGTATAAACTATCAGTTCAGAAGTTAGGTTCTGTAATAAAAAATGTATAGTTTGAACATTAACTTCTCATTAATTAGCTATATGACCTTGAGAAGTCACTTAACATTTTAAAGCTTTGGTTTACTCAGCTGTAAATAGGAGATAATATTACCTTTTTTACCAGGCTATTAAGAGGATTAAATGAGCTAATTCACATGAAGCACGTTTTCAGTATATGCATATGTTTTACACATCTAATAAATGTTAGCTTCATCATTATACACTCATTTAATAAAAACATAGAACTTTTACTGGAGCATAGCTGCTTTACACTGCTGTGTCAGTTCCTACTGTACAGCAAAGTGAATCAGCCATACATGCATCCCCTTTTTCGGTAGGTCACAAGAGAGCATGAATAGAGTTCTCTGTGCTATATATATAGTACGTTCTCATTAATTATGTTTTATACATAGCATTTATATGTATGTCAATCTCAACCTCCCAATTCATTCTCCCTCCATCCCCCACCATTCCTCCTTGGTATCCATGCGTTCTCTACATACGTCTCTATTTTTGCTTTGCAAACAAGATAATCATATCATTTTTAAAAACTCTCCATATATGTGTTAATGTACAATATTTGTTTTCCTCTTTCTGACTTACTTTACTCTGCATGGCAATCTCCAGGTCCATTAAAAACTCTGCCTATTTAAACTTAAAATTTTTTGCACAGCAAAAGGAAACCATAAACAAAACAAAAAGACAACCCTCAGAATGGGAGAAAATATTTGCAAATGAAACACCTGACAAAGGATTAACCTCCAAAATATACAAACAGCTCATGTAGTTCAGTATCAAAAAATCAACTCAATCAAAAATGGACTGGAGACCTAAACAGATATTTCTCCAAAGATGACATGCAGATGGCCAACAAGCACATGAAAATATGCTCAAAATCACTAATTATTAGAGAAACGCAAATCAAAACTACAATGAGATATCCCATCACACCAGTCAGAATAGCCATCATCAAAAAAATCTACAAACAATAAATGCTTGAGAAGATGTGGAGAAAAGGGAATCCTCTTGCACTGTTGGTAGGAATGTAAAAGATACAGACGCTATGGAGAATAGCACAGAAATTCCTTAAAAAACTAAAACTAGAGCTACCATATGATTCAACAATCCTTCTTCTGGGATGTACCCAGAGAAAACCATAATTCAAACAGATACATGCACCCATGTTCACTGCAGCACTATTTACAATAATCAGGATATGGAAGCAACCTAAATGTCCATAAATAGAGGAACAGATGAAGAAGCAGCTCTGGTACATATATACAATGGAATATTACTCAGCCATAGAAAGGAATGAAAATCATAGACGTTAGAGGAATCACTACTTTTAAAAAATTGTTTCATAATCAAATCTTCACACATTTCCATGAGTGTTATTTTAGACTAAGGATTAATAATTGGGGGGGGGTCATGCTATAAGTAGCTTATAAGGAAGTTTGATATTGCTAGAATGTTTTTAACAAATCAATATGGATTATATCATGTGCTAACTGAATAATACAATTATTCTAATTAACTGATCAGGCCCTTCATGGGTTTTTGAAAGGAGTGCCAGCATTTAACTGACAAGTTAGAGTCATGAATCATTTGACAAAATATAAAGTTATTATTTATTATAAACTTGGTTACTTCTGTGTATGTCTGAATACACAGAAAATACACCAAAGATATGACTTAACATTATATCTCATGGGATTTTAAATTAATACTCTTGAATATGTCTGGACAAGATTAAAAAAAAAAATAAGAAACTGCTATTGTTAAATAATACCCTAAGTTAACTAGTCTCTAGTTTTATGTTACTTTTGATAAAACATTATCTTCTAGTCCCTAATTATCCAATTCTAAGCAATAGTCAGCATTCCCTTCAGAGCAAAAAGCAAAATAAGACAGAACGTTCATCTGCTGATTCCACAAAGAATTTAAATTCTGCCAGTCCAAAATATCCATTGGAGGTAATTAGAAAATCAAAGAATAAAAGTATTTTTCACTTCTCCCCAGAAATCAGTCATTGCAAGGTGAAATACATCACCATCTAAAGAGCATTCCTTTTATACTGACCCTGAGATTTGAAAACTCCACTAGGTAACTCATTACAATGATTACAAACTTAACCATTAGAAAACAATTTTTTGATCCAGAAATTAGGGAGGTCAAAAGAATTACTTTCATAAAAATGAAAGAATATTAACTAGGAAATGTTTATTGAGTCATAAATAAATTCTCCTTTTTAGGATTTATTCAGATTACTATCCTTCAGAAGAATGAGGGATTAGGGTCACCTCCCCAGCATTTAACATGCATCCTCTGGCAGGGGTAGGGCACGGTTCACATTACTGTGAGTATATCATCAAGGAATAAACAGTATTTAATTATTACATAACATGGCAATTGCACTCATCTCACATGCTAGTAAAGCTCAAAATTCTCCAAGCCAGGCTTCAGCAATACATGAATCGTGAACTTCCTGATGTTCAAGCTGGTTTTAGAAAAGGCAGAGGAACCAGAGATCAAATTGCCAACATCTGCTGGATCATGGAAAAAGCAAGAGAGTTCAAGACAAACATCTATTTCTGCTTTATTGACTATGCCAAAGCCTTTGACTGTGTGGATCACAATAAACTGTGGAAAATTATGAAAGAGATGGGAATACTAGACCACCTAACCTGCCTCTTGAGAAATCTGTATGCANAGCCCTGTAGTTTAGACTTCATATTATTATACATTTATATAGTTTAATCAGAAAAAAACGGAAATAAATCAGATATACAGATATATACTACCAGTACAAATATTTAGACTTTTGTTAACTATTGACTAGAAAAAATTAGTTCAGTTAAGCTAAAATATACTGTATTTCCAAAATCAATTGAATAGCTGTTATTAAACAGAGCCAGGCTACTCAAATGAATTGTAAAATTTTATGTCAGAGTGTGATTACCTTGTGATCACACAAAGAATTTTATGCATATCTTAATATATGTGATGGTCTAGATAATGGAATTTGAAATAATTTTTGTGTTTTATTTTTTAAAGTCTAAATAATGATCAGAAAATAGAAAATAGTTACTTAAAGTTGTATGCATACTTACTGGATGTCTAAGAAAGAAAATAGAATTCACCAAATTTTTGAAATATGAGCACTCATCTCACATGCTAGTAAAGTAATGCTCAAAATTCTCCAAGCCAGGCTTCAGCAATACGTGAACCATGAACTCCCTGATGTTCAAGCTGGTTTTAGAAAAGGCAGAGGAACCAGAGATCAAATTGCCAACAACATCCACTGGATCATGGAAAAAGCAAGAGAGTTCCAGAAAAACATCTATTTCTGCTTTATTGACTATGCCAAAGCCTTTGACTGTGTGGATCACAATAAACTGTGGAAAATTCTGAAAGAGATGGGAATACCAGACCACCTAACCTGCCTCTTGAGAAATCTGTATGCAGGTCAGGAAGCAACAGTTAGAACTGCACATGGAACAACAGACTGGTTCCAAATAGGAAAAGGAGTATGTCAAGACTGTATATTGTCTCCCTGCTTATTTAACTTCTATGCAGAGTAAATCATGAGAAACGCTGGACTGGAAGAAACACAGGCTGGTATCAAGATTTCAGGGAGAAATATCAATCACCTCAGATATGCTGATGACGCCACCTTTACGGCAGAAAGTGAAGAGGAACAAAAAAGCCTCTTGATGAAAGTGAAAGAGGAGAGCGAAAAAGTTAGCTTAAAGCTCGACATTCAGAAAACGAAGATCATGGCATCCAGTCCTATCACTTCATGGGAAATAGATGGGGAAACAGTGGAAACAGTGTCAGACTTTATTTTTGGGGCTCCAAAATCACTGCAGATGGTGACTGCAGCCATGAAATTAAAAGACGCTTACTCCTTGGAAGAAAAGTTATGACCAACCTGGATAGTATATTCAAAAGCAGAGACATTACTTTGCCGACTAAGGTCCGCCTAGTCAAGGCTATGGTTTTTCCTGTGGTCATGTATGGATGTGANCAAAATCACTGCAGATGGTGACTGCAGCCATGAAATTAAAAGACGCTTACTCCTTGGAAGAAAAGTTATGACCAACCTGGATAGTATATTCAAAAGCAGAGACATTACTTTGCCGACTAAGTTCCGTCTAGTCAAGTCTATGGTTTTTCCTGTGGTCATGTATGGATGTGAGAGTTGGACTGTGAAAAAGGCTGAGCGCTGAAGAATTGATGCTTTTGAACTGTGGTGTTGGAAAAGACTCTTGAGAGTCCCTTGGACTGCAAGGAAATCCAACCAGTCCATTCTGAAGATCAGTCCTGGGATTTCTTTGGAGGGAATGATGCTAAAGCTGAAACTCCAGTACTTTGGCTACCTCATGCAAAGAATTGACTCATTGGAAAGGGTTCTGATGCTGGGAGGGATTGGGGGCAGGAGGAGAAGGGGACGACAGAGGATGAGATGGCTGGATGGCATCACGGACTTGATGGACGTGAGTCTGAGTGAACTACAGGAGTTGGTGATGGACAGGGAGGCCTGGCGTGCTGCGATTCATGGGATCGCAAAGAGTCGGACACGACTGAGCGACTGCACTGAACTGGATTGAACATGACAGTTGTTGGCAACCTACAGATGTTATTCTGAGTGAAACAAAAATGTGCTATGAAAAAATGAATTAGGGAGAAAATGAGGAAAAAATGTACTATGGAAAACTCTACCCTCTCAATCCTACAACCACTTAAAGAGGTCACTGCACATGCTCATTGCTCTATGAATTCAGTGATCTTTTACTTTCACAGACTGACTGTCCACTTACCCTAGTTGTTTTCACTTTATTCCCGGAGGAGCAGCTCCATCCTTTCCGATCTGGAAGAACTTTACATTCCTCTCCTTCAAGACATGGTTGCATATGGCACCACCATTTTTGTTCCACTATGGAAGCTATAGGAGATTTAAAAAAAAAAAAAGCAATTCAAGATTTTCTATTTGGGCTTGTTAATTCTCTGGGTGTGCATGCTTTTTTGTTTGTTTGTTTTGGGTCCAAAGGGAATAAACTTTTCTAGATTTTCTGACAAAATATTTTTAATTTTTAAAAATTTTATTGTGGTAAGAATACCTAAAAGTTTAAGAGGGTAGATCTCTTGTTCAGTGTATAATACAGTATTGCTAATGATAGGCACATTTTTGAAGGGTTTTCCATACAAACACATAGGTTTCATGGAAATTAGCATATTAGAAACAAATTATGTGGATGTATTCATGTGCTGATTTATATAAACATATAAGAAATTGAGTCTATGACCAGTTTAGAATCAATATTTTAGAATCAATGTAATATCTCCCCCAAGTAGACTAAATTCAGGAAGGCATTCAAATTGATGTCTTTTTTTTTTTTTTGAACATGACAGTTGTTGGCAACCTACAGATGTTATTCTGAGTGAAACAAAAATGTGCTATGAAAAAATGAATTAGGGAGAAAATGAGGAAAAAATGTACTATGGAAAACTCTACCCTCTCAATCCTACAACCACTTAAAGAGGTCACTGCACATGCTCATTGCTCTATGAATTCAGTGATCTTTTACTTTCACAGACTGACTGTCCACTTACCCTAGTTGTTTTCACTTTATTCCCGGAGGAGCAGCTCCATCCTTTCCGATCTGGAAGAACTTTACATTCCTCTCCTTCAAGACATGGTTGCATATGGCACCACCATTTTTGTTCCACTATGGAAGCTATAGGAGATTTAAAAAAAAAAAAAGCAATTCAAGATTTTCTATTTGGGCTTGTTAATTCTCTGGGTGTGCATGCTTTTTTGTTTGTTTGTTTTGGGTCCAAAGGGAATAAACTTTTCTAGATTTTCTGACAAAATATTTTTAATTTTTAAAAATTTTATTGTGGTAAGAATACCTAAAAGTTTAAGAGGGTAGATCTCTTGTTCAGTGTATAATACAGTATTGCTAATGATAGGCACATTTTTGAAGGGTTTTCCATACAAACACATAGGTTTCATGGAAATTAGCATATTAGAAACAAATTATGTGGATGTATTCATGTGCTGATTTATATAAACATATAAGAAATTGAGTCTATGACCAGTTTAGAATCAATATTTTAGAATCAATGTAATATCTCCCCCAAGTAGACTAAATTCAGGAAGGCATTCAAATTGATGTCTTTTTTTTTTTTAACTATGGGCAGTCACAATCATTGCAAAGAATGCATCATGAAAATATATGAGCCCTTAACAAAATATTATTTATGACCACATCAATTATACAGCTCCACATAAATATTTATATCCTATTAGGTGAATCCTCCAAGAAAGAAATTAACATTTTGATGAACCTCTATAAAAATATTTCATGTGACTTCTATCCACAACTAAACATTCATTCATATGTATGATGTTTATTTTTTCATTCTTAAGAACCATCCATGGGTTTAAGGACTCAAACTATTTAATCATCTATTTTTATATTGCCTTTTAAAATTAATTTACACACACAAACATACACACTGGCTCTCCACTGGCAAATCAGTATTTCATGGTATCAAAGTAAGAAGTACGTGGACTTCTTGGAACCTCATTATAGTGCCTTTTGCTACAAGACTACGCAAGTCCTTAGACCTTCTTTCAGTGGATTTTAAATTTCAGAATGCTCTTCAAATGATCTTGTGCCAGCCATATGATTGATGGTGTGGCCCCCCAGGATGAACCCCAGAGCTGAGAATCACAGTGGGATTCCAGTTCTATGCAGTCCCCAGTCACACTATCACAAGAGCAATGGAAGAAGGCTCACCATCCACACAAGATGGAGCTGCTCGCGTGGTGCCCGCCACCTGCCCAGGGAAGCAGGAGCACTTGACTGTTTGCGACCGCTCCTCTATCTTGTTCTTGTTACAGCATCTGTGGAGTGCCACCACCTCGCAGGTGCCCGTTTTAACATGGTGAGCTGCACACAGGAAAACAAGAGATGAGGCAACACTGAGAAAGCTTTGGATACTTCCCCCCTTTTTAATTAGAAGTGCATTAAATATAGCTCTATAAAGGGTCTGCCATGCATGAAACTAGAAATACAATGATGCTGACTCCATAATGCAGATCTGATTTCTTTGCTAAATGTGGTAGGACCATTTCTATCAGCAAATGCTTGGTGAAGCAGGAACAATTACTGGCTAGATTAGAATGAGCTGTTAGAACAGTCTGAAATATAGAGGCAATATGTGGTGCCATCAAAAACATATTTATTTGCATGTGGCTTTTTTTTTTTTTTACACCTTTTTGTTCAACATGTCGATCAAAGTAGGGTCACTCCATAGACAAAGTGCCCTCTACTGCGGCTGAGACGAGCCTTATTCTCAAAGTGGGTGGGTTGATAAAGGTGATAGTCTTTAGGTTATACTCTCTCGGGTTATAGCTTAGAGTCAGGAAGGGAATTTCTTTTCAGAAATTAGGAAGTCTGAGGGTGGGAACCCACCTCCTCAGGATTCCTCTGCTCAGTTTTCTTGGAAATGAACTAACTGGGTGATTTTTTAAATTGCTGCCATTTTCCTGAAAGTTCCATCCAGTCTCAGGACCCACCGATCATTCCTGTCCATTTTGCCTGAGGGAACGACTGCCACCAAATGGCAACAACCACAGGCAGAATGTGGACGGACTTATATCCACCCTAGCAAACCCAGTCCAGTGAGCTGTGAGGCCCCGTTAGCCATTTTGTCAGCCTCACAGTAAGGCTACCCAGTTGTTGAGGTGATTGACATTTTTGGACCCCCTCATCACATTAGGATATGGTTCAAGTTTGCCTTCATTGTTTCTTTTTCCCCAGCATGTCTTCTTCAAAGTGGTAACCCTACTGTGAAGCGATAAACCAAAAGTTCCATCCGCTAGAAATAAAAAACAGCTTAAAATCAACCATTTGTTGACATGTTATGTTTTCAGAAATTTTAAAGCATGTGATTGCTATAAAAACAGATTAAATAGAAAAGTAGGACATATGAAGTTATTTAATGTTATAAACATATTAAGACCCATTTTGTAAATGAGATTAGGACATCATGCATTTCTATTAATATTCTTTAGAGATGGGGAACCACTGAGCAGGGACTCAGGTTAGATTGTTTAGATTTTTCTTGTGAGAACAGATCACATTCACTGTCCACCTCCTTCCCTATGTGAGACCAAGAGACTCAGGTGTAGCTTTGACACATAATCCTCAAAAGAATTTGCAAGAAGCAGGTACCATTTCCAATGTCATGAAGGTTTTTCTGCCATGGTAGATACAAACAGGGATTTCTCTGTGTGTGCTTCAAGCAGAAGGCTATCTCTACAAAAGGTAAAAACTTGAAAGCCAAATTTCTGTTCCTTGTGCTCTAGACAATATTTTCTTAGCTAATAATGATTCAGTTTCTCTCAGTTTATTGAATGCTTTATGTATTATGCAAGTCAAAATACTGCCTTCTACACTGAACCTTATTCTCTTTTCTTATTGGAGTATAATTGCTTTACAATGTTGTTAATTTCTGCTGTACAACAATGCAGATAGGCTATATGTATATGTATGCCTCCTTCCTCTTGCACCTCCCTCCTAACCCGCTATCCCACCCTCTAGGTCAGCACAGAGCACTGAGCTGAGCTCCCTGTGCCATACAGCAGGTTCCCACTAGCTAGCTATTTTCCACCTGGTAGCGTCCGTCAGTTCAGTCGCTCAGCCGTGTCTGACTCTGCCACCCCATGGACTGCAGCACGCCAGGCCTCCCTGTCCATCACCAACTCCCAGAGTCCACCCAAACTCATGTCCATTGAGTCGGTGATGCCATCCAGCCATCTCGTCCTCTGTCGTCCCCTCCTCCTCCTGCCCTCGATCTTTCCCAGCATCAGGGGCTTTTCAGGCTCCTTGCATCCGGTGGCCAAAGTATTGGAGCTTCAGCTTCAACATCAGTCCTTCCAATGATCAGTCCTTCCATGGTAGTGAAAGTCAGCCCTAATCTCCCAGTTCATCCCACCTTTTCCTTCCCCTCCTGTGTACACATGTCTGTTCCCTATATTTGTGTCTCTATTCCTGCTATGCAAATAGCTTCATCTGTACCATTTTTATAGCTTCCACATATATATGTTAATAAACTATTTATTTTTCTCTTTCTGACTTACTTCACTCTGTATGACAGACTCTAATTGAGTTACTACCACATATCAGGGATAGTTCTGAGTAATGGGGATGCAACAATGCATAAGATGGATAGAGACCTGCCCTCGGAGCGCTCATATGCCTCTGGAGAAAGAGGATAATCCTTAGGGACTAATGATTAAGTAAGCCAACAGTAGACTTTCTAGCTCCTTAAAAGAGATGCAACAGGGTAATGTGATGGAGAGTAACCAAACAGGAAAGGAAGGCAGAATCGTATGAGAGTCTCGGGGAGGACCTCTCTGAGGAGGTAATCTGAATGATGACCTGAGTGATGAGAAAGGAAGCCTCCATGATGAAGAGCTAAGAAAGGAATAAGTTTCCAAAGAGATGAAGCAGCAGATGACACAGTTCTGAAATGGGGAAATGTGGGGTGTGTTCCCAAGACAGCAAGATGACCAGTGTGGCTGCACTGAGGTGGAACACACGAGAGGCCGAGGACAATGTGTCAGAAACAGAGGGAAATGGCTTAGGGGCAGGTGTGCCACAGTAGAAAGGTGGAATTTTTTTCTCACTTCAAGACAAAGCCTTTGAGTGGATGTGTTATCTCTGAGTTCGATCCCTGGGTTAGGAAGATCCCCTGGAGAAGGGAATGGCAACCCACTCCAGTAATTTTGTCTGGGGAATTCCATGGACAGAGGAGCCTGGCAAGGCTACAGTCCATGGGGTCACAAAGAGTCAGGCACGTCATCTCATTAATGCTTCAGGAGTTCACTCAGGCCACTCTTTAGAGAAAAGACTAAAGAAAGCAGGAGTGGAAGCAAGGTTACTAATCATGAAGGGGCCACAGGAGTTCAGGAGATGAAGGATGGGACACAGACGAGGCTAAGGGCTGGGTGAAGCACCAGATGAGGAGGCATTTCAGGGTAGAGTTGGTTTGAATAGATTGAATGTGAGCTGTGAGGGAAAGGGAGTTAAAGATTAATTTTAAGCTTGTCCTGAGGAATTAAAAGTTGGTGGTTCTGGAAGATAGAGGAGGATTGGGAAAAGGTGTTTGTTAAGAGTTGGGTTGGGTCAGAATTACTGTGCTTCTGTTTTGAATTTGTTAAGTCTGAGAGTCCTATTAGACACTGGAGCAGAGGCAGCATCATTTATACAATCAGGCAGCATCATTTATACAATGGGGTTTAGGAAAGAGATCTGGACTGCAGATACACACTTAAGAGAGTTAGGTTCATAGGTGATATTTAAAGTCATACACAGACTAATTACCACGAAAAGACTACGATAGAGAAGCAGAGAAATAATAGTCTAGAACCTAATTCTAGACTTTGGGAGCAGAACACGAAGTAAGAGGAAAAGAGCATGAGACAAAGGCATGGAAAACCAAAGAATAAACTGCTTCAAGACTGGTCAGTTATCTCCAATGCTGCCGAAAGCTTTAATAAATAAAGCAAAATAATTGTCTACTAAAGCAGTAGTACGCTACAGCAGTTCAAACAGAGCCTCTAAAACCAGAGTGCATGTGTGCAAAGCTGTTTCAGTCGTGTCCAACTCTTTGAGACCCTATGGACTATAGCCACCAGGCTCCTTTGTCCATGGGATTCTCCAGGCAAGAAGTAGCTGGGTTCACATCTAAGCTCCTCTAAATAGTAGTGTGACCTTGCCCAAGTCAGCAACTATCTCTGATTAGCATTTTTCATATCTAAAAGATGAGTATTAAAAGCACCATCTTCATATGATTGGTTAGAGGACTAAATGAGTTAAAATGTACAAAGTATTTAGAGCATTCCCTGCCTCATAGCAGGCACTCTGTGTTAGCTATTATTAGCACTTGATCCAGATGAAAATCATTTAATGGCATGATGGGGATAAAAGCATGATTAAAGTAAGTTTATTAGATAATGAGATGCAAAACTGTAGACAATTATAAAAATTTCTTTCAAGGAGTTTTTCTATAAAGGGAAAAAGGAAATGAAGCAGTAGTTGGAATGAGTCTAAGGGTCAGGGAAATTTTTTTAATGGATGCCATAAAAGCATGCTTTCTAGCTGCAATAATCTAGTAGAAAAAGAAAACGACAATAAAGGAGAGAAAATGGGTAATTTAAAAAAGACTGTTCTTGAAAGGGGAAAAAAAAAGAATTGAGATTCAGGGCATGTGGTGGAGTTGGTGTTAGATTCATGTGGGGACATTTAATCGATTTTAACAAGAGTGAAGGTGGGATGAGTGGATTTAGCCAGGTAGGTGTGAGTCCTTTAGGTAGTTAGAAGATAATGCAGTTTCATATCTGATGTCTTCTCATTTGCTATGAAATATGAGACATGTTTGAGAAAAAAAGAACATGAAATATGTATTTCAAAGAGGAAAAATAAATTTACTGGGAAGGAGTAGTTGGAATGCCTGGCAGGGAGTTGGCTGATGCACAAGGTAAACTGTAGAGGACACAGTGAAATGAATGGAGAGGTGGGATTACAGCACAAAACAGAAATAAACATCTGGGGGATGACAGACTATTTGGGATGCTTGGACCTCCAATAGGGATGATGGGATGTGTCCTGCAAGTCTTTGAATGGAAGCCAGAGACAAGAGATTATTAGGGTTTGTTAAGATAGTGATGCTATGAGGCAGAGCACTGAGCTGAGACAGCTTCAGTTCTCTCTCACAGAACCACAGAAGGCAGGCATACACAGTGAGGCTCCATGGGTCCCTACCCTGAGAAAAGAAGCACCATTTCAGCATTACCCACCAGGGCCATTTTATCATCTTTGTCATATGGAGATTTTATCATAAGTTGGAAAAGAATTGGTGAAAAATCTGCATCTGGTTTCCCCTTCCCAATGTCAAAATTCTTTTCTACTTTGCCTGACAAGAAAAACTACTTCTCCACCCCATTAATTACATTTAGATGTGGTGATAGAACTTGCTTTGGCCAATGAAATGAAAACTAGACTTATGAGCAAAAGCAAATGATATCAGTCTGTGAGGACGTTTTAATAGTATTCATTCACCAGATTACTCCCCGCCAGAGCGACAAATTTTACAGAAATTACTTAGCAACTGAGCACAAGAAAGAGACAATTAATTTTTAAAAAATAGAGTAGATGGTAGATAGGTAGGTTGATGATGAAGACTATATCAACCTCAGTCCCCAAGTGAAGAGACACGAAACAGAGTCCCCACCAACCACAGGGACATAAGAGTGAGAAATAAACCGTAAAGTGTTACAAAGCTCTAAAATTTGATGGCTTGTTAATATCACAAAACAGCCTACCCGGACAACACAGTAGTACTTTCTACTGCCTCCTAGGTTGTTCAACAGGATATATATATACAAATGCATTGGTGAGTGGATAAGTCAGTGAAGAATGATATCTCAAAACCAGATCATTCTAGGGCATTGAGTCAATGAATGAATATATGCAAGAAAATGCTGTTTAGATATTTATATAATTAAATGAATTGTAATAAATTATTCCCAATTGAGTAATGCTGGCTAAATTCAGTATGTCAGGGCTCTGGTGAAGAAAGTGTGCTTCTTTCTTCTTTGCAGAGAAAAAAGGTGAAATGGTGCCCATATGGTATGAGGAGAAAGATAAGGCTGGAGCTGCGCTGAGAAGAAGAGAGGCATGTTTCCCTTCAGAGAAGATGGGACTAAATGTTAAGGGATTCATAATAAAGGTGACCTGGAAGATTAAGCCTCACAGACCCACAGCTTTTCTGCCTGTGAATAAAGTGCACAGACACACAGATTGTTTCCTTGTTAGAAGTGGGATTGTGTAAAACAAACAAACAAACAAACTCTATCAATCTTTGTTCTTTTCATTAAAAATTAAAGTTGTAACACTTTTTTTCAGGGGAATTAGAAAGGGATCAGAGAAGGAAATGGCAACCCACTCCAGTATTCTTGCCTGGGAAGCGGACAGAGGAGCCTGGTGGGACTGGAGACCTTCGGGTCACGAAGAGTCAGACATAGTTAGTGACTGAGCACAAGAAAGGATAGCTACTTTTTAAAAATGGAATAGATGGTAGGCATATAGGTAGGCAGATGTGGAGGGATGGATGGAGGGATAGATAATCCTACACTCAGACAGTTTGAAGACATGGGTAGGGAGAATATTGCCTGTTCAATATTTTTATATATGTCAGTTAATATGGTAAACAAAATGAGATACTTCAAAACAGACAAGTGAATCTTCTAGCAAAATTTCATTCACCTAAGCATGGCACCTGTCTCCTGAGAAACCTGTATGCAGGTCAAGAAGCAACAGTTAGAACCCTTTACGAAACAGTTGATTAGCTCAGGACTGAGAAAGGAGTATGGCAGGGCTATCTGTTGTCACCCTGTTTTATTTAACCTATAGGCTGAGGACATCACGAGAAATGACAGGCTGGATGAGTTACAAGCTGGAATCAAGACAGGTGAAATAAACATCAACAACCTTAGATATACAGATGATACCACTCTAATGGCAGAAAGCAAAGAAGAACTAAAGAACCTCTTGATGAGGGTGAAGGAGGAGAGTGAAAGAGCCAATTTAAAGCTACATATTAAAAAAATTAAGATCATGGCACTCTGCCCAATTACTTCATGGCAAACAGAAGGGGGAAGCCTGGACGTAAGGACAGATTTCCTCTTCTTGGGCTCTAAAATCACTGCAGATGGTGACTGCAGCCATGAAATCAGAAGACAATTGTTTCTCGGCGGGAAAGCTATGACAAACTTAGACAGTGTGTTGAAAGACAGAGACATTATTCTGCCAACAAAAGTCCATACAGTCAAGACTATGGTTTTCCCAGTGGTCATGTATGGTTGTGAGAGCTAGACTGTAAAAAATGCAGAGCCAAAGAATTGATGCCTTTGAACTGTGGTGCTGCAGAAGACTCCTGTGAGTCCCTTGGACTGCAAGGAGGTCAAACAAGTCGATCTTAAGGGAAATCAACCCTGAATACTCATTGGAAGGACTGACGCTGAAGCTCCAGTATTTTGGTCACCTGATGCGAACAGCCAACTCATTGGAAAAGTCCCTGATGCTGGGAAAGACTGAGGGCTGAAGAAACAGAGGGCATCCGAGGATAAGATGGCTAGAGGGAATCACAAATGCAATGGACACGAACTTGGGCAAACTCCAGGAGATGGTGAGGGACAGGAGGCCAGGTATGCTGCAGTCCATGGGGTCGCAAAGAGTCGGACACAACTGTGCAACTGAACAACAAAAAGCATTGCATAGGGGTTCACATATATAATTCTTATTTTTCTGCTATATAACTTAACTTCTTACATCAAATTCTTGTAGACAAAGGCTAATTTTTCATGTAAACTGCTCAGTATGTGGTACATGTTTAATAAATAGTAAACAAGTAATAAGAAGGTAAAACTAATTTCTGTGGTTTTCCTTTAAAAGCTTAATGACTGTAAAAAATTAAAGCAGTTACTAGAATTCTCTACACAGAGTCGGGCAGAGCTCACGATAAACTAATCTAGTCAAATATTAGGCCTTTCCAAATTAACAAAATAGACTTCACAGACAATCAGTTAGCATCATACTGAAATGATGCAAGACCCCCTGGAGAAGATTTAAATGAAAAAAGAACAACCAATTTCCTTGATGTCATAATCCCCAAGTCACAAAAGATAAAACAACAAGAACAACAACAACAACAACAACAAGAAAACCTCACATTTTTCTGCTACTTTCTCCTCCCTGGACATAATGCAGAGCACAAAGTGTTGCCTCTTACATCTTTGTGAAATGACACTAGACACACATAGGCTTAATTCCTATGAAAACAAGAATACCAAGTCTTGCCCAGCTCTAATTGTTGTCTGCCAAGGTTATTCTTACCACCTCTTATTAATAAATATCTTCTGCTTCTGTTAGGTCCTTACCATTTTTCTGTCCTTTATCATGCCTATCCTAGCATGATGTTCCCTTGATATCCAAAGTTTTTTTGACGATATCTCTCTTTTTTCCCATTCTATTGTTTTCCTCTAATTCTTTGCATTGTACACTTAAGAAGGCAGTTCAAAGCCTCCAAAACCAGAGATCATCTGAATTAAATTTGCCCATTCCCATTGATTTGAGTTCACTGATTCCTAAGATGTCAGTGTTCACTCTTCCCAATCTCTTTCTTGACCACATCCAATTTACATTGATTCATGGACCTAACATTCCAGGTTTCATTATGATATTATTCTTTACAGGATCGGACTTTCTTTTCACCACCAGACACATCCACAACTGAAAGTCATTTCCACTTTGGCCCAGCCTCTTCCTTCTTTCTGGAGCTATTTCTCTAGTCTTCCCCAGCAGCATATTGAACACTTTTCAAACTGGGCGGATGTTGGGGGTGGGGCTCATCCTCCAGTGTCATATCTTTCTGCCTTTTCCTACTGTTCATGGGGCAAGAATACTGGAGTGATTCACCATTCCCTCCTCCAGTGAATCACGTTTTGTCAGATCATGTATCATCAAGGGAATATCCTATGCAAGGAGGGGCACAATAAGGAACAGAAATGATAAGGACCTAAAAAGAAGCAGACAAGATTAAGAAGAGGTAAAAAGAATACACAGAAGACCTATACAAAAAAAGGTCATAATGACCTGGATAACCACAATGATATGATCACTCACCTAATCAGACATCCTGGAGTGTGAAGTCAAGTGGGCCTTAGGAAGCATTACTATTGAATAAAGCTAATGGAGGTGATGGAATTCCAGCTTAGCTATTTCAAATCCTAAAAGATGATGCTATTAAAGTACTGTAGTCAATATGCCAGCAAATTTGGAAAACTCAGCAGTGGCCACAGGACTGGAAAAGGTCAGTTTTCATTTCAATCCTAAAGAAGGGCAATGCCAAAGAATGTTCAAACTACCACACAATTGCCCTCATTTCACATGCTAGCAAGGTAATGCTCAAAATCCTTCTAGCTAGGCTTGAGCAATACCTGAATGGAGAAATTCCAGGTGTACAAGCTGGATTTAGAAAAGACAGAGGAACCAGAGATCAAATTGCCAACATGCATTGGATCATAGAGAAAGCAAGGGAATTCCAGAAAAAAAATATCTACTTCAGCTTCAGTGAGTACACCAAAGCCTTCAACTGTGTGGATCATAACAAACTGAAAAATTCCTAAAGAGATTAGAAATAAGAGACCACCTTACCTGTCTCCTGAGAAACCTGTATGCAGGTCAAGAAGCAACAGTCAGGACATGGAACAACAGACTGGTTCAAAGGGGGAGAGGACCACAACAAGGTTGTATGTATGCTGTCATCCTCCATGTTTAATCTATATGATCGGGGAAGGCAATGGCACCCCACCCCAGTACTCTTGCCTGGAAAATCCAATGGACGGAGTAGCCTGGTGGGCTGCAGTCCATGGGGTCGCTAACAGTCAGACAGACTGAGCGACTTCACTTTCACTTTTCTCTTTCATGCATTGGAGAAGGAAATGGCAACCCACTCCAGTATTCTTGCCTGGAGAATCCCAGGGATGGGGGAGCCTGGTGGGCTGCCGTCTATGGGGTCACACAGAGTCAGACACGACTGAAGTGACTTAGAAGTAGCAGTAGCAGCAGAGTACATCATGCAAAATGCTGGGCTGGATGACTCACAGGCTGAAATAAAGATCTCTGGGAGAAATATCAACAACCTCAGATATGCAAATAATACCACTCTAATGGCAGAGGGTGAAAAGGAAGTAAAGAGCCTCTTGATGAGGGTTAAAGAGGAGAATGAAAAAGCTGGCTTAAAACTGAACATTCAAAAGACTAAGATCATGGCATCTGGTTCCATCACTTCACAGCAAATAGATGGGGAAAAACTGGAAGCAGTGACAGATTTGATTTTCTTGGGCTCCAGATTCACTGCAGATGGTGACTACAGCCATGAAATTAAAAGGCTCTTGCTCCTTGGATGAAAAGCTATGACAAACCTAGACAACATATTAAAAAGCAGGGACATCACTTTGCCAACAAAAGTCCGAATAGAGACTTTTGCCAATCATATTGTCAAAGCTATGATTTTTCCAGTAGTCATGTATGGATGGGAGCATTGGACTATAAAGAAAGCTGAGCGCCAAAGAACTGATGCTTTCAACTTGTGGCACTGGAGAAGACTCTTAAGAGTCCCTTGGACATCAAGGAGATCAAACCAGTCAATCCTAAAGGAAATCAACCCTGAATATTCATTAGAAGGACTGATGCTGAAGCCGAAGCTCCAATACTTTGGCCACCTGATGCAAAGAGCCCACTCACTGGAAAAGACCCTGATGCTGGGAAAGACTGAGGGCAGGAGGAGAAGGGGGCAACAGACGATGAGACGGTTGGATGACACCACCAACTCAATGGACATGAGCTTAAGCAAACTCCGAGAGATAGTGAAGGACAGGGAGGCCTAGTATACTGCAGTCCATGGGGTCACAAAGATTTGGATACAACTTAGTGACTAAACAACAACAAGCGTACTACCCTTGTATCTCATTTCAACAACAGGATACAGCCCTACTGGTTCCCTAGAAACACGCCCTTAAGAGACAGCCTCTTAAATCATATCTCAAGATTCTTAAATGTTATTGCAAAGCTATTATGACTGGGATGAAATCTTGTAAGGCATTTTACTAAAACCTTTGTTTCTAACTATGTTTCACCTTCTCCACAGGAGGAAAAAAAATCTGAATAGCATTTGGTTTGTATGTGTGCAAATTATATGCAGATACCTATATATACACATAAAATTATATATACATATTGTTTATATAGGGACTTTATATATATATGTTAATATAGTCACATTTTATTCATTACCTATGAACCAACTGAAAAGAAAGTAAAGTGAAAGTCTCTCAGTCACGACCCCATGGACTCTAGCCACCAGGCTCCTGTGTCCATTGAATCCTCCAGGCAAAAACACTGGAGGGGTAGCCGTTCCCCTCTCCAGGGGATCTTCCCAATCCAGGGATCCAACCCAGGTCTCCCGTATTGCAGGCGGATTCTTGACTGTCTGAACCACCAGGGAAGCCCAAGAATACTGGAGTGGGTAGTCTATCCCTTCTCCAGGGGATCTTCCTGACCCAGGAATCAAACTGGGCTATCCTGTACCGCAGGCGGACTCTCTACCAGCTGAGCCACCAGGGAAGCCCTGCTAGAAATACGTAAATATGAAAAATCGGTTCACAGTAGAATAGCATTTATGCAAATCATTTACCTTGAGTAGTGGTTGCCTGCCTTTGGTTAATAAGAACACAACGCTATGCATATCACATTCTAAATATAAGAATAGTCCATTCACTCTGGAAACAATTTAAGGGATAATTATATGGCTAACATCTATAGAATATTCACTGTATACTATGCATTATTTCATTTTATTATCACAACAACCATTAAAGAGGAAACTATAATTATCCCCAATTTACAGATGAAGGAACTGAGCCAGGAAATGGTAAGTAACTTGCCCAAAGTAAAATAGCCAATAGACAAAACCAGACGTGAGAATTCAGGGCAGTTTGCTTTCAGAAGCCACTATCTTCAGCTCTGTCATGTAATGCCTTTTCTGTGGAGCTCTGCACACCATGCAGTGAACTATAGTTTCAGATGATGTGAAGGAAAGCACAAAGTGTATCACTGTCCCTACAAGTGATACTTGGTAGCCTTGAAAAGACGAGGGCACTGGAACTGAAATACTTCAATACAACTCCACCCTGTATTGTACTATACTTGAGTGAATGCTTAAGTCTATTTGCCTTTCAAAGAACTGCTGTTCTTCTCTAAAATAGCTCCGGAGTCCTTATAAAGATTTAAATGAGATAATGTATGTGAAACAGCTTTTAAATTGTATACCATTAAATATTTTTATTATAACTATGCCTTTGACTGTGTGGATCACAATAAACTGTGGAGAATTCTTAAAGAGATGGGAATACCAGACCACCAACACAAGCTACAGAAGACAGTAAATTTAGCATCAAGTTGTGCATTTTTCCAACTTGATTTCCTCTCCATTAGATTTCAGTTCTTATTTGTATGCTGATTTGTCTCATTGATTCTGAAATATTGTTTGTCTCCATATACTTCTTTTGAATAGTTTTATCATCTTGACTAGCTCCCCAGACAGTCTGCATTACAACTTCTAAGCAGAAATAAAGCATCGCCTATATTCACCAAAAGGTATCTGAAATGCAAGCTAGTTAGTGGATTTAGGTTGCTGTAAATCACATTGAATGGAAAAAATGTGCTGAAACAAAAACTTTTTGAGACAGCTAATTTCTCACTTTAATTCATTAGACTGAAAAAAAATGCGGCACATGTTTAGACTTTCATGCTCAAGCAATCTAATTGAAAGAAATGGTCATTTAAAAAGCTAAATGAAATTTCAAAAGTTCACATAATTTATGAAGTCAGGGTGATCAGGGAGGAAATAGCCAAATGCCAATGACACTTTTACAGAGCTTGTCTTCTAAAATTGCTCCAGTTTCATATGGAAAAGATAAAATCATTGGGGAAAACCAGATTGCCACTAAACGATAATAATCCTAATAACAGTACAGTCTCCATTAACAAAAGCAAACCCTTGGCCAGGGGATGTCCTGCAATCTGTTCTAAGAGAAAGAAGCAGAAAAAAAGATTTATTCTTGGAAGAGTTTTACATTTATTGCCCCTCAGCTCAATCATGAACACCTTCCACTATGTTTTAAATGAGAAGTGATGTTGAGGAAGGTAAGCCTCAAGGAATATTGGTCTCTTTATAAACTGTCTAGCAACTTCTGCTGGTAAGGCCTGCTCTGAAAAAGAGGAACTGGACCCATCAAATCCATCTCTCTAGAAATCTGAACTCAAACCTACAGAACTGTCCTCTGGAAATGGACCCTTAAATCCAAAGGCCATTTGGTGTCAGGAGTCACATCTTGACCTGTGGAGAGTTTTCTTACAAGATTCATGGTGTTGAGAGATAGGGACTCACAAGAAGCAGGTGAGAGCAGGAGCTAAGCATGAGGGCAGAGGTAAGAGATAAAGAAGTAGGTAGTCCACCACCCATCCTGGTGTCTGCCTTTCCTTAGGGCTTCCTGAACTTTTCCCTCAATTCCTGAAACATTTTATAGACTAGGTTTCAATGAGCCCCTTTTTTCTGATATAATCTGATGATGGCTCTGTTCTTTGACCCCCAAATAATATACTGACTAGGCTATTTCTCCTTTTTCAATCAGTTCAGTTCAGTCGCTCAGTCGTGCCCGACTCTTTGCGACCCCATGAATAGTAGCATGCCAGGCCTCCCTGTCCATCACCAACTCCCGGAGTTTACTCAGACTCGCGTCCATTGAATCAGTGATGCTATCCAGCCATCTCATCCTCTGTCATCCCCTTCTCCTCCCAGCATCAGAGTCTTTTCCAGAGTCAACTCTTCGCATGAGGTGGCCAAAGTACTGGAGTTTCAACTTTAGCATCATTCCTTCCAAAGAAATCCCAGGACTGATCTCCTTTAGGATGGACTGATTGGACCTCCTTGCAGTCCAATGGACTCTCAGGAGTCTTCTCCAGCACCACAGTTCAAAAGCATCAATTCTTCAGCGCCAGACTTCTTCACAGTCCAACTCTCACATCCATACATGACCACAGGAAAAACCATAGCCTTGACTAGACGGATCTTAGTCAGCAAAGTAATGTCTCTGCTTTTGAATAGGCTATCTAGGTTGGTCATAACTTTTCTTCAAATAAAGTTAAAATTAACAAAGGCAAATTAGCAATCAGAACTATTGTATGGCACTGGGAACTATATTCAATATCCTGTAATAAACCATAATAGAAAATAATATGAAAAAGAACACACACACATCTGATTTACTTTGCTGTGCATCAGAAACTAACACAACAATGTAAATCAACTATACTGCAATTTAAAAAAGAAATATTTTCTACCCCTACTTTTAAGAGCAAAAGACAAATTTTCTACCTTCAAAGTAGAATCTGGGAAATTCACAATTCAACAGTCTCACTTTCTATATTTATCTCATATTGAAAATTGACATTTCAAAAGATGACTATCACCAATTACTATGAGGGGGACACGGTCCATTATTTTCTTTTAAATGTTTCTAAAGACACTTAAAAATAGGCTTCCTGCTTAATCCCAAATTATACCCCCAAAGTGTGAAGAATCATAACACCCTCAATTCCTAAATACTATGAGAGTCAATGTTATTCTTTTATGACTGATAATATTCCTATAAGTGCTTGTAGGAAGAAGGGCAGTGCAGCCCAAGTGCTTTTTGAGGAAAAAGATGTGTATAAGAGACAGGTCTNACCCTCAATTCCTAAATACTATGAGAGTCAATGTTATTCTTTTATGACTGATAATATTCCTATAAGTGCTTGTAGGAAGAAGGGCAGTGCAGCCCAAGTGCTTTTTGAGGAAAATGATAAAGTGAGTAACAAGAGCAGTGAAAAAAACATGGGATTTTTTTCCCTGAAGAGTGAAATGTTGAGTGCTTAAATTTCTTTCCTCATCTGCAAAATGAAGAAATCAGACTAGTTTTAGAGTTAATTTAGAGGTTCCCTCCAATTCTAAAATGCTGTGAGCTTATGAAATGACAAGTTCCATTATAATGGGTACAATACGTTAGACCTAATAGAAAGTGAAAGTTGAAGTAAAACATATTTTCAATAGATTCAAACTCACAAATTAACTTCATAAAGTCACTGAACTTAATGAGAAACTGAGAAGAGAGTTTATGAAATTTATATTCATAAATATAAATATAATCCTGCTTTATGCACAAAATAGTTTGATTACTGTTGATTCCATGAGAGCAATCAAGTCAGAATATTATATGTAGTATGGTGGCTTGGGTGAGGAGTCTGAAGTCAGATGGTCGAGGTTCAAGTCCCACCTTTAAAAGCAACCATCTACCTATTCACCAAGACTCCCTTTTCTTTCCCACTGGGCACACAAGTAGACTACATTTTCCAGTCTCCTGGCATGCAACACATGGAATAAGGGCAGGAGTGAGCTATACATCATGATCAGGTCTTCAAAAACCCTCCCCCATTATCAGCCACTCTCTTTCTTCCTCTTTCAGATAGAAGTCAGTGTCAAGGGTTATCCTGAAGAGTCACCATCATTCTGGGACCCTGAATGATGTATAGAGAAGAGATCTACCCTCTGATACTAACTGGATTCACATGCACAAGAAATAAACTTAGGCTTCATTAAACCAGTAAGATTTAGAGGTATCCATCTGCAATGTGGGAGACCTAGGTTCGATCCCTGGTTTGAGAAGATCACCTGAAGGAAGGCATGGCAACTCACTCCAGTATTCTTGCCTGGAGAATCCCAGTGGACAGAGGAGCCTGGCAGGCTATAGTCCATGGGGTCACAAAGAGTTGGACATGACTGAGCAACTAAGNTAGGTTCGATCCCTGGTTTGAGAAGATCACCTGAAGGAAGGCATGGCAACTCACTCCAGTATTCTTGCCTGGAGAATCCCAGTGGACAGAGGAGCCTGGCAGGCTATAGTCCATGGGGTCACAAAGAGTTGGACATGACTGAGCAACTAAGCATAGCTGTTAGAATAGCACATATTAATTAGTATGCAATAATATTCCTAGTAATGGATGTAGGAAGGAGTTGGATGCATTCCAAACACTTGATAAGAAAAATTACACAGAGAATAAAAAGAGCAGTACTATAGCCTGAATGTTTGTATCTCCTCTCCCACTCAAAATTCATATATTGAAAACCTCATGCCCAAGGTGATGGCATTAAGAAGAAGGAACTTCAGGATCTTTGAAGGTGATTAGATTTAGTGCTTCTATGAAAGAGACTCCCCGAAAGCCAGTTTACTCTTCTGTAACATGAGGATACAACATAGAGTCTGAAACCCAGAGGAAGGCCCTCACGCTACCATACTGATATCCTGATCTCAGACTTCTAACCCCTAGAACTGTGAGAAATAATTTTCTGTTTTTTATACTCTACCTAGTCTTTGTCATAGCACTCCATGTGGACTGAGACATGAAGACAAAAGATGTGATTTTTAAAAAAATTACCTAACCTCTCTAAGCCTTAGCTTCTCATCTGTAAAATGAGAATTACATTATTATACAAAGGGCTATAATGACGATCAATTGAGTCAACATTCATAATGATGCTTCTATATGAGAAACAGTAGATTTTAGCTATAATTATTAGTGCCAGCTAGAATTATTATGGATACCTTATTTAAACCCTTGAATCTATTCATATGCAATGTAGATATCTAAGAGGGAATCATTGATTTTTAGAGACTTCTAGAATAATGAAGTCCTTTGTTGTTGTTTAGTTACTCAGTCATGTCTGACTCTTTGTGATCCCATGGACTGTAGCACACCAGGCTTCCCTGCCAGAAACTGATGGTGAGAAAATACAATGCTAATTCAAGATCATAGATTAGTACTCAGCTCTCTTAACTTTAGTCCAGTGTCACTTGCATTACCAACCCCCATATCCCTGCTCGCCAAATTCCTCTCTTTGCCTCTTTTAACCCTCCTTAATGTCTCTCTCCTCTACAACTTCACTTCTGCTGTCCTAGCCAAGCTATCCATAGCACCTTCTCCTTAAATAATCATGAGGGTCCCTATCGGCTAGATCATTCCCTTACACAAAAGACACACACCATCTACCTTGGTAGGTCTTTCTAAAAAAATTATAAATAGGTAATAAAACTAAGATTATGGTTTAAAAGGATTCTCGGCTCTTTATTTTTCATAGGGTAAATTCAGAACACTTGGGTGTAGCATGAGCATCCTTCCATCAGAACAATTCTGATTTCTCCAGCCTCACTTTCCTGGGTACTCTTGACACAACTTACACAGAAGTTATATAAACTATTTTTATAAACGTATTATATCTTTGCTCAGCACCTTTCACTCTTTCTTGAATACAGGCCCCACTTTTTACTCTAGTTCAGTTCAGTTCAGTCGCTCAGTCATGTCCGACTCTTTGCGACCCCATGAATCGTAGCACGCCAGGCCTCCCTGTCCATCACCAACTCCTGAGAAACACCTATCCAATCTTTAAAGTTCAGAAAACTGGGACGCTGTTAACCAACCTCTCAGGTAGACTGTACTGCTCTGTCCTCTGGTTAACATTTTCTTATTTTGCCACACTTGTCATAGTTTTCTGTATTTACTTTTTATATCTCTCTTTCCCTCTACTAAATTGTGAGGCCCAAACTCATGATTATTCATCTCTGAATCCCTAGCTTGAGGCACAGTTTGAGATCCATAATAGAGAAATCAATATCCTTGATGAATAAATGAATAAATAAATGCTTTACTATAAGAGTTCTCAGGAGAGGGAAAAAACAGTAAATTTTAATCATTTTTTTCAAGTCCAGTCTTAGATGAATTTATTAGAATTGTAAAAACATTTGACCTTGCTATTTTGAAATGGATACATGAATATGTGTTTCATTTGTTCTATTGGAGAACTAAGTAGAGTTTCAAGAGGAAAGACACATTCAGAGCCCTGGATTGGGCAGTCAGAAGCCTTAAATTCTATTTCCAGTACTATCACAAATTGGGCTTCCCTTGTGGCTCAGCTGGTAAAGAAACCACCTGCAATGCCAGAGACCTGGGTCCAGTCCCTGGGTTGGGAAGATTGCCTGGAGAAGGAAAAGGCCACCCACTCCAGTAATCTGACCTGGAGAATTCCATGGGGCCGCAAAGAGTTGGACATGACTGAGTGACTCACTTCACTTCACTATCACAGACTGACTAATTTTGAGTAAATCACCTAATCTCTCTAAATCACAATTTATCATTCACAAAATAAGAAAGTTGGCCATATATAATAGGAAAATATTTAATATCATATATAAGGAAAATAATATGTCAGCTTAAAGCATTTCAACCAGTAGCATTTGTACATAATAGAAGAAAGTTCCAACATAATCACCAAAAGTCTGTTCATCAGAGAAGTCATGTGATATTGTACTCTGACGCAGGAGACCTTAACTTTGGTCTCAAATTGGTCAGGAAAGCTCTTTGAAAAATCATCTTACTTATTTAGACTGCAGTTCCATCAACCACACAATCAGAAGGATCTCTGTTTCTTTTCCACTCTGAAAATTTACTGCAAGCTACATACAAATCTAGATAGAGGCACTAAAGTCATTTAATTTTAAGAAATGATTATCCCCTGAGAGAAGGTTGAACTTCTATTTTCTGGGTCTAATTTTGCAGATTTATAATTCCATACCCTTCAGTGTACCAAGAGGTTTTCTACATTGGAGGCCCTTTGTGATATCTATAACAGAAGTAATCAACAATATTGAAGAATGAACAAAATCTCTGCCTTCCAACAAAATCTTTTCTCATACATGGAAGGTTTTCTTTGTTCCCAGTGATTGACATGAAAAGCAAATTTAGGTTATCTTTCCTCACCACTTCAGCAATTTCAATATGGAACTTCTGGGTTCTGAGTGTCACTCTAGATCAAAAAGATATAAATCCTAAGTGAAATTATTAAAGAAGACTATATAAGGCTTTTTTTTTTTTTTTTAGTTTTTAGATGCCAGTAGCTCTTTGAGAAATTATATTCTGTACTACCTAGTCAGTGGGTAAGAACTTTACATTGTCATAAAAACCAAGTTTTATGGTTGTTGATAGCTTCTCAGATAATGTCCTCTTTAAAAATGTGTTCAGAATTCACATTTGACTGGAAATTCAAATTAGAATAGAGAAATAGCAAAGTGCAGTAGAAGGATCATTGCTGGATGCGTTGGAAAAATCTATGCCCTCCTTCGCACTCCACTACCAGCTAACCCTGCATTCACACATGGAGGCTATACATAATAATGATTATATCCCAGGCACTCTGCTGTCTCCTGAGAATATAAAACCAAAGGCAAAACAACTCTCAATGAGCTCAGAAGGCAGGAGAGGAAGAGAGTCATATGCACAAAAAGTAAAATAAAGTGATTAAAGGGCCATGACACTCTTAGCCACAGATTGTACTAAGATAATCTAAATCTATGAATTCTACCCAGGAAGGGGCAGGCATGAGAAGGGAGATAGGAAATAATTTGTAAGAAGTTTAATCTGAATTTTGCAAGATGCTTGAAAGCTTGCCAAGTCAAACCAGCAATACAGGCCTCACTTAGCTTCCTGATCTGGAATAGATGGTCTCTGAGGTTCCTCTGGTTTTAAATTTCTATAATTTCATTGACCTTTTCAATAAAAATATAGAAAGGTTCATATTGATTTGGTTTATTTTACCAAATACACATATACAAATATGTGTATATTGAACCACAGAACATGTACTATCCAAAACCTTATATTAAAATATTTAGAATATAAACCTTTCTAAAACACTTGTCCTGCTTCTTTAAACATTTATCTGCTAAGTATCATTTAACTTTCAGTATTAATCCTGACCATGATTCTCGGCTTCCAGCCCTCAGATGTGCTGGAAGTGTAGCTTTACACAGATGCAAAAAAACATAAGACTCAGTGTGAAATGTACCAGTGAGTGAATACTAACCGGGTGACATCCCAGGAATGTTATTTAGTGGAAAAGATCCCTGGTGTTAGTTTGTTCTTTGCATAATGTGCCTTTTTCTCCTAAAAGTGATGTGAGCATGTACAGTAACAGGCCCTCCTGGGTAGTGTAAAATGGACACTATCCAGCAAAACTAATTAATGAGTCAGAGGCTCAGGCAGCCTTCCGCTGGGGGGTAGCAGAGCATCTGGTGATTTCAAGAGGCAATCAGACAGATGCGGCTTTGCCACAGCTGAGTCTTGCTGTGTGACTTTGAGCAAAGTTCTTACAGTCAACTGCAGTTTCCTCATCTGCAAAACAGGAATAATAAAGCTACTTCACAATCGTTAGGAAGATTAAATAAAAGAAAGTAGGTAAAGCTCTATCTTTTATCGAGCCCATCTTTGCATGAAATGTTCCCTTGGTATCTCCAATTCTCTTGAAGAGATCTCTAGTCTTTCCCATTCTGTTGTTTTCCTCTATCTCTTTGCATTGATTGTTGAAGAAGGCTTTCTTATATCTTCTTGCTATTCTTTGGAACTCTGCATTCAGATGCTTATATCTTTTCTTTTCTCCTTTGCTTTTCGCCTCTCGTCTTTTCAGTGCTATTTGTAAGGCTTCTCCAGACAGCCATTTTGCTTTTTTGCATTTCTTTTCCATGGGGATGGTCTTGATCCCTGTCTCCTGTACAGTGTCACGAACCTCATTCCATAGTTCATCAGGAACTCTGTCTATCAGCTGTAGGCCCTTAAATCTATTTCTCACTTCCACTGTATAATCTACATTTACCAGCAGGCACTTGCCATCATCCTTGGTCTTTTGGTCCAATTCTGTTCCCACCTACTCACCCTAGTTCCTATCTCTCATCCTATTACCTTTCTCATGGATAACTTCAATTATTCACTCATTTACTATTGACTAATGATTTGTGGTGTGCTAAACATAGGGAGGCCAAACTCTCTGCCTTGGTGGAGAAGACAAACTTGGACCGAACTACGATAGAGCTGGAAGGCAGTAAGGGGACTGATTTGGGATACAGGCTATGGAGGCTGATTGGGCTTCCAAGGTGGCACTAGTGTTAAAGAACCCACTTGCCAATTCAGGAGACATAAGAGGCATGGGTTCAATCCTTGGGTTGGGAAGATCTCCTGGAGGAGAGCATGGCAACCCACTCCAGTATTCTTGCCTGGAGAATCTCATGGACAGAGAAGCCTGGTAGGCTACAGTACATAGGGTTGCAAATAGTCAGACACAACTGAAGCAATTTAGCATTCATGGAGTCAGATCAGTCCTGGTCTTCATGCTTATTAGCTGTCTTCAATGACCTATGTCATTGCTCTAAGATTAAGTTTCAGCTTTTGGGACATGTGAAAACCAATGACCACTTGTAATTAGAAGACTAACCCTCTTACATTTACTTGCCCACTACTTGTCTTCGGTAATTTGCTTAAGACCAAAAAAGGAAAAGAAATCATTTTACCTGTGACCCTTTCCATCTGCAAAGACAGATGGAAGAGGAAGCTTATTTTAAAATATGATCTTATAAAAAGGAAAAAATATATATATTTTTTCAAAGCTTTGGCTGATCTTTCTATAAATAAAAGATCACTACCACATCTGTTTTTTGAAAACACAAAGCAACGAGCTCCACTAGAGAATGAACTGTGCTTAGTGTCATAATATAAAGCTCTGAGTTCACCTTGGGCAAGTATGTTTACATATTATGTTGCATTTAAGAAAACATTTTTCTTCTTAAATTATGCTTAAAAGAGAGTCAGACTGAGAAGTACATTCTTTGTAAGTATTCTTTGTACATTCTTTGTAGTATTGTGCAGGTCTGTGTGTGTCTGTGTGTGAGAGAGAGAAAGAATATGAGAAACTTTAATCTAATAATTGCACATCTGAAAGCAGGCAGAATGAGGAGTACTTTTACTACACACTGGTACAGGGGTCAAGGACCCTCAGAAGAAATCAGTACTTTGAGTGACAAAGTTCAAATTACCGTATCATTTATTATCTGAATCAGGACCCATTCAAGAGTGAAGGGTTTGCTATTAATGATTATGCTTAAATAATCGGCATTAAATGGAGCTGGCTGGATGCAAACTGGAACATATAATCACAGTCAATGCTCACCCTGAACCAAAGCCTGCCCTTGATAGGAATAGTCTTACTCTAGCTTAAATACCCAAGCTTTTAGAAATGTGCTACTGTGGATCATTATGTCTTATTAACTCTCATGGTGGGGATTAGGACTTAGATTCCAGAAGAGACTAAAAGCCATTGGGAAGGTACAGGCTTCCCTAAATGGGGATGGAGATTTTTTCACTCTGAGGAATCAGTCGCTGTTTTTTTTCTCTGAAAAGCCTATGCTGGGATCCAGGCTTGCCTAAGTACAATCAAGTAGTTTCCTCTCACTACCACAAAGCAAAACTGTGATCAGCAAGAATCAGTTTTGACTCTTCCATGCTAGATCTGTGTCTTTGGCCACTTTTGTTATTATAATCACACATAATGGCCTGTCTCAGAGAACCCTGCCTGCTCTGCTTGCCACTTAAAGTGTCTTTGGTTAGATCAGAAAGAGATAATCTGACCCCACCCATCTGTGAATGACTGTAATAAAAAGAACTAACACATCCCCCTGCCTGAGGCTTGCCATTCTAGGAGATGTTTGCACAAATTAAATGGTCTTTTTACTTTGTTTCCACATCTCCACCTCATTTTTGACCCATAAAAGAACCTGGCATCCAGACTCTGACAAGATGGTTATTTTGAGATGTTAGTCAGCCATTTCCTCCACCAGCCTGCTATCCAAATAAAGTCCTATCCCTTGCCTCAATACCCCACCCTTCAGATTCATTGGCCTCTCACAGAGTGAGCAGAGTAAGCTTTGATTCAGTAAGAAAACTGTGGCATCTGTAGTGTCTTTGTAGTAAATCTTTTTTCTTTTCCTTTGTTTGTTACTATAAACATTAATACTCAATAAGATAACATCTCTATTAATGAAGAGAATACAGCCCAAATGATATTGATCTTAGGCACAACTTTACAACAGAGGTGTATTTTTGTGTTCAAGGTGTGTTTGAGGTTATCAGAAAAGGACAGTTACAATGTGAAAAGTCATTAAATGCCCATGAAAACAATGTCAGATCTCCCTGAACATAATATAGGTGATTCCAAGGCATAAAGCATATGGAAGAGATGGCAGAGCTCAGATAAAAAAGGCAGGCAGGCAACATATACAGAGAGGATAAATGCCAACAGGCACACCTGTGCTAGTGCAGGACAAGGGTCACAAATGGAAGAAGCCGATGGCTCAGTGGGTAAAGAATCCACCTGCAATGCAGGAGACATAGGAGACATGGGCTTGATCCTTAGGCGGGGAAGATCCCCCTGGAGCAGGAAATGGCAACCCACTCCAGTATTCTAGGAAATTTCATAGACAGGATAGTCTGGTGGGCTACAGTCCAAAGGGTCACTAAGAGTTGGACATGACTGAGCAACTAAGCACATAAAAATGCAGGGACATGAGATCAAATTCAGTGAGAAACAGAAGCTTTCATATGTTTTTCAAAAACGAAAAGGTGAGGTGAGGTGAGGTGAGGTGAGGTTAGAAAGGGAAAGAATGTGGAAAGTGGATGACCAGAAGGCATCAAGTTCTCTTCAGCTTAACTAAACTTGAGATGGATTTTTTTGCACACTATACTCCCCTGACTGTCCTTTTTTTTTTTTTTTAAATAGCTGTTACTGTAGCAAATTTGCAATTGAAAATTCTCCCTTTCCTCCTTTGAGATATGAATTGTCTCCTAGCGTCCTGCCAGTTTTACAATCCAGGAATGTTTTTCTCATGGATGCAAAAGAAGCCATCCTTTTGAAATATAATCATCAAGGAAGTTGGAGCCTGTCCCAGTCCCTGTGGGAGAGGAGGAGCTTCACTTTAATCTGTACCAATTAGCAGATGCAGAGGAACACAGATAGACCAGGTTCCCCATAATGTCCTCCAGTACTTTTCCTCCAACTCAAATTCTTCCTCCCACTCCTTCTCCCATTGTTTAAAAGTCCTCCTGCCTTTTTATCTCAGTGATATTCCATCTCTCTTCCCTTGGCACTAGTCTTGAATGAAATGTTCTTTGACATTTTTAAAGAAGGCTGAGTGCCAAAGAATTGACTCTGGTGCTGCAGAAGACTCTTGAGAGTCTCTTGGACATCAAGGAGATCAAACCTGTCCATTCTAAAGGAAATCAACCCTGAATATTCATTGGAAGGACTGATGTTGAAGCTGAAGTGCTAATACTTTGGCCACCTGATGTGAAGAGCTGACTCATCGGAAAAGACCCTGATGCTGGGAAAGATTGAGGGCAGGAGTAGTGGGAAGCTGCTCTATAGCCCAGGGCAGCTTGGTGCTCCATAATGACCTAGAAGGGTTGGATGGGAGTAGGTGGGAGGGAGGCTCAGGAGGGATGGGATATACATTTACATATAGCTGACTCACTTTGTTTTACAGCAGAAACTAACACATCTTATAGCAATTATACTCCAACAAGGAATAAAAGGAAACAAATTTATGGATCTAGTCATCAGCAACTTACTCTCTTCTCTAAGTCAGTCAGTTCAGTTGCTCAGTTGTGTCTGACTCTTTGCAACCCCATGGACTGCAGCATGCCAGGCTTCCCTGTCCATCACCAACTTCTGGAGCTTGCTCAGACTCATGTCAATCGAGTTGATGATGCCATCCAACCGTCTCATCTTCTATCATCCCCTTCTCCTCCTGCTTTCAACCTTTCCCAATAGATAATATAAATAATTGCACATAACATAGTTGACACTTGAACAACATGGGTTTGAACTGTGATGGTCAATTTACACACAGATTTTTTTGAATAGCAAACAGTATAGTACTGCACCATCCATGCTGGATTGAATTTGCACAAGTCGAATCCTGAAGGTACAGAAACCATATGTAGGCAGGACGGACTAAGTTTTATGGGAACTGTTGACTGCTCCAAGGGTGGATACCCCCTACTGCCACATTGTTCAAGGGTCAACCATAGCTGAGAACACAAATCTAGAGGCAGATTGTGTGTGTGTGTGCATGCGTACGTGTGGTCAGTCATGTTCGACTCCTTGCAATCCTTTGGACTGTAGCCTGCCAGGTTCCACTGTCCATGAGACTTCCCAGGCAAGAATACTGCAGTGGGTTGCCATTTCCTCCTTCAGAGGATCTTTCTGATCCAGGGATTGAACCTGGGGCTTCTTTGTCTCCTCCATTGTAGGCAGATTCTTTACTGCTGACTCCAGAACCAGACTGTGTGTTATGACCAGACTCTTTGTGACCCCATGGACTGTGGCCTACCAGACTCCTCTGTCCATGGGATTCTCCAGGAATGAAGCTGGAGTGGGTTGTCATTGCCTTACTCAGATTCAGATTCCAGTTCTGCTCTTTAATGCTGCATAACCTTTGACAGGTTACTGAATGTCTGCATGTTTCTGTTTCATCATTTGTAAAATGAAGAAAAATCATAGTATCTGCCTCACAGCACAGTTTTAGGGACTTAATAGCTAATAAATAAAGAGCATTTTCAACAACAGTATCTGGCCACAGTACATTTCTGTAAATGTTTGCTATTGACATAAATGATGAGTTGCTTAACACCTTTGGTGAAGCAGGAGGTAGTGTCATTGATGAGGGATGAGTCGGGAGTGAAGGGGAAGATGTGGTTGGTGGTAGGTAACTTCTTAACTGTGCAAAATAACATTCTCAGGAAGCCTTCCTGAGGAAAAGGATAGCTGAGAGCTCCTTCTCTAGGATCAGAGACACCCGGATTAGAAAGCTAACCTCACTGAAGTTACTTCACTCCAGATTCTCAAGGGGCTCAGTCATAAAGTGGGATACAAACTATCCACCTCATGAAAACGTGGTGAGGATGAAATGGAATACTGGATGTGAAGTAGTTACCTCTATGCCTTGGGAAATTCTTTTTAAAGGTTTGATCTAAGGGTTATGTTGATTCAAAGCCCTCAACTTAACTGCTGCTGGGCACTGTCTCTCTAGGCTAAGGCCCAAGAAAGCCACTCAGATAAACTGTCAAACTGTTCTGCCACCAAACCCCACTCTTGAACCTTATTCCTCATTATATCATCTCTTCTCCCTCCAATCCCAAGCTGAACTTGCCTCTTACCTTGGGTTCTTAATGAGAGTCCTCATGACACCTTGTGCACATTTACCAGCAGGCACTTGCCATCATCCTTGGTCTTTTGGTCCAATTCTGTTCCCACCTACTCACCCTAGTTCCTATCTCTCATCCTATTACCTTTCTCATGGATAACTTCAATTATTCACTCATTTACTATTGACTAATGATTTGTGGTGTGCTAAACATAGGGAGGCCAAACTCTCTGCCTTGGTGGAGAAGACAAACTTGGACCGAACTACGATAGAGCTGGAAGGCAGTAGGGGGACTGATTTGGGATACAGGCTATGGAGGCTGATTGGGCTTCCAAGGTGGCACTAGTGTTAAAGAACCCACTTGCCAATTCAGGAGACATAAGAGGCATGGGTTCAGTCCTTGGGTTGGGAAGATCTCCTGGAGGAGAGCATGGCAACCCACTCCAGTATTCTTGCCTGGAGAATCTCATGGACAGAGAAGCCTGGTAGGCTACAGTACATAGGGTTGCAAATAGTCAGACACAACTGAAGCAATTTAGCATTCATGGAGTCAGATCAGTCCTGGTCTTCATGCTTATTAGCTGTCTTCAATGACCTATGTCATTGCTCTAAGATTAAGTTTCAGCTTTTGGGACATGTGAAAACCAATGACCACTTGTAATTAGAAGACTAACCCTCTTACATTTACTTGCCCACTACTTGTCTTCGGTAATTTGCTTAAGACCAAAAAAGGAAAAGAAATCATTTTACCTGTGACCCTTTCCATCTGCAAAGACAGATGGAAGAGGAAGCTTATTTTAAAATATGATCTTATAAAAAGGAAAAAATATATATATTTTTTCAAAGCTTTGGCTGATCTTTCTATAAATAAAAGATCACTACCACATCTGTTTTTTGAAAACACAAAGCAACGAGCTCCACTAGAGAATGAACTGTGCTTAGTGTCATAATATAAAGCTCTGAGTTCACCTTGGGCAAGTATGTTTACATATTATGTTGCATTTAAGAAAACATTTTTCTTCTTAAATTATGCTTAAAAGAGAGTCAGACTGAGAAGTACATTCTTTGTAAGTATTCTTTGTACATTCTTTGTAGTATTGTGCAGGTCTGTGTGTGTCTGTGTGTGAGAGAGAGAAAGAATATGAGAAACTTTAATCTAATAATTGCACATCTGAAAGCAGGCAGAATGAGGAGTACTTTTACTACACACTGGTACAGGGGTCAAGGACCCTCAGAAGAAATCAGTACTTTGAGTGACAAAGTTCAAATTACCGTATCATTTATTATCTGAATCAGGACCCATTCAAGAGTGAAGGGTTTGCTATTAATGATTATGCTTAAATAATCGGCATTAAATGGAGCTGGCTGGATGCAAACTGGAACATATAATCACAGTCAATGCTCACCCTGAACCAAAGCCTGCCCTTGATAGGAATAGTCTTACTCTAGCTTAAATACCCAAGCTTTTAGAAATGTGCTACTGTGGATCATTATGTCTTATTAACTCTCATGGTGGGGATTAGGACTTAGATTCCAGAAGAGACTAAAAGCCATTGGGAAGGTACAGGCTTCCCTAAATGGGGATGGAGATTTTTTCACTCTGAGGAATCAGTCGCTGTTTTTTTCTCTGAAAAGCCTATGCTGGGATCCAGGCTTGCCTAAGTACAATCAAGTAGTTTCCTCTCACTACCACAAAGCAAAACTGTGATCAGCAAGAATCAGTTTTGACTCTTCCATGCTAGATCTGTGTCTTTGGCCACTTTTGTTATTATAATCACACATAATGGCCTGTCTCAGAGAACCCTGCCTGCTCTGCTTGCCACTTAAAGTGTCTTTGGTTAGATCAGAAAGAGATAATCTGACCCCACCCATCTGTGAATGACTGTAATAAAAAGAACTAACACATCCCCCTGCCTGAGGCTTGCCATTCTAGGAGATGTTTGCACAAATTAAATGGTCTTTTTACTTTGTTTCCACATCTCCACCTCATTTCTGACCCATAAAAGAACCTGGCATCCAGACTCTGACAAGATGGTTATTTTGAGATGTTAGTCAGCCATTTCCTCCACCAGCCTGCTATCCAAATAAAGTCCTATCCCTTGCCTCAATACCCCACCCTTCAGATTCATTGGCCTCTCACAGAGTGAGCAGAGTAAGCTTTGATTCAGTAAGAAAACTGTGGCATCTGTAGTGTCTTTGTAGTAAATCTTTTCTTTTCCTTTGTTTGTTACTATAAACATTAATACTCAATAAGATAACATCTCTATTAATGAAGAGAATACAGCCCAAATGATATTGATCTTAGGCACAACTTTACAACAGAGGTGTATTTTTGTGTTCAAGGTGTGTTTGAGGTTATCAGAAAAGGACAGTTACAATGTGAAAAGTCATTAAATGCCCATGAAAACAATGTCAGATCTCCCTGAACATAATATAGGTGATTCCAAGGCATAAAGCATATGGAAGAGATGGCAGAGCTCAGATAAAAAAGGCAGGCAGGCAACATATACAGAGAGGATAAATGCCAACAGGCACACCTGTGCTAGTGCAGGACAAGGGTCACAAATGGAAGAAGCCGATGGCTCAGTGGGTAAAGAATCCACCTGCAATGCAGGAGACATAGGAGACATGGGCTTGATCCTTAGGCGGGGAAGATCCCCCTGGAGCAGGAAATGGCAACCCACTCCAGTATTCTAGGAAATTTCATAGACAGGATAGTCTGGTGGGCTACAGTCCAAAGGGTCACTAAGAGTTGGACATGACTGAGCAACTAAGCACATAAAAATGCAGGGACATGAGATCAAATTCAGTGAGAAACAGAAGCTTTCATATGTTTTTCAAAAACGAAAAGGTGAGGTGAGGTGAGGTGAGGTGAGGTTAGAAAGGGAAAGAATGTGGAAAGTGGATGACCAGAAGGCATCAAGTTCTCTTCAGCTTAACTAAACTTGAGATGGATTTTTTTGCACACTATACTCCCCTGACTGTCCTTTTTTTTTTTTTTTAAATAGCTGTTACTGTAGCAAATTTGCAATTGAAAATTCTCCCTTTCCTCCTTTGAGATATGAATTGTCTCCTAGCGTCCTGCCAGTTTTACAATCCAGAAATGTTTTTCTCATGGATGCAAAAGAAGCCATCCTTTTGAAATATAATCATCAAGGAAGTTGGAGCCTGTCCCAGTCCCTGTGGGAGAGGAGGAGCTTCACTTTAATCTGTACCAATTAGCAGATGCAGAGGAACACAGATAGACCAGGTTCCCCATAATGTCCTCCAGTACTTTTCCTCCAACTCAAATTCTTCCTCCCACTCCTTCTCCCATTGTTTAAAAGTCCTCCTGCCTTTTTATCTCAGTGATATTCCATCTCTCTTCCCTTGGCACTAGTCTTGAATGAAATGTTCTTTGACATTTTTAAAGAAGGCTGAGTGCCAAAGAATTGACTCTGGTGCTGCAGAAGACTCTTGAGAGTCTCTTGGACATCAAGGAGATCAAACCTGTCCATCCTAAAGGAAATCAACCCTGAATATTCATTGGAAGGACTGATGTTGAAGCTGAAGTGCTAATACTTTGGCCACCTGATGTGAAGAGCTGACTCATCGGAAAAGACCCTGATGCTGGGAAAGATTGAGGGCAGGAGGAGAACAGGACGACAGAGGATGAGATGGTTGGATGGCATCACTGACTCAATAGACATGAGTTTGAGTAAACTCTGGGAGATAGTGAAGGACTGGGAAACCTGGCGTGCTGCAGTCCATAGAGTTGTAACGAGTTAGCGACTGAACAACAAAGCACAAAATTTTCTTTTACAGGGTCTCACTGTACAACAGTGCTTGGATACTGAAAACATTATAAGGTCTAAATTAACTTTGTGTGACCAGGATAAATGTGATCTCTGAGGCCCCTGAGAGTCTCCTCCTAATCTCGCTCTCCAAACAATCTCTTTACCAGCTTGCTGAGGAAACAGTTTTCCTAACAGGGAATAAGCCTGTCCTGCAGTCGGAGAGAAGTCTGGTTGATTCAATGCTTCAGTGTGAAGGCATTTCAGAAGTGTTCTAATCAGTCAATCAATAGGTATAAATGGGTCTTTATAAGACCCTTTCCTGTTTGAATTGAGGAGCAGGAAGCCTGAGAAGAACAGAAGGACAAAGGGGAAATGGGGAGGAGGGGGAAAGTCAGAAAAAGGAGGGAAAAGACAAATACCACATTTACAGCTTAGCCTAGAGTCTGCCTCATCTACCTCCAACTGGGTGGGATAAAAAGAAGTTAGGGGCTGAGGTATTTTTGTCCTGCAGCTGCAGACACAGGCTGCCACACTCAGCTTGATTAATGAAGATGTTCAGGGTTTGTTTTATTAAACACTCTCACTTCTTGTAAAGTAGCTTAGAGTTTAGAATATCACTGTACTTGAAATTTGACATGGTTTTTCCACTTTTCTCTCTATGGCATGAATCAAATTTGTGGTGTGTGTGTGCGCACACATGTACAATACAGCCTCAGGCAAAGCAAAAATTATCAATCCCCTTCCATTAGAGACAATGTCATGTTGGGGAAAAAAAGCCCTCAGTGTAAAAGTGTTAGAAATAAACCACAAACATACATCTTAAAGTCATTAGTAAATCTTACAGAAAAAATATTATAACAATAATATGTTACTACAAAAAATTTTTACTGAATAACCTATAACAAAATAATTGAACTAAAATAATAATAATTACAATTTAAAATCCAGAAGAGTAGCAATTTTACTTTCACTTAGGGATAATTGCCAATAGAAGTAAAAATGGCAGTTTATGAGATTTTGTGTCATTCACCAACCCAAAAAGCTCATAAAACCCTTTCTACCTGTTTTGAATCTTCTTCTTATACCTCCTGAACTGGGGTCCTCCTTAGGAAACAATGGGATTTGGGCCAGGAAGGACTGTGTATTAGACACAGTGGTAGTATAAATGACTACTAAAAAATCCTTTATTCCCATGTAAATATTTGAGCCCAAAGGTACAAGGTTAAATTCTTGGCCTAAAAAAATAAGCTTGCAAAAATTTTCCCTTTCCTTTTGTTATTTAATCAGGTTTCAAACTCCTCTTAATTCAGGGAAGGTTTAGAAGAGGTTTTAACTAAAGTTGACATTGTATGTAATGCAGTATTTATGAGCTTAGGTGAAGCAAATATGTTTACTTTCTATTCATTTAAAGTATTTAGGAACATTTGAAAGAGCTCTTTTATTTCCTGATAATGAAGACCAGAGCTGACATTTATATCTATTTTCCAGGTCCTAGAATTTAATCTTAAAGCTTGAGGAAAATATTTGTGGAGAATCTATGCTAAAATACTTCACATATTTTGTTCTCAATATACTGTACTTTAATAAAAGGGTCAATAAGTTGTTTGAAAAATACTTAGATAAAACACTGCTTACAGATCGGTAACTACCTGATAAGCAGCCTCAGGCAAGGAAGTCTGAAGTGTTTGGAGCCCATGGAAGAACAATCAGAAATATAAAAACCAAACTATAAAGAAATATTATAAGGAATACAAAAATTAGTATTCACTTACATGGTATTGTTGAATAACACCTCCCTTTTTTGGTTAAGACAAATTCATATGAATAGGCCTTGATTTCATAATGTCTAATTATACATGACAGAATCAAGTCTATTTCTGATAATACTACTATCTGATAATAAACTGTTTCTGATAATGAAGAGTTTGGTACCATTCCTCTCTGTCCCACTAGTGTACTTAGTTATCAAACTCTATTGTAAAAACTGGCTTCCTCTGCTCAGACAGGGATTTCTTAATTTGCACAGAGTGGTAAAAAATGGAACACCGGCTGCCATGTCAATAAACAAGGACATGACAGTCATCAGTGACTGCAGCCCTTCAGGGTGAGCTGGTGAGCCCTAAGGGCGCCTGGGAAGAAGAATATCATCAGTCTGGCAGCCAGCAGCCTGCAGTCACTCCCTCAGGTGAGCACCACGGGAGCCCAGGATGTGAACAGCACGGGATACCGGCCCTGATAGCTGAGATGAATAGGAAAGAAATTTTATTTCCATGAGCCCAGACTCTTGCATCTTCCCATACACAGAAAAACACTAAATTCCTTAACTTGAAATACCTGGTTTTCTTTAACGATAATATTTTGATGTTCAGACTACCTGCCCTTTGCTGCAAAACTTCTGTATAACCTAGTTCCTCCCTTCATCTCCTCAGAGCAGTTCTCTCAGGGTTACTTGAGATACTGTTTCTAGGGTTTGACATCCTAAAAATTCCCACTGAATAAAACATAACTCTCAGCTTTTAGGTTGTGAATATTTTTTATGTAGACAGTGGGTTTTCAATAAACATTTACTGAATAGAAATGAATGAACATTAAGGATATGCCAGACAGGAAGCTAACAAAGTATCCTTCACTTTCTATCCCAGGCTTGACATTACTTCCTTCATTAATAAAAAAATTACTTCAGAAAAGAGAATTATGCAATAGGATCTGCTCTTTAAACTAGTAGAGCATAGGGGTCTACTAGCTGGTCCACTGGACACAGTGGTCCTCATTGTGTCTACGATCAAAAGTAAGAACCCTGTCTTGCTGTAGGTTGTATAGACTGCATTCCTTCTGAAACAATTTTAAATTATTTTAAATATAATTCATTTGGATTCTTAAGTCCCAAGGCAAAATCAAGACCCCACTAAAAACTGAAGAATTCAGCACCCTATATTTACAATTTTAAAGTCAGTGTCATTAAGAAGGAACAGAAGAATGTCTTTTCAATATTTATATAGCTTAATGTTCCATTTCAAGGCTTTTACTCGTAGTTCAATCAGTCAGAGAAGATGACTATGGTGGTATCAGACAGGGATTTCTTAATTTGCACAGAGTGGTAAAAAATGGAACACCGGCTGCCATGTCAATAAACAAGGACATGACAGTCATCAGTGACTGCAGCCCTTCAGGGTGAGCTGCTGAGCCCTAAGGGCACCCGGGAAGAAGAATATCATCAGTCTGGCAGCCAGCAGCCTGCAGTCACTCCCTCTGGTGAGCACCAAGGGAGCCCAGGATGTGAACAGCACGGGATACCCGCCCTGATAGCTGAGATGAATAGGAAAGAAATTTTATTTCCATGAGCCCAGACTCTTGCATCTTCCCATACACAGAAAAACACTAAATTCCTTAACTTGAAATACCTGGTTTTCTTTAACGATAATATTTTGATGTTCAGACTACCTGCCCTTTGCTGCAAAACTTCTGTATAACCTAGTTCCTCCCTTCATCTCCTCAGAGCAGTTCTCTCAGGGTTACTTGAGATACTGTTTCTAGGGTTTGACATCCTAAAAATTCCCACTGAATAAAACATAACTCTCAGCTTTTAGGTTGTGAATATTTTTTATGTAGACAGTGGGTTTTCAATAAACATTTACTGAATAGAAATGAATGAACATTAAGGATATGCTAGACAGGAAGCTAACAAAGTATCCTTCACTTTCTATCCCAGGCTTGACATTACTTCCTTCATTAATAAAAAAATTACTTCAGAAAAGAGAATTATGCAATAGGATCTGCTCTTTAAACTAGTAGAGCATAGGGGTCTACTAGCTGGTCCACTGGACACAGTGGTCCTCATTGTGTCTACGATCAAAAGTAAGAACCCTGTCTTGCTGTAGGTTGTATAGACTGCATTTCTTCTGAAACAATTTTAAATTATTTTAAATGTAATTCATTTGGATTCTTAAGTCCCAAGGCAAAATCAAGACCCCACTAAAAACTGAAGAATTCAGCACCCTATATTTACAATTTTAAAGTCAGTGTCATTAAGAAGGAACAGAAGAATGTCTTTTCAATATTTATATAGCTTAATGTTCCATTTCAAGGCTTTTACTCGTAGTTCAATCAGTCAGAGAAGATGACTATGGTGGTAACTCTACATAAGTAACCTAAGACAAACTTAAATCAGGCATAAAGAGAAGATCAAATGGCAGTCAGAGACGCAAAAGCAGCGTGGTCACGTTATGAAAGCGGTATACTTTGTGATCAAGGTTTCCCTAGGTGGCCATGCTTTCTCCTGTGAGATAGGCCTTTCCTGGAAAAGAGTGGAAAGACAGAGAAGGAAAGTCATAGTTTAACCCTTTTTGAGAGTTTGAAAATAAGTCCATCCCATGCAGAAAGAAAGGGAAGGAACGAGGGGGAAAGATGGTAAGAGACTATCAGACTTCGACAGTTTGGGCTTCTATAACACCGATGTTATGGACTGGATGGTTTAAACAACAAACATTTGTTTCTCACAGTTCTGGAGGCCGGAAGGTCCAAGATCTAGGCCCCAGCAGATCCAGTGTCCGGTGAGAACGTCCTGGCTTGTAGACAGCTATCTTTTTGCTATATCCTCACATGCCTGAGAGAGAGTGAGGTTATGTCTTTCCTATCCTTTTAGTAAGAGTGCCAGCCCCATTCATCAGGGCCCTACCCTCAAGACCTAATTCCTTCCCATAGGCCCTATCTTCTAATATCATCCCATCGGGGGCTAGGAGCTTCAATACATGGATTTGGGGAGTGAGAAGGACACAAGGCTTCAGTCCACAGCAGAGACTGCCTCTTGCTTTAAATCTTTTGAAGTGTGGGTGATTGGAGATGCTCTGAGAAACTTTCTTGTTAAAAGAGGGATCCAGTACCTATCATCAGCATAGCAAAGAATGCCGAGCACATCAAGAGAAGTGACATAGAAGAAGCTCCCTGAGAAAGGTGTAACACGTGGTTAATCCCTGGTCTTCACTGTATCTCAGATCAGAAGTAAGAACCCTGTCTTGCTATAGGTTATACAGACTGAGTTTCCTCTTCCCCCTTTCACTAGCATAGTATCATCTTCATGGTACTGTTTCTGATCCACAGTTTGGAAAAGGAGTTTGGGGACAAACTTTTCACAGTCCAGTACAGGGGGAGAAAATACTTTAGAGATAAATTTCAAGTGTTCAATAATTTATCAAAAGAGAAGAAAATTAGATGGAAGTTCAATCACAAGTTCTAATTTAATGAAATGGGACACTCAAAGTGTCTTGCAATATCTTCTTCTCATTTTTCAAAAAATTGTATTTCAAATTTACATTACAGGAAAAGAAAGCTTTATATATTTAGTCTTTTTACATTCTCTCATTTAAAATTATTTCCTTTCCTTTTTAAATTTAATTTTCTGACTCCTAAGAAAGGAATCCTAACAGGAAATGAATGTTATCACATTTTACTAGTGTAGTTTTTCCATGAAACCAATGCCCAGATTATTTTTATTTTTTGGCAATGCCATATTAACTGTAAATATGAAAAAGGAACCTTATCCCTTTTTGTAGTCAATGAAGTGCCAATCATGTCTAGAACTGTCTGTATGGATGTGGAGTATAACACCTCTACACTTTGAGTATATGAGCAAATTTGTATTATACTTGTTTACTGATACCAACATATATACTCTGATACAAGCCAAAAAAAAGTCATTTATATATACACATGCTCCTCACAAAATCCTATGCAAGACATGTTGGAAAAAGAAAATAATGATCAATAAAAATGGGAGATATTGGAAGCTTAAAAAATCAAAAATTGAGCACAAAACAGGAAAAGTGCTTTACCAAAATATATTGTTTATAAGAGGATTTAAGTATTAAATACTTACCAAGTTACAAAATAAATATGCCATATCATCTAAACTTGCTGTTCTGGCACTGAAATAAAATGCATACATAAAAGTAACTTTTATCCACCAGTCTCTGTATCAGTAACTCATACTTAATTTGTAATGATTGAGTACACCAATACATTATCATCTAAACCAGATCTTTTTCCTCAACTGATATCCAGGAAGAAAAAAACAAGTATTACCTGTAAGAAGAATCCAGAATAGCATACTGAATCTGTTCTCTTATACCTAATATCTCATATAAACTTTATAACTTCATAAAAGGGAAAGTTCACACTTTTAAAACAGGATCTAAGAGGTTTGGTTTATCAACTTGTTCAAGGCCAGGTTTCAAACTTCTCTTAATTCAGGAAAGATTTAGAAGAGGTTTTAACTAAAGTTGACATTGTATGTAATGCAGAATTTATGAGCTTAGGTGAAGCAAATATATTTACTTTCTTTTTTTTAATTTATAAATTTTATTTTTATATATAATTACATATATCTGTTTATATATAAATATATACATATGTTTACGAGTGAGTGAGTCAGAAAGCACTACCTAGGTTTAAATTCCGGCTCTGGAGTTTCTAGCTGTGTAAACTTGGCCATGTCACTTACGTCTCGATATATTCATGTGACAACCTAATTTAGGGATTAAATGTAAAGGTACTATTATTATTGCTCTTCTGTTCTGCTTTTTCAAAAATCCTATTTTCATACTTTCTATTCATTTAAAGTATTTAGGAACATTTGAAAGAGCTCTTTTATTTCCTGATAATGAGGTGAGTAAGTAATTAGTAAGTAACAGAGCTAGGACTGAAACTCAGGTCTTCAGTTTCCAAATTCTAGTTTTATATAGATGAAAATGGTTTACTCATCAAATGACCAGATATTTGTTATAAGCCTTAACTAATTGTGGTGAATTGGAAGTTACTTTAAAAAAAAAAAAGTCTAGGTGACTAGAGAATTAAAGTTTCATGCTTTCTCCAAAGGAAACTAATTCCCAATCTGGGAATAGTTTAATCTCTATTAGAACCATGTACAAAATGAAGCATTAAACTTAAAAAAAGAAAATACAGAGGAAGATCCCAGTTAGAAACTGTTGATTCTTGGTTGAGGAGACACAGTTGTGAGTCCAGGAAGGAAAAAACAGCTGGAGTTTACAAAACCTGTCTCTTATACACATCTAAGAGGTTTGGTTTATCAACTTGTTCAAGGCCAGGTTTCAAACTTCTCTTAATTCAGGAAAGATTTAGAAGAGGTTTTAACTAAAGTTGACATTGTATGTAATGCAGAATTTATGAGCTTAGGTGAAGCAAATATATTTACTTTCTTTTTTTTAATTTATAAATTTTATTTTTATATATAATTACATATATCTGTTTATATATAAATATATACATATGTTTACGAGTGAGTGAGTCAGAAAGCACTACCTAGGTTTAAATTCCGGCTCTGGAGTTTCTAGCTGTGTAAACTTGGCCATGTCACTTGCGTCTCGATATATTCATGTGACAACCTAATTTAGGGATTAAATGTAAAGGTACTATTATTATTGCTCTTCTGTTCTGCTTTTTCAAAAATCCTTTTTTCATACTTTCTATTCATTTAAAGTATTTAGGAACATTTGAAAGAGCTCTTTTATTTCCTGATAATGAGGTGAGTAAGTAATTAGTAAGTAACAGAGCTAGGACTGAAACTCAGGTCTTCAGTTTCCAAATTCTAGTTTTATATAGATGAAAATGGTTTACTCATCAAATGACCAGATATTTGTTATAAGCCTTAACTAATTGTGGTGAATTGGAAGTTACTTTAAAAAAAAAAAAGTCTAGGTGACTAGAGAATTAAAGTTTCATGCTTTCTCCAAAGGAAACTAATTCCCAATCTGGGAATAGTTTAATCTCTATTAGAACCATGTACAAAATGAAGCATTAAACTTAAAAAAAGAAAATACAGAGGAAGATCCCAGTTAGAAACTGTTGATTCTTGGTTGAGGAGACACAGTTGTGAGTCCAGGAAGGAAAAAACAGCTGGAGTTTACAAAACAGTTTACCATAGAGGAGAAACTACATAGAGAGAGAGGTTGAGTAAAGAGCAGAGTGATGATCAGCACATGCTTATGAAGAAAGTATCTGAGGCAGGGAAAAGAAACACCTAAAAGGATTACAGGAAACAGTAGCTAGGGATCACATCATGAGGATTAGGAATAGTGCCTGGTTTCAACAGCTAGACTGGAAAACCTTATAATTCATGAAGTATTGAATACTCAGAAGGACCTTACCTCAGTGGTAGAGGATAATTAGTTTTAGACTAAATGCTGCCCTGGTCCTGCCTTACTAATCTTAAAAAGCAAGATCCTAAGAATATAAAACTATTTCCAAGTAACTTAACAGTGTACCAAAATGAAGTTTAACAATATTTATAATTTAAAAAAAAATCCAACACCCAAAAGGGCAAAATTAACAAAGACTTTCAACCAGTCAAAAATTAACAGGCATGTAAAGAAACAGGAAAACATGACCTATAAGAAAGAAAATAAAATAATGAAGCAAGTGAAACTGATCCATAATTGACATAGATGTTAGAATTAGCAGACACACCTCAAATCAGCTATTGTATTTGCATTCCAAATATTCAAGAGGTGAGAGAGAAAAAGACTGAAAATGTTTCGAGAAAAGGAAAATACAAAAATAATTCAAATTGAACTCTGAAATATAAAACCTGCAATGTCTGGGATGAAACAATACACAGGATAGGATTTGTGGTGGCTTAGACTTTCATGCATTGGAGAAGGCAATGGCAACCCACTCCAGTGTTCTTGCCTAGAGAATGCCAGGGATGGGGGAGCCTGGTGGGAGGCTGTCTATGGGGATGCACAGAGTTGGACACGACTGAAGTGACTTAGCAGCAGCAGACTTTCATGCATTGGAGAAGGCAATGGCAACCCACCCAAGTGTTCTTGACTAGAGAATCCCAGGGATGGGGGAGCCTGGTGGGAGGCCGTCTGTGGGGACGCACAGAGTTGGACACGACTGAAGCAACTTAGCAGCAGCAGCAGCAGCAGCCTTGCAAAAAGAAACAATACTATAAAGGCAGAGCAACCGGAACTACCCCAAATAAAACACAGAGCAAAACAAAGACTAAAAATACAAACCATAAGTAGAGAGCCAGCAAGCTGTGGGTCCAAACTATGTGTAGTTGGAATTTCTATAATTATATGTGTGTATGTTTCAACTACATTTATTTATTTGTCTTTCATCCACTTTGAGTTTCTGAAGAAAGGGAGTGAGGTTGAAGGATAAAGAAAAATATCTGAAGGACTCATGGATAAAATCCCCCAAATTTGATTAAAAATTTTAAACTACAGGTATCAAAAGTTCACCAAACCCCAAGAAGAGACATGAAGAAAACTGCAGCAAGGAACATTATAATCATATTACTCTGATAAACAGACAATCATAAAAGCTTCCAGAGAAAAGAGACTTATTAGGTCCAAAAGAACAAAGATGAGGAAAATATAAGATCACTCATTGGAAACAATGCAACTGAAAAGTAGTGGAACATGTTTTCAAGGCTGAAAGATAAAAACTGTCACACTGATAATTCTATATCCCGAAAAAAATATCTTTTAAAACTGAAGGCAGAATAAAGATATCTTTAGAAATACAATAGCTAAATAATTCATCACCAGCAGAGCTGCACTACAAGAAATGTTAAAGGAGGTCCTTTAGGCATAAGGAAAATTGTACCAAATGGAACTATGAATCTATGTAAAGGGATAAAGAGTATAGGATGTAGTATGATGTGGGAAATATATAAGATTTTTCTTATAATTTAATTATTTTAAAGAGTAACTTCTTATAAACAATAACAACATAGTTTGAGGTTAATAACACATGTAGATATGAAAGGTATGCTAGCAATAACGCAGAGACCAGAAAGGGGAAGCTGAAGTACACTATTGTAAGATTTTCACAGTATATGTGAAACATAATATCACTGGAAAATAAACTGTTACCTTTAGTTAAAGATGTGTATTGTATACTCTGAAGCATTCACTACAATAACAACAAAAGTTGTAACTAACAAACCAACTAAGATATAATGGAATCATAAAAATCACTCAATCCAAGAGAAGCCAAAAAATATTTAAAAGGCGTAAAGACTATATAGGACAAATAGTAAACAAATAGGGAGATGACTGATTTAAACAACCATATAAATAATCAAACAAAACTGTTTAAATACGCTGATTACAAGGCAGAGATAATTAAATCAGATGAAATTTCAAGATAACTATTTAAAGACAAAATAGGTTAAAATTAAAGGGTGGAACAAGCCATGCCAAACAAGCACAAATCAAAACAACTGGAATGAGTATTAATTTTGAACAAAGTTGATTTTAGTGCGAAGAATATTAATAGGGATAAAAAACAATACAAACAGGGATAAAGAGGTCAGCTCATCAAGAGGATATAACAGTTGAGTTATACAAAGAATATTTTCTGGACACAGTGGAATTAAATTAGAAAGATCTAGAAACTGCCCAATTATTTGGAGATGATATAACATACTTCTAAGTCATAGGTCAAAGAAGACATGGAAGAGAAAGTAAAATACTTTTAACTGAAATTTTAATGAAAATGAAATATAATCTGCCAAAACTTGTGGGATGCTGGGAAACTAACAGCACTAAGTACCTACATTATAAAAAGAATAAGAATATATTCTTATTCTTATTTTATTTAATTAAATATAAATTATTATATATAATATTATTATATTATTATATTATTTATATATAATAAGAATCTTAAATCAGTGCCCTCAGCTTCCTTAAGGAACTATAAAAAGAAGGGGAAATTAAATACAAAGTAAGCAAAAGAGAGAAAATACTAGAGATTAGAATTAAAAATCAGTGAACTAGAAAAAATAGAAAAACAATAGAGAATATCAATAAAAACCAAGAGCTGGTTGAGACATTTATGCAATTTAATAAAATTCATAAACCTTTAGCCTGGATTATGAAGAACAAATGCGAGGAGAAAAAAATTACCAATAACAAGAATGAGGGATGTAACCTCACTACAGATTTTATAGATATTAAAAGGAGAGAAATAAAGAAAATAACTTTGGGCCAATAATGTTAATGGCTTAGATGAAATGGACAAACTCCTTGAAAAACATAAGCTAGAAACTCTACTCAAGAATTCGATAACACAAATAGCCCTTATCTATGAAAGAAATTGAATTTTTAGTTAAGAGTCTTCCCACAATGAGAACTCTATGCCTGGATGACTTCACTTATTAATTCTACAAAATATTTAAGGAAGACATAATGCCAGATCTACCAAAACTCGCTGAAAATTGAAGAGGGGAGACTATTTTCCAATTCATTCGCTGACCCCATATAATCCTGATAACGAAACCAGCTAACTCATTATAAGAAAACTATTGAAAGATATCCCTCATGAACATAGAGGTAAGAATTTTAAGCAAGATTCTAGCAAAATAAATCTGACAATATATAAAAATGATAATATAGATTGATCAAGTAGGGTTTATCTTAGCAATGCATGGTTTGTTTAGTATTTGAAAATCAGCATAATCTACCACATTAATCAACTGAGAAAATGATTTTGATAAATACAGAACAAGCAACTGACCAAATCCAACATCTATTAATGATTAAAAAAAAACTCACAGGAAATTAGGAGTAGGAGACAACTTGTCAAATTTGATAAAGAGTATCTATGGAAAACCTACAACTGTTCTACAGAACTGTGACATATTAAATCAGAAGAAAGACAAAGATGTCCATTCTCACAACTACTATTAACATTTTATTGGAAGTTCTGAATAGTTAAATCAGGCATGGTAAAAATATAAAGAGTATCCAGATAGAAAACGAAGATATAAAACTGCATTAACTGATAACATGATCACCTACATAAAAAACCTATAGAATCTACAGAAAAGATACTAGAACTAAGTGAATTTAACAAGATTGAAGGATACAACATTAACAGACAAACATAAATTGTATTTCTATGTATGAGCAACAATTAAAAATTGAAAAAATTTAAATAGCATCAAAAATCATGATTACTTTAGGGATAAAACAACTAAGGAAGATCTAAATCAATGGAAAGATATATCTTATTCAAGAATCAAAACATTTAACATTGTTAAGATGTCAATTCTCCCCTTACTAGTCATTAGATTTGTCGTGATCTTAAACTAACAGGAGATTCTGTAGAATCTTACAAATGCTTCTAAAATTACTGCAGAAGTGCAAAAGACCTAGAATATTGAAAATAACTTTGGAAAACAGAACAAAAAAAAGCTACAGAAATAATACTTCTTATATAAAGTTTTATTCATGGGAAATAGATGGGGAAACAGTGGAAAGAGTGTCAGACTTTATTTTGGGGGGCTCCAAAATCACTGCAGATGGTGATTGTAGCCATGAAATTAAAAGATGCCTTATTCCTTGGAAGGAAAGTTATGACCAACCTAGATAGCATATTAAAAAGCAGAGACATTACTTTGCCAACAAAGGTCTGNTGGCATCTGGTCCCATCACTTCATGGGAAATAGATGGGGAAACAGTGGAAAGAGTGTCAGACTTTATTTTGGGGGGCTCCAAAATCACTGCAGATGGTGATTGTAGCCATGAAATTAAAAGATGCCTTATTCCTTGGAAGGAAAGTTATGACCAACCTAGATAGCATATTAAAAAGCAGAGACATTACTTTGCCAACAAAGGTCTGTCTAGTCAAGGCTATGGTTTTCCAGTGGTCATGTGTAGATGTGAGAGTTGGACTGTGAAAAAAGCTGAGTGCCGAAGAATTGATGGTTTTGAACTGTGGTGTTGGAGAAGACTCTTGAGAGTCCCTTGGACTGCAAGGAGATCCAACCAGTTCATTCTAAAGGAGATCAGTCCTGGGTGTTCTTTGGAAGGAATGATGCTAAAGCTGAAACTCCAGTACTTTGGCCACCTCATGAGAAGAGTTGACTCACTGGAAAAGACTCTGATGCTGGGAGGGATTGGGGGCAGGAGGAGAAGGGGACAACAGAGGATGAGATGCCTGGATGGCATCACCGACTCGATGGACGTGAGTTTGAGTGAACTCCAGGAGTTGGTGATGGACAGGGAGGCCTGGCGTGCTGCGATTCATGGAGTCGCAAAGAGTCAGACACGACTGAGCAACTGAACTGAACTGAGAATAATCAAGACTGTACAGTACTGTCATGAAGGCTGAAAAATAGAAGAGTGGTGCATAATAAAGAATCCAGAGACAGGCCCACACCCATATGGATAATTTTCAACAAAAATACAAAGGCAATTTAGTGGAGAAAATACAATCTTTTCAACAAATGATGCTGGGGAAATTGTCTATACATGTAAACAGAACACTTCAACAATAACAACAAAAATAAGACAGGTAGCACATATGCATGTGAAAGGACATTCAACATCTGTAGTCATTAGAAAAATGCAAACAGAACCAATGGTACATTCTTAACACACCTATCACAATTGCTAAAATTGAAAAAACTAACTAAACCAAGTGTTGGAGATACTGTGAAGAAAATGGAAGAACTAGAATGCTCATACACTCCTAGTGGAAACGTAAAACAGAACAACTACTTTAAAAAGCACAGCAAATGTGCTCCAAAATCACTGCAGATGGTGACTGTAGCCATGAAATTAAAAGACACTTGCTCCTTGGAAGGAAAGCAATGACAAACCTAGACAGCATATTAAAAAGCAGAGACATTACTTTACCAACAAAGGTCCATATAGTCAAAGCTGTGTTTTTTCCAGTAGTCATGTATGGATATGAGAGTTGGACTGTGAAGAAAGCTGAGCACCGAGGAACTGATGCTTTTGAACTGTGGTGTTGGAGAAGACTCTTGAGAGTCCCCTGGACTGCAAGGAGATCAAACCAGTCAATCCTAAAGGAAATCATTCCTGAATATTCATTGGAAGGACTGATGCTGAAGCTGAAGCTCCAGTGCTTTGGCCACCTGATATGAATAGCCCACTCATTAGAAAAGGTCCTGATACTGGGAAAGATGGAAGGCAGGAGAAGGGAACAACAGAGGATGAGATGGTTGGATGGCATCATCAACTCAATGGACATGAGTTTGAGCAAGCTAGGGAGCTGGTGATGGACAGGGACGCCTGCCGTGCTGCAGTCCATGGGGTTGCAAAGAGTTGGCCATGACTAAGCAACTGAACAACATCTTTGAAAAGAGTTTGACAATTTCTTAGAGTGCTAAATATTCCATATGACCCAATCATTCTATTCCTAGTTTTTTCTCAAAAGAAGTAAGAGTATATCTATATAAAGACTTGTAAATAAATATTTATAGCAGATATAGATATACACACAAACAGGCATACTCATCAAAAACTTAAAACGACTCAGCCATCAACAGGTGAATGGAAAAACATATTGTGATCTAATCATACAATATAATACTACTAAGTAGTAAACAAGCAATGAACTATTGATACAATCAACAACATAGATGTATCTCAAATAATTATGCTGAAAATGAAAGTGGACAGATTTAAAGAGCATATATTATATAATTCCATTTATATAAAAGTTTAGAAAAATTCAAATTAATTTGTAATGATAGAAAGCAGATTCATGGTTGCCTGGAAGTTGGGAGCTAGGATGAAGTGAGGAAAAGCAGGAAGGCAATATTTTAAAGGAGAAGAAAACAAGGGAAAAATTACATTATTCTCTTATTCTAAGAAAGAAATTTCTTAAATGGGAAAAAACTCAAGAAATGAGATTTGAAAGGTATTATTAAAATTGTGATTTGACTTGAAAAGTCATGCGTGTCTAACAGTTTTGAGTCCAGCTATTGTCTTTGCAATGAATAGAGGACAAAAGTAACTTAGCCTTAAACTTGTCTTAAATTTAGCTCTGAACAACAGTAAGGCATCTTCTTGTTCCTAGATTATGAGACATGACAGGCAGTCTTTCTGAATCTGAAATTTACTGACTGCACAGTTTAACATAAATATAAATGCAGAAACCCTGATGCTGGGAAAGACTGAGGGCAAGAGGAGNAGAGGGTGGGATGATTTGGGAGAATGGCACTGAAACATGTATACTATCATATATGAAATGAATTGCCAGTCTAGGTTTGATGCATGGTACAGGATGCTTGGGGCTGGTGCACTGGGATGACCCAGAGGGATGGAATGGGGAGGGAGGTGGGAGGGGGGTTCAGGATGGGAGACATGTGTATACCCGTGGCAGACTCATGTTGATGTATGGCAAAACCAGTACAATATTATAAAGTAATTAGCTTCCAATTAAAATAAATAAATTTATAAAAAATAAAATATTCTATAGAATAGTATCTAAAATAACTGATTATATGATCTTTAAGGGGAAACACTTAGCATCACCAAATTTCCTTCTCCATTTTTCCTTCATAGGGCCAAGTGCCAATAATTTGAACCTACCAAGAAGCAGCATATACTAGAAGAGCTTTCAACCAAAAAACAAAAACGGATAGAGAACACAGCTTCCTTCATTCTCAGCTCCACTGGTTCTCTATATGACTTGTACAAAATTGGCAGGTAGTCTTTATTACCAAACATTTGAGTAAAATCCACATCACTTTTTAAATTCACAGACAGATAATAATACTTTGTGGACAGGGAACGATATTACAGAATCCATTTGAGATTCTCACAGCATATGTTTGTTCCTCTTTTTCTTTATATTTAAAAATAATGTGCCATTCAATGCTTAGTAGCATATTATTATTATTATTGACTTTTGGGAAGAAGTCACATATAGGTGTTATCAATAATTTAGACTTTGTCATTAAGGACATTGGTCCTACCTTGGGACAGGTTTTGATGCGTATAAGAGGGACTTGTGAGAACTGAGGCAAAGAGTATAGCCCTTTCGAGAGGGCAAGAAAACCAAAGCCCTAAGGTCAGTTTTCATTCCAATTCCAAAGAAAGGCAATGCCAAAGAATGCTCAAACTACCGCACAATTGCACTCATCTCACATGCTAGTAAGTAATGCTCAAAATTCTCCAAGCCAGGCTTCAGCAATATGTGAACCGTGAACTCCCTGATGTTCAAGCTGGTTTTAGAAAAGGCAGAGGAACCAGAGATCAAATTGCCAACATCCACTGGATCATGGAAAAAGCAAGAGAGTTCCAGAAAAACATCTATTTCTGCTTTATTGACTATGCCAAAGCCTTTGACTGTGTGGATCACAATAAACTGTGGAAAATTCTGAAAGAGATGGGAATACCAGACCACCTAACCTGCCTCTTGAGAAATCTGTATGCAGGTCAGGAAGCAACAGTTAGAACTGGACATGGAACAACAGACTGGTTCCAAATAGGAAAAGGAGTACGTCAAGGCTGTATATTGTCTCCCTGCTTATTTAACTTATATGCAGAGTACATCATGAGAAACGCTGGACTGGAAGAAACACAAGCTGGAATCAAGATTGCCGGGAGAAATATCAATAACCTCAGATATGCTGATGACACCACCCTTATGGCAGAAAGTGAGGAGGAGCTAAAAAGCCTCTTGATGAAAGTGAAGGAGGAGAGCGAAAAAGTTGGCTTAAAGCTCAACATTCAGAAAACGAAGATCATGGCATCCGGTCCCATCACTTCATGGGAAATAGATGGGGAAACAGTGGAAACAGTGTCAGACTTTATTTTTTTGGGCTCCAAAATCACTGCAGATGGTGACTGCAGCCATGAAATTAAAAGACGCTTACTCCTTGGAAGAAAAGTTATGACCAACCTGGATAGTATATTCAAAAGCAGAGACATTACTTTGCCGACTAAGGTCCGCCTAGTCAAGGCTATGGTTTTTCCTGTGGTCATGTATGGATGTGAAAGTTGGACTGTGAAGAAAGCTGAGCGCCGAAGAATCGATGCTTTTGAACTGTGGTGTTGGAGAAGACTCTTGAGAGTCCCTTGGACTGCAAGGAGATCCAACCAGTCCATTCTGAAGGAGATCAACCCTGGGATTTCTTTGGAAGGAATGATGCTAAAGCTGAAACTCCAGTACTTTGGCCACCTCATGCGAAGAGTTGACTCATTGGAAAAGACTCTGATGCTGGGAGGGATTGGGGGCGGGAGGAGAAGGGGACGACCGAGGATGAGATGGCTGGATGGCATCACGGACTCGATGGACGTGAGTCTGAGTGAACTCCGGGAGATGGTGATGGACAGGGAGGCCTGGCGTGCTGCGATTCATGGGGTTGCAAAGAGTCGGACACGACTGAGTGACTGAACTGAACTGAACTGAATGGGGTAGGACCACTATCCAAGGCTCACCACAAACTTCTAAAGTAAACAATTAGAAAATATATTCATATATCCAATTTAGAGATTAAATAAACAAGGATAACAGGATAAAATAATTTACCCAAGGGTGGAATCCAGGCAAAGAGAGATGGTGTTTTGGTTTCTAGTACTGTTCTCTTTTTCTCTGGAAAAGTCTTAATTTTCTCTATTCCATCTAGTTTGCTGCTGCTGCTAATCACTTCAGTTGTGTATGACTCTGTGGGACCCTACGGACAGCAGCCCACCAGGCTTCTCTGTCCACAGAATTTTCTAGGCAAGAATACTGGAGTGGGTTGCCATTTCCTTGTCCATCCATATAGTTTAAGATTGTATAAATCAAGTAAATTACATTGCTTGCAAATAAATACTATCATTTGTAATGGTAGGTAACAGATACTTTTATAAATGATAACTGAGAAAGTATCATAGAATTAATTTAAATAGCACTTAAAAAGCAGAACATAGTTGAAGTCATAAAAGTAGTAATCAGAAGATAATATAATTAATCATAGTCATGAATAACATATGGACTATCTATCCATGTTGTACATATATTGTCGGTAACCTTTATCTATGATGTCTCTTTTAATCTTCAGTACAACCCTAAGAAGTTGGTAACATTCTTTTATGGGAACTCTGAAATCAAATTTAAAACTTGATGGAGAAAGAAGTGCATAATTGGAACCTTCCTTTCGGAAGAAAAATTAGACAGCTTTAGGCGATTTATATTTATTAGGAGGAAGCTGCCAGTGAGAAACCTTCATTCAATAACTGAAATCAGGAAGACATGAGAGGACTTTATTTGGAGATGTTGAATTACTGGTAACAGCCCAATATAGAGGGAGAAATTCATCAAGACTTTGTAGGAAATGTGGAAACTCGATCGGCCTGAGAAATGAGCTGGGAAGTCATTTGCTACAACGGTAAAATCCATGAAGCTTTAAGAGTATAGAGGGCATCAGCAATGATAAGGACTCAGAAGGCAGAATTTTAGAAATAGATGAGAATGAGCCATGAAAGAGAAGGAATATTCATAGATACAAGGGAAACAGGGTAAGGCCAACTAGAGATGGAAATGGAAGACAGATTTGAGAAAGTGGTTGTAGGCAACTGTGTCAAATGCTTCAGAAAGGCTAAGACGGACCCTTAGGGAGAAAAATCCTTTGCTGACCTTCAAGAGAACACTTACAAGTCACAGGGTCAGAAATAGACTCCACATGGAACAAAAGAGATAAAAGTTAATGAGATGCCATTTATCATTCTCAGTGTAAGACACTGTAAAGCCAGCAAGGATCACTGTAGTGCATGTCAGTTATCAAGACTGCCTCAAAGGAATCCACTGGGCTAGGTATTTTCAGTGTCAGAGAGTTCCATGTGTGTGTCGTTCTACACTGAAAGCATTGTAACTTGAAACATCCACCGTCCTTTAAAAGTTGTTTTTGAACTTTGAAAAGCAATATATCCCATTTTTAAGAATGGAGAGCATAAATAACTATTTAACATTTTCCTCCGGTGGAATATAGAGCTAACCAATACTTTTATCCATGTGGTACAGAAGATAAACAAGACGAGGCAACTGATAAAGATATGTCCAGTGACAGGAATGACTTACTAGGGAGCATGGCTGGCTATGTTTTCAGCTCTAAAACCCAAAGTTCTGTTAGCTCAAAGTCTCTGGCCAAGGAGACTTTCCCCTGGAATTCTAAGTCTATCATGCAACAGAGTAGAAAGTGAAAAAGAGGAATCAATGATAGCAAAGTTAGAAAATTCACTCTCAAGTGACACGAAACAATGTCTGATTTCATTTAGGATAGATTTCACTCAGATTCTGCAACCAACTTTGTTCCCAACTTTAAGCATCAATGTTCTATTCACTCTAAATATACTAAATAAGATTATTCTATTATTAAAAGTAAGAACCTATGTCAGTAATTATACATCTTATGGATAACAAAATTAGCCTAAATCCCTTTAGGCATATGTTGTATCAGTCAATCCTGTACTGGCATATATACATAAACTGAATATAAACACAATTTTTTTCTAATATTTTACTCAACTGTTTAATATAACTATAGCTTGTTGATATACTAAATATTTTTGTGAATTTTNGGTGCAAAAATCTGTTAAAAAAGGGAAAAAAAAAATAGAAAACCACAGATGGAGTAGTTCATGTAGAAACTCTAGGATCTGGCCAGTTTTCATCCATCTGACTTCAGCCTCCTCAGGGTACAGGGACTTATTTACTCAATCAGTGCTTCACTGGTAAAAGCATGTTTCCCTGAAAGGTGATCTCATCTTCCACAAAGTCAAGACCCCTCCTTGGCCAGAGAGACAGATAAAGCTTTATTGCTGATGCTTCAGTTAAAGCTGTAAGACATCAGTTATCTGGACTTGTTGATGCAAGCGTTTACTGCCTATCAATTAGATTTCCTCCCATCTGAAATATTTGTCTTTTAATATTTTTAATATCAACCACAAAAAGAAATATATTTTATATCAGTAACCCATACCTACAGAGGGGATTTTCCAAATACTCAGCAATCAGTGTGTCACTGGCATCAATTTTTCACTGGCACATTTCCTATCAGAATGGGGAATTTATCAAGACTAAGACATCAGCCATGTACAGCCTATTACTGCCATACCAATTGGCTACATTATCATGAAAAAGTTTGAACTCTACTTGCCCTTCTGGTGAGCAATGCATTTATATATTTTATTCTGTTCTATTCTCTTTCTTTCATTTGTTTATATGCTAACCATCCCAGATGGTGCTAGTGGTAAAGAACCCACCTGCCAATGCAGGAGATGCGGGTTTGATCCCTGGGTTGGGAAGATCCCCTGGAGTAGAGAATGACAACCCACTCCAGTATTCCTGCCTGAAGAATCCCACAGAGGAGCCTGGCCAGCTATAGTCCATAGGGTCGCAAAGAGTCGGACACAACTGAAGCAACTTAGCAGGCACACACATGACCTATTAAAATGCTTTCATGATCAACTAATGCATATAGCATGCAGTTCGAAAAACACTGCCCTGACAAGGTGATTAAATTTTTTTATTGTGGAAAAATATACATAACATAAAATGTACCATTTTAACCATTTAACTGTTCAGTGATATTAAGTACATACACATTGTTCTGCAACTATTACCACTATCCACCTCCAGAAATTTTTCATCTCCCCAAACTGAAATTCTGTACCCATTAAACACTAACTTCCCACCCCCTCACTCCCTAAACCCTAGCAACCACCATTCTCTTTCTGTCTCTATGAATCTGACTACTTTAGGTACTAAGGCTCATTTTTAAGGTATAATATTTATACAAAGTAGGAATAAGCATATAATAGAACCATCATCAAAATGTGAAGTTCTCTCATACTTATATACTATATTGTTAAATGTCTTACGAAAAGATACTACAGATCAGTGATACAGAGATCTACATGAGATATTTAAAATATTCTATATATCCATCAGCAGATGAATGGATAAGAAAG
>SJYX01012600.1:433060-452586 GCA_006410675.1 Oreotragus oreotragus | reverse complement strand
AAATGGAGACATTTCATAAGCAGTTGCTTAGCAGCAGCAGCAACACATTTGATGGAGAAGGAAATGGCACCCCACTCCAGTACTCTTGCCTGGAAAATACCATGGACGGAGGAGCCTGGTAGGCTGCAGTCCGTGGGGTTGCAAAGAGTTGGTCACGACCAAGCGACTTCACTTTCACTTTTCACTTTCATGCATTGGTGAAGGAAATGGCAACCCACTCCAGTGTTCTTGCCTGCAGAATCCCAGGGATGAGGGAGCCTGGTGGGCTGCCGTCTATGGGGTTGCACAGACTGAAGCAACTTAGCAGCAGCAGCAACACCTTTGAAGCACTTTCTAGTCCCAAATGCTTTGTACACACTATCTCATTTAAACCTTACATTAACCCTTTGTACCTCTTATTATTCCTACTTTTCAAATGAGAAAATTGAGGCACGTATAAATTAAGTAACAACCTAAGATTATATAGTCATAGTGGGTAGAACCAAGACTTAAATTAACAAAACTTCAAATTTCAATGGTCTTTGGAAAGTTACCTATCCTTTATCCATAGCATTCCTATTTCTACATAAAAATGATTAGACATTGTAGCCAGACAGCAGGACAAGTCTTACTGTAGCATTCACATGTTATGAAGCTTAAAGCTTAATTAAGCTTAAAAGCAGAATTAATGGGTAGCATAAATGCTATGATCATTCCTTGCACAAAATCAACAATTCTATTTTTATCTATCCATAATAGAATATGTATCTTGTATTAATCCATGATAAAGACAACATATATTATGATCAAATTTTTATTTTAATGATTCACTAATTTAAAATAAATAGTACTTGAAGAAATATAATGGATACAATGAAGGCACAATGCTTTCTAATGTACAAAAATTGACCACAATATGTAAAAATTATTATTTGTTAAAACACATTAGCAGTTCTAAAAAATGAGTAAATGAGACCCATAGCACATGCTACTGAGATATCTATACATTACCTCATTCCTGACTATATATAGAAACATCCAATTTTAATTCAAACATTCAAATTCAATGACTATTAGATTACATATTACTAAATTTATAATAATATGTGTTTTTAAAAAATGAACACAAAATACACTTCAGATAAATACATTTTTTAATTCTTTGGGGAATACCCTGGCTGTCCAGTGGTTACAACTCTGCACTCTCACTGCTGAGGGCCTGAGTTCAATCCCTGGTCAACTCAGGCCCTCAGCAGTAAGAGTGAGGCCCTCAGCAGTGAGAGTGCAGAGGAAGTCCATCAAGATGCATTAGGCTATACTTTTTTAATTTCCAGAATGAATACATACATGCTGTAGAAATAAGGAAGTGTATTCACTAGCATGTGCAAATGTCAAGTTGCTTGATTTTACCTTTTGAAAGCACAGAGATACCAATAAGCAGAGCTCATTACCATGTTTTTAATATGACAATTATCTATTCATAAACCACAGAGCTAGGGTGGAATTGACCCTAAATTTCTGATGATTTTATTTCAACAGAATTAATAAAATATTAAATTGTTTATTATGTGCTTGGCAATATGCAACACTAAATACAAACATANTAAGCACTAATAAAATTTAAATAATATGGCAGAAATAGCTTGTGATCTAATGAGACAGCTATCTCCCTTGTACTCCTTTCCTTATTTCAGAGTCATTGCTGGAAAGCAGCTGCCTGGCTAAAGACTACACCTCCCAGCTTCCCTTTTATCTTGGTGGGGCCAAGCTGTAGTCAGTGGAATCAAGGTGGATGTGAGATTCACTACTTCCATTCTTGGGGCATAAAAATGTCCTATAGAATCCTCAGTGATCTTCTGTTCTTCCCACGTCAGCCAGCTGGAAGTGTTTGCTTAAGGTGACCTTCTAAGCCAGGTGTTTAAGAAGACAGATTTTAGTCAGCCTGTGTTGCTGAAAGACTAGGTGAGAACTGAGATCAACCCACCACTATTCCTGACACTGTCATGAAATAGAATTAATTGTATTAACATATTGAGATTTGGTGGTTTATTTATTTTTTTTTACAGCAGCTAGAGTAATCTTTAATCTACCCAGTCCAAAACTCCTCTGTCCATGGGATTTTCCAGGCAAGAGTACTGGAGTGGGGTGCCATTGCCTTATCCAAGTTACTACACAGTAAACCATTAATACATTAACACTACATAATTTACCTGTAAGTAAAAAAAAAATTTCTCTCAAAGGAAATCTTCAAAGGAAGATTTCTAAATAGCAATGTCAAGTGATAAACTATTATTATTATTGTTAATAATAATTTATTTAATATTTATCAATTGTTTATCATGTATGAGAAGGAAATGGCAATCCACTCCAGCACTCTTGCCTGGAAAATCCCATGGATGGAGAAGTCTGATAGGCTACAATCCACAGGGTCGCAAAGAGTCAGACATGACTGAGCGACTTCACTTTCACTTTCGCTATGATGTATGAAGTTAAGTGAAAGTCGCTCAGTCATGTCCGACTCTTTTACAACCCCATGGACTGTAGCCTGCCAAGCTCCTCTGTCCATGGAATTCTCCAGGCCAGAATACTAGAGTGGGTAGCTGTTCCCTTCTCCCGAAGATCTTTCCAATCCAGGAATCGAACCCAGGTCTCCCATAATTCTATATAATTATCATAATTAATTCTGAAAATCCTAGCATTAAAAAAATATAAAGCACAGAGAGGCTAAGTGACTGAACCAAGATTATATTGTTATTAGTTGGTAGAGAAGGAATTTAGAATACTCAGCTGGAAGATAATCATATGGCTAGAGAACAAAGAGAATATTAAGAAATTGAAACCAACAACAAAAAAAGCAAATCTATAAGTTGACTGTTCAATTAGAAAGTGTTTATATACAGGGCATGGTGATATTCAAGGACTGTGGGAAATAAGATGCAAAGGACACAAATCATGACATGAAGCAGTTTTAAAACTAGTTGGAGACAAACCATGTACAACATAACTAGAAGAAACAAAAGTATGTGTCATAATAATATTGAAGACTATGATGAGAGTTTCAGTGAGAAAGTTCACCTTCCAGTAAGAGTGCAGTTTTCATAGAAAATGCACTTAATCTGGCCCTTCATAAATGAGAATTCAAGTTGAAAAAAATCAAGTGGACAAAAATATGCTATAATCAAACATAGGAAATGAATGAGCAAAGAGCCAGAAAAATAAGTAGGAACAGTTCATAGCGAATCTTGAATATCAAGTTAAGTTTTCACTTTATTAAGCACATAACCAAAGCCACTAGCAGAGTTTTATACCAGTTAGATCAGTGGTCTCCAGCCTTCTTGGCACCAGGGACCAAGTTCATGGAAAACAATTTTTCCACAGACTGGGAATGAGGTGAGGTGGGGATATGGTTCAGGCAGTAATGAGAGTGATGGGGAGTGGCAGATGAAGCTTTGCTCATTCATCTGCCTCGCACCTCCTGATGTGCAGCCGGGTTTCTAACCTGTCTCTTATACACATCTAGATGTGTATAAGAGACAGAAAATAAATAGTACTTGAAGAAATATAATGGATACAATGAAGGCACAATGCTTTCTAATGTACAAAAATTGACCACAATATGTAAAAATTATTATTTGTTAAAACACATTAGCAGTTCTAAAAAATGAGTAAATGAGACCCATAGCACATGCTACTGAGATATCTATACATTACCTCATTCCTGACTATATATAGAAACATCCAATTTTAATTCAAACATTCAAATTCAATGACTATTAGATTACATATTACTAAATTTATAATAATATGTGTTTTTAAAAAATGAACACAAAATACACTTCAGATAAATACATTTTTTAATTCTTTGGGGAATACCCTGGCTGTCCAGTGGTTACAACTCTGCACTCTCACTGCTGAGGGCCTGAGTTCAATCCCTGGTCAACTCAGGCCCTCAGCAGTGAGAGTGAGGCCCTCAGCAGTGAGAGTGCAGAGTAAGTCCATCAAGATGCATTAGGCTATACTTTTTTAATTTCCAGAATGAATGCATACATGCTGTAGAAATAAGGAAGTGTATTCACTAGCATGTGCAAATGTCAAGTTGCTTGATTTTACCTTTTGAAAGCACAGAGATACCAATAAGCAGAGCTCATTACCATGTTTTTAATATGACAATTATCTATTCATAAACCACAGAGCTAGGGTGGAATTGACCCTAAATTTCTGATGATTTTATTTCAACAGAATTAATAAAATATTAAATTGTTTATTATGTGCTTGGCAATATGCAACACTAAATACAAACATAAGATGTAGTGTCTACATTCAAGATATATAGAAGTGAAGGACGTTAACAACAATTAACACTGAGTCTGTCATTCAGAGTGAAGTGAGTCAGAAAGAGAAAAACAAATATCGCATATTAATGCACATATGTGGAATCTACAAAAATGGTACCGATGAACACATTTGCAGGAACAGAAATGCAGACATAGAGAACAGACCTTGGACACTAGAGGGGGAAGGAGAGGCTGGGACAAATTGAGAGAGTGTCATTGACATATATACGCTACCATATGTAAAGTGGACAGCTAGTGGGAAGCTGCTGTATAACACAGGGAACTCAGCTCAGTGCTCTGTGGTGACCTAGAGGGATGGGATGGTGAGGGAGGCTCAAGAGTGAGGGGATATATGCATGCATATAGCTGATTCATTTCATTGTACTAGAGAAACTAGCACAACATTGTAAACCAATTATACTCCAATTAAAAAAAATAAACAAACAACAACAACAACAACAAAAATCACTTACTTAGAAGTGAAGGAAGAGAGGGAAGATGATGACTTATTTCCCCAAACTGTGTTGTAAGTTTGAAGGGAAAATGTATGATTATTTTTGTATTTTATCCTTTCTGTCTAAAAGTATAGTGACTAGAAAAAATGGTATATAAGTGTATGTGTGTATATGTCTATGCATTCCTCATCTCATGGGGAAGAAACTCCATAGGAAAACCTTTAAGGATGATTAGAATTTAGATAAGCTGAGAAGCAAAGCCATGTGCAAAATCTTAGAAGTACAAATGAGAGTGTGCCAAAGAATTGATGCTTCTGAACTGTGGTGTTGGAGAAGACTCTTGAGATTACCTTGGACTGCAAGGAGATCAAACCAGTCAATCCTAAAGGAAATCAGTTCCAAATATTCATTGGAAGCACTGATGCTGAAGCTCCAGTATTTTGGCCATCTGATGCAAAAAACTGACTCATTGGAAAAGACCCTGATGCTGGGAAAGATTGAAGGCAGGNCTCTTGAGATTACCTTGGACTGCAAGGAGATCAAACCAGTCAATCCTAAAGGAAATCAGTTCCAAATATTCATTGGAAGCACTGATGCTGAAGCTCCAGTATTTTGGCCATCTGATGCAAAAAACTGACTCATTGGAAAAGACCCTGATGCTGGGAAAGATTGAAGGCAGGAGGAGAAAGGAACGACAGAGGATGAGATGGTTGGATGGCATCACTGACTCAATGAACATGAGTTTGAGCAAGCTCCAGGCGTTGGTGATGGACAGCGAAGCTTGGCGTCTTGCAGTCCATGGGGTTGCAAAGAGTTGGACATGACTGAGCGACTGAACTGAACTGAACAAATGAGAGGATAGGACATGATGTTTAGTAGGATGGTAAGATTAGTTTGGTGTTTTAAAAGCCTTTAAGTTTAAGCAGAAGAGCTTAAATTTCCAGGATAAAAACAACACTGAAGGACTATTGGTCTAGAAGGAGTCTTGCAGGAATGGGTTATAGGGGGGAAAGATTGGAATCAATGAATTAATGTGGTTGGCAATAGCCTTACATCCTTACACAGTGCCTGCAGCACAATATGCAATCAGTAAATGTTTACCAAGTGAAGAATAAGGAATGAACTATGAGATCAAAATGGAACGGGAGGCTAGTAAAGGCATTTAGAAATGGTGGTGATGGGAAACAGATGAATCACAGGTGACACCCAAGTTTGGAGCTATGTGAAAGCACACAGTTTGAAGGTGCTTTCTGTGCAAGAGCACACCTAAGGAAAGGCAGAGAGCACAAGGTTCAGTGAGTAGCATCGAAAGTCAGGCTTCCTTGATCATATCACAGTCCTAATGCTAGCTAACCCTGGGCAAGCTCTTTCACCATGTGAGCCTCGGTTTTCTCATATTTAAAATCCTGATAGCAATAGTGCCCTTGTCTTTACAATGGCATTAGGATAGCACTTTTAAGATTAGTTGAGATGATAAAAGTGAAGCACTTCGTCAATTGTCTCACACGTGTGTATGTGTGTGTGTGTGCACGTGTGCACACACGTTCTCAGTCATGTCCGACTCTCTGTGACCCCGTGGACTGTGTCCCATCAGGGTCCTCTGTCTATGGGATTTTCCTGGCAAGAATGCTGGAGTGGGTTGCCATTTCCTACTCCAGGGGATCTTTCTGACCCAGGGATCGAACTCATGTCTCCTGGGTCTCCTGCATTGGCAGGCCATTTACCATTGTGCCACCTGGAAAGCCCTCAGGTTACACATAGTAAGCTTCAATAAATGTTAGTTACTATTCTTGAGGCTGGGGGCTTCCCTGAAGGCTAAGTAGGTAAAGAATCTGCCTGCAATATAGGAGATCATCTGCAATGCAAGAGACTCGGGTTTGATCCCTGGGTCAGGAAGATCCCCTGAAGAAGGGAATGGCAACCCACTCCAGTATTATTGCCCGGGAAACTCCAAAGACAGAGGAGCTTGGTGGGCTACTGTCCATGGGGTCCTCCTGAGAACTACGTTTCCTCTCTCATCATCTTTGCCATCTGATCGGATTATTTATTTTGTGTAAAAAAATAAATATAGATTTACTGTTCCTATCATTTCATCACTTAAAGATTACTCAAACATTGGTAAATGAACACCAGAATATTTTTCCTTAAAATAAGCCTTGCTCAATATTTTAAGAAATTCTGCCCCTGATCTTCAATGTATTAAACCTAACTTCCTAAAATTATTTTGACTCTTTTTCCAATGGGGCTGGGGAGGAGGAAGTGTTTTAAAGGAGTCATTGTCATTACTTTGAGCGCCTTTAAAAAAAATGCTATAACTTTAGAGCAAGACTCCTGTGTCTTTAAATGTAGATATTTCCTCTTACACCTAAGTGCATTTTAGGGGATTAAATGTACCCTCAGATAAAATTTAGATAATTTGGGAGGACAGTGCTGGCAACCAAGAACAGATTCAAATTATTGTTTCACATGATACAATTCCTATTACTTTAAGAAGACTATTCTCATAACATTTAAGCACTAATAAAATTTAAATAATATGGCAGAAATAGCTTGTGATCTAATGAGACAGCTATCTCCCTTGTACTCCTTTCCTTATTTCAGAGTCATTGCTGGAAAGCAGCTGCCTGGCTAAAGACTACACCTCCCAGCTTCCCTTTTATCTTGGTGGGGCCAAGCTGTAGTCAGTGGAATCAAGGTGGATGTGAGATTCACTACTTCCATTCTTGGGGCATAAAAATGTCCTATAGAATCCTCAGTGATCTTCTGTTCTTCCCACGTCAGCCAGCTGGAAGTGTTTGCTTAAGGTGACCTTCTAAGCCAGGTGTTTAAGAAGACAGATTTTAGTCAGCCTGTGTTGCTGAAAGACTAGGTGAGAACTGAGATCAACCCACCACTATTCCTGACACTGTCATGAAATAGAATTAATTGTATTAACATATTGAGATTTGGTGGTTTATTTATTTTTTTTTACAGCAGCTAGAGTAATCTTTAATCTACCCAGTCCAAAACTCCTCTGTCCATGGGATTTTCCAGGCAAGAGTACTGGAGTGGGGTGCCATTGCCTTATCCAAGTTACTACACAGTAAACCATTAATACATTAACACTACATAATTTACCTGTAAGTAAAAAAAAAATTTCTCTCAAAGGAAATCTTCAAAGGAAGATTTCTAAATAGCAATGTCAAGTGATAAACTATTATTATTATTGTTAATAATAATTTATTTAATATTTATCAATTGTTTATCATGTATGAGAAGGAAATGGCAATCCACTCCAGCACTCTTGCCTGGAAAATCCCATGGATGGAGAAGTCTGATACCGATGTTAGGTGTCCCAGCGTTTCTCAGTCTGTACTGACTCGCTGAAGTGAAAGTGAAAGCGATACTACATACTTCAATTCACTTTCAGCGAGTCAGTACAGGCTGAGAAAATGTTGGGGTACCTGACATCGGACGGTTCGAGGAGACAGGTACCTTAAGAGGTCCGGTCTTATGATCTCACCCTAGCTGTTCCCTTCTCCCGAAGATCTTTCCAATCCAGGAATCGAACCCAGGTCTCCCATAATTCTATATAATTATCATAATTAATTCTGAAAATCCTAGCATTAAAAAAATATAAAGCACAGAGAGGCTAAGTGACTGAACCAAGATTATATTGTTATTAGTTGGTAGAGAAGGAATTTAGAATACTCAGCTGGAAGATAATCATATGGCTAGAGAACAAAGAGAATATTAAGAAATTGAAACCAACAACAAAAAAAGCAAATCTATAAGTTGACTGTTCAATTAGAAAGTGTTTATATACAGGGCATGGTGATATTCAAGGACTGTGGGAAATAAGATGCAAAGGACACAAATCATGACATGAAGCAGTTTTAAAACTAGTTGGAGACAAACCATGTACAACATAACTAGAAGAAACAAAAGTATGTGTCATAATAATATTGAAGACTATGATGAGAGTTTCAGTGAGAAAGTTCACCTTCCAGTAAGAGTGCAGTTTTCATAGAAAATGCACTTAATCTGGCCCTTCATAAATGAGAATTCAAGTTGAAAAAAATCAAGTGGACAAAAATATGCTATAATCAAACATAGGAAATGAATGAGCAAAGAGCCAGAAAAATAAGTAGGAACAGTTCATAGCGAATCTTGAATATCAAGTTAAGTTTTCACTTTATTAAGCACATAACCAAAGCCACTAGCAGAGTTTTATACCAGTTAGATCAGTGGTCTCCAGCCTTCTTGGCACCAGGGACCAAGTTCATGGAAAACAATTTTTCCACAGACTGGGAATGAGGTGAGGTGGGGATATGGTTCAGGCAGTAATGAGAGTGATGGGGAGTGGCAGATGAAGCTTTGCTCATTCATCTGCCTCGCACCTCCTGATGTGCAGCCGGGTTTCTAACAGGTCCAGCTAGTACTGGTCCATGGACTGGAGATTGGGAACCCCTGAGCTAGGTAAGGGCTTCCCTCATGTCTTAGATGGTAAAGAATTGGCCTGCAATGAGGAAGACATGGGTTCAATCCCTGGGTTGGGAAGATCCCCTGGAAGAGAACACGGCAACCCACTCTAGTATTCCTGCCTGGAGAATCCCCATGGACAGAGGTGCCTGGCGGGCTACAGTCCATGTGATCAATAAACCTAGTGATCGAGTATGGATTGAACTAGAGGGTTCAAACCTGAAGAGCCTCATCTTTTTCTCCCTGTGTTAGTGTAATGGCCATTTTGTTTGGTGCTTTACCTTTCTTTTTAATAAAATTTACCAAAGATGATTTTAAAAATTTGGATGAATTAAAAAACGCAAAATAACTGCCTAGCTTGTTTGCTGTAGTTCCTTCCTTAATTTTCCCTTGTGTATACACAGTAAACTGCTTCACAAAATAACTCTTCCTGTGGTATAACCTCCTTTTAAAACTTTCTCATCATAGTGGTTGCATAGCATCCCATCAATTGACTAAATCATAATTTATCAAAAAAGACCCAATTATAAAATCAGTTTGTACTCATTATTGACTAATATTAATAACTGTGATGAATATCAGACTAACACCTCTCCTCAATAAGACTTCCCTGGTGGCTCAGATGGTAAAGCATCTGCCTACAATGTGGGAGACCCGGGTTCAATCCCTGGGTCGGGAAGATCTCCTGGAGAAGGAAATGGCAACCCATTCCAGTATTCTTGCCTGAAAAATCCCATGGATGGAAGAGCCTGTAAGCTACAGTCCATGAGGTAGCAAAGAGTCAGACACGACTGAGCAACTTAACTTTCACTTTCACCTCCCCCAAACGAAGATGTCTACATCTTAATTCCCAGAATCCGTGTAAATGTCCCTTACATAGCAAAAGGAATTTTGAAGATATAATTAAGTTAAAAAACCTTCAGATGGGAAGATTATCCTGGAGTTTGGCCCAAAGTTCTCAAAAGTGTCTTTTAAGAGAGAATGTCAAAAAAAAGAAGGAGTGGGGAGGAATATAATAGTGGAAACAGAGGAAAAAAGATTAGATGTTACACTGCTGGCTTTGAAGATGAAGGGTGGGGCAATGAGTCAAGAAATGTAGATGCCTTCTAGAAGCTAAAAGAGGGAAGGAAATGAGTTTTCCCCAAGATGCTCCTGAAGGAGCAAAGCCCTGCCTCCACATTGAGTTTATCCCAGTAAGACCCATTGTAAACTTCCGATCTACAGAATTGTAAGATAATTTGTTTTTCTCTAAGTCACTGGGTGTGCAGTCATTTATTACAGCAGCAATAAGAAACTAAATACATAAGGTTTTTGCATCAAGTATTTAAATGTGAGAGAAGATAGTGTCATGAGTAGAGCAGCGGTGGCAGAAATAGTAGAGAAATGGAAAAATCTGATATATATTTTCAAGGTAGAACTAGTAGGAGAGGCCTTAGGCCAGTGGGTTTTCACTTGAACAGGTAGACTGTGAAGACATGTATTAAGCTGGGAAAATTGTGGAAGAAACAGGTTAAGAAGGAAGAAGAATGGGAAAATAAAGAGCTTTATCTTGAAAGTGTTAAATTTCAGATGCCTTTTAGACATTCAAGAGGGGATAAGAAGTAGGCAATTGAGTATATTCATCTGGGACTCAGAGGAGAGGAAAGGGCTGGAGACAAAACATTTACTTAGAATTTCGGAGTCATCAGTATTTAGACAGTAGTTAAAGCTGTGAGGCTATATAAAATATTCCTCCATGCTTTATTAAGCACTTCCTTTTCTAATATTGGGACATTAGAGCAGTGAACATCAAGACAAGACTGCTTGTGCTTCATGGAGCATTTATTCCAGTGAAACAAAATAAAATGAATAAATAAGAATATGAATTAAAATAAGTATTATCACAAAAATAAAGTGAGGTGAGGTGGGTTCTCAGGACTGTTTGAAATGAATGAAGCAGTTGGAAAAGTCTTCTTCGGTTGACAAAAATTACTAGAGTTTAGCAGAGGGAAGCATCATTAGATTGGGAGTGAGAGACGCCTTCACTGAGGAAGCACTTGAGCTGGCACATGTATGACAACCCTACCCCTAACCCTTGCTTGTGTATGACAAAGGAGCAGCCATACTTGTTGGGTTTCTTACCTGTCTTCTCCCGTCTGAGCACGTAGAGAACAAATGTATTACCTAATAAGTAAGTCTTTCTGTATGTACAGAATCTGGCACTGATAGAGCTATTATGATGATCTATTTTATTATGCGTGACTTTGAAACATTATGAGCAAATGATAACTACTTATTGTGTGCTAGATTTGGGAGAGCAAAAGAAATAAAGAGATTTTGTTGCTGTTCCCAATAGCTCACAATCTGTTTGAAGAGACTATGTATAAAAACACAGTGACTGAAATGCAAATATGTCAGGAGGCATATTGTATATGCTACATTATATGTGACATGATGACATCCTGATAAAGTGAACTAAAAGTGGGCTTATATGAAGGCAAGATTCTTAAACCAGACCTCACATATAATAGGATTGGGGACTTTGACAAGTAACTCCTGAGACTCAATTTTCTAATCTATAAACGGACCTGTCCCATGTTCATGTGACAGGACTAAGTCGGTCAGAAAGGGAAAACAACAAAATGATTATCATGATAGTAAAAATAATATGTATTTCAGATAATATCTCCTAATTATTAGTAGGATAACATTATTAAGAAACTAAACTGCAAAATATGCTCTGGAGATAGAGAATATATAATGAAGAATTTATATTATATGATTTTGACTTACTGGGACTCTTAAACATCCACAATCAATTCCTAGACAAGATTTTTTTTCCCCTATAAGTGAGATTTTTATCTTTTCCTTCTCCAAAGGTCATCTTAAAACTAGTGCTTTAAAGATGTTTTCTGTGTTAAGTGGCGACTAGGTATGCCCTAGGTCTTTAAAAACCAATGCCATAACTCTCTCCAGTTTTGATGCAGATTAGTGTAGCTCAGAGCAGCCATAAAAAAGCCACAATGAGTGAATTTTAGCAAAAAGCAATAACAGTGATATATAAAAATCACCAGAATAAACATAAATCAGCCACCTCAAAATGACATATTGATACAATTCTGTGGTCTTTTCAACCAACCTCTACTTTTCTCCAGGCATTTTCCCCCAAATGCTCCAAACTTCCTTCTCAGAAACTTTAAATCACAGCGATGGCTCTGGGGAGCCTCCACTGTTCAGTCTTCCTTCACTTTTTGCTTCTATCATCCTTCAGCAACACCCAAGGCTGCCAGCTATCCAAAACAGACTCTCCCCAGCGTCCAGCGTCAGCTGTATCATTCCTCCTCATAATTCAGCACAGGATGCCAGCCAGCCTCACCAGGAGAATGGAATCCACACATCTTCCTCCACTGGGATTTGAGCCAACTGACTTTGATCATTTTTCTGAAGCCCCAAATTTCTCTCTCTCCTGCTCAACCATGATTAAATCTTCACCTCATTCTCTCTGGTCTATACTGTCACATGTCTTCTCTCTCTCTCTCTCTTTTTTTTTTTAACCATACAGCATCTGCCAAACACGATTTCATAAAAGTTTTGCTCATTTAAGTGCCCATATTATTTCGCTAGTGTTTAACAGCCACATGCTCAGTTACTCAGTCGTGTCCGACTCTTTGCAACCCCACAGGCTATAGCCCACAAGGTTCCTCTGTCCATGGGATTTCCCAGGCAAGAATACTGGATTGGGTTGCCATTTCCTTTTCCAGGGAAACTTCTTGACTAAGGGATCAAACCCACGTCTCCTGCACCTCCCGCATCGGCAAGTGGATTCTTTTACCACTGAGCCACTTGGGAAGCCTGTTTAACTGGTAATGTGCCAAAAAAAATATTCACTTTGGGTAAGTAATATAATCTCCCTGGGTCCTCATCTTCTCATCAGTAAAATTGGGGTAGGGTGGATTAAAATTAGTATTTTTCAGACCTTTATTAAATAATGAGATTCTTTCTTCAAATACTATTGTATATCAATATACAAAGCAAATCACCTGGAATGGATCACCTCCATCACCAGCTGATGCAGGTTGAAATAAAATTCCAGAGTCCTGTCCCCCTGGTGTATCATCATCTTTTCCTATGATAGCCCCTGAGATATTTTCAAGTCTCAAGACTCCAAGGGGCACATGACCGTCTTTGAACAAAGTGATCAAGAAGTTCCTGTCTAGCTCCAATATCCAAAGATACTATTCAATGAGGAAAGGAGGACTGAGAGGCAAGGAAACTATATTGTTGTTGAGAGCTAATTTTTCTTTTATTGAATTGACCCATAAACAGTATCTCATTCAGTTCCGCGCAACAATGGTATCATACTCATTTTTACAAATGAAAAGACACACACTCAGAGACTGTAACCTGATGGTTTACATATTTGTAGGAGACTAGGATGAGATTCAAACTCTTGCTTATCCTATTATTGTATGTTGCCTCTAAACAACTTCACCTCTTCCTAACCTAGCCTTCATCCAGCCATCATCATGGGTTAATTACATTCTCTTACATGGATGTTAAGCATATCTGACCCATGGAATACTTATCCTAGTGAAAAGTAGAACAGTAGGAAGGAGTAGGTTTATGTAGACCACTAAGAAATAACAGTTTTGAGCTAAAGAGAAATAGAGATGACAACATTGATAAATTTATAAATAGTTAAAATGTGCAAAACCTAAACATTTTTAAATGTACTAGAAAAATTGTGATTACCTGAAAAGTTTACTTCAAAGAATATATTTTGAATTCCTCTTAACCCATTCAGTATCATCAAGTTCAGGGCATTTATAGGATTTCTAGCACTCGTAAAATCTTTCCAATAGTAAAATGTAAAGATAAGCAGATTTTTTTTTCTCATATAACCAGCTGAATTACATGTCCCCAGAATACCTCTTATGCAAGTCCAAATATCTCTGGATAATTACAGAAATAGTATCATTGTAGAAAACATACTAGGGATCTGAACTCAAAAACTTGTTAGATACTGCATTATCACTCCCTATTTATCAGCGTCTATCTTTCCTCAGATTCTATGCTATCTTTGCTCTTTTTCCTCTGGCAGATGTTCAGGGGTGAATTATGCAATTTAGAATCCAAAATTCTACTTCATCCAGATGCCTAATTTGCTAACTATTCACTTGTCGAAAACATAAGTTTACTATCTATTACATAATGGCGACAGCTCAGAACAGCTTCTGTTTTCCATTTCATGAATCAATATTCAGAATCTGACAAATGTCCCGGAAGGCATTTTTCAGTACACATTTCCATGAAATTTTATTAAATTTCATAAGTGCACCAACATCTGGGAGGTTAAAACTTTCTCCATCAAAGTTTTAAGTTTCAAAATCATTGTACATTTTTCATTTCAAAATCTATGGACAAATTTGTGAGATAATCATGAAACTTCATTCAGTCTCCAAATCTTGTTAAAAGTGTAGCTGATCTTGAAAAGAGCCACTCTTCCCTATCCCGACAACATGGGGATAAATTGTTTGTACAAGTCTTAATAATCACTGTTGAATTCTTAAAGAATCTGCATTTACATCAGTTTCTTCTCCAATAGTTGCCAACATCCTTCACCATGTTAAAGATTCCATTACTCTACAGATCAATGATGACATAATGATAGACTGCGCATCTAATTTATTCACTTCAACATGACTTGTTTATAAAATGATGGTGTGGGCATGAATTGTTCAAATAACTGGACACCAAGAAATAATAATATTGTATTGTGTTCCAATCTTAAATCTGTCTCACTGTATTCAAATGATGTGGGAAATATATGTTTAGATTTAACTCTAACATCTACATTCATCCCTTCATTGATTTTCACTTACCTTTAAGAAGCAGTAATGGTATTATTTATTTATTTCTAACTATCTGATTCGTTCACTCTACCTAATTGTGAGTTTTAGGAACTTCCACTGTCCAGAATGCTGCCTATCAGAGTCAGTAATACAAAAGGAGGAAGATGAGGTAGGAAGGTAGAGAAGGGGAGAGGGGGAGAGAGAGAGAAGAGGAAAGGAAAAGAAGGAGGAGAGGAAAAGATAAAGATAAGCTTAATTATATGAATGTGAAAATAACTCTAATTGGGAAATGAGACGGATTCTAATCCAAGTTCTTCTTCCTTGCTGTAATATTTGAAAACATACTTGCCTCCCCTGGACCTCAAGTACAGAACAAATGACTGGGACTAGGTGACTGGTAATTCTCGCAGTAACATTCTATTAGGTTTTTTATTTTGTTGTTGTTGTTTCCTTTTTTTAACAAAGGGACCTACACACACACATGCAGAGAGAGAGAAAGAAAGATTCTTGTTCTTTGTTTTGAAATGCTATTCAGTCAAGGGATATATCTATACAAAACCTTGAGAAGATGTCTATACCTCCTCTAATTTGTTAGTGAGAAAGACAGCATCTTTTATTGCCTCTGAATATTAGGCATTCATTAAAGGACCAGCTCCTCTTCTTTCCTAAAGATTACTTATAGTGTCGACACGTCATTTCATAGGGCTCACGCACCACACACACACACACCATGCAATTAAATGAGGGCACTAAAACATCCCATTGCAATCTGAACTAACTACTGCAGGTAAAATAAATATATCTCTTAATTCACTTTTTCTAGCCATAGGGTAAAATGTTGATATACTTAGACTCATGATTAAGTATTTATCATACAGGTAAATGGCTTGAAAATTCTCAATATTTTATTAAATGGAATCTGTTTTTATGATTCTTTTTAACAGCTAATCTAGGAAGTGGTTAGGAAATAAAAAGAAAACCACAGTTAAATAAAAGTTCTTTTTCAGAACTCAAGCTGAGCTTTTCAGATAGCCTGGTGAGCATTATCTTTTATTAAAGTAGACTGCAAGGAAGAAAGAGAAGAAAACAATGGAAAGGAGGGAGGGAGGGAGGGAGAATAAGAGAGAGGAAGAGAGACAGACTCTTGGAAATGTTTCTAGGAATTTTGCTCCTCCTTGGACTGTGACTCATATTAACATAAATTTGCAAGTAAGAACCCTAATAAGAACACATTTATTCTCCATCCTTAAAAGCCCACCAGCACTTCTGCAAGAGAATGTCAATTATAACAATGTGGAACTGACTTTATGGGGTTTAGACAGAAAAAAAAAATTTTAATTAACTCATTTTCTGCCATGCCTCAAAACTTTTTTCTAAAACTTAGTAAAATTTCTGAACTTAGTTTTCCAAATTTTAAGTGACTTTCACTTCTGTAGAACTTTTAATTCATAGGAATTTTCCTATTCATTTTTATCTTTGAGTTTCTAATCCACCGATGGGGTAAACTGGAATTGTTAGCCCCATTTTATAATCACAGTTATACGTGATTAAATGAATTAATTTTAAAACTTTCTAGAAATAAAAATCAATTACAAAGCAACAAATACAAGAAACTTAATGATAGTTTTATGGAAAATCTCTCTTTGACTATATTCTGTGAGAGATAATTTCTCATTTATTTCAAGATAAAAGATAAAATGAAAAGAAAATATTAATTTGTGTACTAATTCAATCTGTAGCTACTATAGTTAAAGGTTTTCATCTTATTCTTTGATGATGAGAAAACATTGATGAATTTAAAACATTGAGAACTGGCTCTTTCACCATCAAAATCTTATAATTCATGTACTGCAGATCTAATATAAATCACCTATTTATTACATATTTATTAATGCATTTGCCATGAGGTCCTGTAGCATTAAACTGGGAGTAATATAAAGTAGTAAAGGAAATGAATCATCTGTGCCCCTAATTGTAGTCTATTACAATAAACCCACCTAAATATGAGATCAAGTTGGCAACAACCACTGGATCATAGGAAAAAGCAAGCGAATTCCAGAAAAACATCAACATCTGCTTCATTGACTACATACACTAAAGCATTTGACTGTGTGGATTACAACGACCTGTGGAAAATTCTTAAAGGGGTGGGAATATCAGGTCACCTTACCTGTCTCCTGAGAAACCTGTATGCAGGTCAAGAAGCAACAGTTAGAACCAGATATAGAACAATTGACTGGTTCAAAGTCGGGAAAAAGGTGCATCAGGGCTGTATATTGTCACTCTACTTATTTAAGTTATATGCAGCATACATCATGCAAAATGCCAGGCTAGATGAAGCATAAGCTGAAATCAAGATTGCTGGGAGAAATACCAATTACCTCAGATATGCAGATGACATCATCCTTATGGCAGAAAGCAAAGAGGAACTAGAGCCTCTTGGTGAAGGTGAAAGAGAAGAGTGAAAGAGCTGACTTAAAACTCAACAGTCAAGAAATTAAGATCTTTGTATCTGGTTCCATCACTTCATGGCAAACAGATGAGGAAACAATGGAAACAGTGACAGACTTTTTTCCTTGGATTCAAAATCACTGTGGATGGTGACCGTAGTTATGAAATTTAAAAATGCTTACTCCTTGGAAGATAAGCTATGACAAACCTACAGAGTATATTAAAAAGGAGAGATATCACTTTGCTGACAAAAGTTCATCTAGTCAAAGCTGTTTTTCCTGTTGTCATGTATGAATGTGACAGTTGGACCAGAAAGAAGGCTGAGTGCTGAACAACCAGTGTTTTTGAACTGTGGTGTTGGAGAAGACTCTTGAAAGTCCCTTGGACTGCAAGGAGATCAAACCAGTCAATCCTAAAGGAAATCCATCCTGAATATTCATTGGAAGGACTGATCCTGAAGCTGAAGCTCTGATACTTTGGTCACCTGATGGAAACAGCCAACTCATTGGAAAAAAACTCTGATGCTGGAAAAGATGAATGCAGGAGGAGAAGGGGACGACAGAAGACAAGACGGTTGGATGGCACCACTGACACAATGGCCATTAGTTTGAGCAAACTGGGATAGAGAGTGAAGGACTGGGAAGCCTGGCACGCTGCAGTCCAAGCGATCGCAGAGTGGAACACAACTGAGAGACTGAATAACAACAACAAATATTCTAAATCAGAATGAAAATTCAACCATGAAGAATCAAAATGCAGATAAAGTAAAACTGCTAGAAAACTAAGAAACCAGTTGAAGCACAAGATATTTGCTCACCGTGTACCTTCCTGGTGTTAACCGTCACTTCTCTGGCAGTCTCTCCACCCCTTCAGATACAGGAACTGTTCCAACTGCAGATTTGCTCTAGGGTTAGTTTATATCACCACACTCTTAACATTTGTTGTTGTTCAGTTGCTAAGTCATGTCTGACTCTTTGTGACCCCATGGACTGTGGCACTCAAGGACCTCCTGTCCTTCACTATCTCCCAGAGTTTGCTCAGAATCAAGTCCATTGAGTCCGTGATGCTCCCTATCCATCTCATCCTCTGCTGCCTCCTTTTCCTTTTGCGTTCCCAGCATCAGGATCTTTTCCAGTGAGTCAGTTCTTTGCATCAGGTGGCCTAAGTATTAGAGCTTCAGCTTCAGCATTAGTCTTTCCAATTAGTGTTCAGGGTTGATTTCCCTTAGGACTGACTGGTTTGATTTCCTTGTTGTCCAAGGGACTCTCAAGACTCTCCTCCAGCACCACAGTTCAAAAGCTTCAATTCTTTGGTGCTCAGCTTTCTTTATGGTCTGACTTTCACATCTATACATGACTATTGGAAAAATCAAAGCTTTGACTATACTGACCTTAGCATATTGCATGATAACTTTGTTTATGTTTCCTTCTTTCCCAATAGACCATGAAATACTTAAAAATAAGAACTAAGTCTTGACCTATGTATTTTTAGGGCCAGTGTAATGTCTAGTATGTAGTATATACTAAAATGTATAAATATGTAATTAAGAATGAATGATTTATATTAAGGGAAATACAAATATATTCTCCAAGGAGTAGATCCTAACCAGGATCAGAGAAAGCACCAGGAATACAGCCAACATTCAGATAAAGGTTCTTCATATATTTATAATTGATCATTTCAACCATTCATTCCATATGTATTCTCTATAGCATTATATTTAACTCTGAGGAAATACAATGGTAGTTGTTTTTATTCCATAAGCTAACAGCTAGCACACACATTAAACATCCCATTTTAAGAATTGTGTAAAAGAATCTTTTAATAAAATAAGCATAATATCTGTGTGATTTTCACTGTTCTGCCAATTTAAAAATGTTTGTAAAAATATTTTTAAAAACCTGCTTCTTTGAATGAATTGCCAGTCTATGTTCAATGCAGGATGCAGGATGCTTGGGGCTGGTGTATGGGGATGATCTGGAGGGAAGATGTGGGGCGGGAGGTGGGAGGGGGGT
>SJYX01012600.1:409489-425532 GCA_006410675.1 Oreotragus oreotragus | reverse complement strand
ATTGCTTTGGCTATTCGAGGTTTTTTGTATTTCCATACAAATCTTGAAATTATTTGTTCTAGTTCTGTGAAAAATACCGCTGGTAGCTTGATAGGGATTGCATTGAATCTGTAGATTGCTTTGGGTAATATATTCATTTTCACTATATTGATTCTTCCAATCCATGAATATGGTATATTTCTCCATCTATTAGTGTCCTCTTTGATTTCTTTCATCAGTGTTTTATAGTTTTCTATACATAGGTCTCTAGTTTCTTTAGGTAGATATATTCCTAAGTATTTTATTCTTTTCATTACAATGGTGAAGAAAGATGGTAATGATAACCCTGTATGCAAGATAGCAAAAGAGTCACAGATATATAGAATGGACTTTTGGACTCTGAGGGAAAGGAAGAGGGTGGGATGATTTGGGAGAATGGCACTGAAACATGTATACTATCATGTAAGAAACGAATCGCCAGTCTATGTTTGATACAGGATACAGGATGCTTGGGGCTGGTGCATGGGGATGATCCAGAGAGATGATATGAGGTGGAAGGTGGGAGGGGAGTTCAGGATTGGGAACTCATGTACATCCATGGCAGATTCATGTCAATGTATGGCAAAACCAATACAGTATTGTAAAGTAAAATAAAGTAAAAATAAAAATTAAAAAAGAGAACTGGAAATGAAACAACAGACTGGTTCCAAATAGGAAAATAATAATAATAAGAGCCTGAAACAGGCTGGGATCAACAGAGGATCCAGGTAGACAAGAAAGATGTCATGGACGTGGACCCTAGAATAAGCAGGACAGCTGACTGCATGAGACAGATGATAGAAATGACTTGAAAATGACTCTGATATTCCAAGCCTACATGAGAGGGAATAGAAGCATCATTAACAGAGTAGGGAAAGCTGAGAGGCAGTACCGGTTTGTGAGGAGGAAATAGTTGGATGTGTTACCTATTTTACTTAAAGGGCTAGTGAGAAGGGAGGGCTGAGAAGAAGGTATGGAGAAGGAGATCAAGGAATGAGGAAACAACTAAAGCAGTAGTTTTGATTGTTAGGTTTATGATGAATCAATCTAAGTTGGTAGAGAAAAAAAAGGGCACAGTGATATATTTAATACCTTTTCAAGGTGAGCAAGCAACAAGGGCTTCCCAGGTGGTGGTGGTGCTGCTGCTGCTAAGTCGCTTCAGTCGTGTCTGACTCTGTGTGACCCCATAGACGGCAGCCCACCAGGCTCCCCCGTCCCTGGGATTCTCCAGGCAAGAACACTGGAGTGGGTTGCCATTTCCTTCTCCACCCAGGTGGTGCTAGTGGTAACAAACCCACCTGTCGATACAGAAGATGTACCACACGTGGTTTCAATTCCTAGGAAGAGGGCATGACAACCAACTCCAGAATTTTTACCTGGAGAATCCCATGGACAGAGAACCCTGGTGGGCTACATTCCATGCTGCTACTGCTAAGTCACTTCAGTCGTGTCCGACTCTGTGTGACCCCATAGACGGCAGCCCACCAGGCTCCCCCGTCCCTGGGATTCTCCAGGCAAGAACACTGGAGTGGGTTGCCATTTCCTTCTCCACCCAGGTGGTGCTAGTGGTAACAAACCCACCTGTCGATACAGAAGATGTACCACACGTGGTTTCAATTCCTAGGAAGAGGGCATGACAACCAACTCCAGAATTTTTACCTGGAGAATCCCATGGACAGAGAACCCTGGTGGGCTACATTCCATGCTGCTACTGCTAAGTCACTTCAGTCGTGTCCGACTCTGTGTGACCCCCCAGACGGCAGCCCACCAGGCTCCCCCATCCCTGGGATTCTCCAGGCAAGAACACTGGAGTGGGTTGCCATTTCCTTCTCCAATGCATGAAAGAGAAAAGTGAAAGTGAAGTCGCTCAGTCTGTCCGACTGTTAGCGACCCCATGGACTGCAGCCCACCAGGCTCCTCCGTCCATTGGATTTTCCAGGCAAGAGTACTGGGGTGGGGTGCCATTGCCTTCCCCGGGGCTACATTCCATAGGGCTGCAAAAAGTCAGACATAACTGAAGTAACTTAGCATGCATGCAAGCAACAAGGATCTTGAATAAGAATGTGGGGAAAAATTAGAAGATTGGAGTTTTTCAGGCTGTCTTACAAGATTAGATGTTTTTCAGGCTATGTATTACAAGAACAATTAAAAAGGAGAGAGCTCTGAGTATTTCAGAATATGAAAATAAATGTTTATTAAAAGATGCTATAGAAATCTATAAAGCACAAATTTAAACTATAATTGTTATTTTGGAACATAGCAAGTTCCTTTTCTATTAGGGAAAATTAAAGAGAAAGAAGACTTTCTGTCTCTGTTTTGAATATAGTATAAATAAGCCACAGAGCTATAAAAATGGAATATATGTATAGCTGCATTGAGTATGGAAAGGTTAATGAAGGTTGTGAAAAAGCTGAAGTTATTTTATATATCTTCTTTGGGCAATTTTCTGACATGCTTTCCAATTCTTAATACAGCACCCCGAGTTGAATCAGTGACAGCTAGATGCAAGATTATAGCACTTTTTTTTCAGCTATGGAAACCAAGTTATTTCTTGATGATGAATGTTAGGTCCAGACAAGCAAACACCATGCCCACTAATCCTATAATTTGCATTTGTTTTAGCAGATTTCCATGGTTTCTATTTTTAGAATCTGCATAGCATGATGTGCCACTCTTCCACATCTCAACACAGCACTTAACACAATCACAGGGAGAAAGTGCTTATACTTATCCACTGACCCATAATTATACATACACATATCTGTAAAATTGAAATTGTGTTTTAGATGAGAAAACAGATGTAAGATAGCTAGCAAAGTGAATTCTCATTAAATATTTAAAAGAAACATGCAACTTAGAAATAGTCAATGACAACTTTCATGATTAAAAATAAGAAAACTGGGAAATAGTTCTAAGCTTAGAAATATTAACACTGACATAAAGCAAATAATTTATGAAAGTTTGAATGACCACAAATCAGGCAACCCATGTGAGTTTTAACACGGTGCGGTGCATGTGTACTCAGCTGTGTTCAACCCTTTTCAACTCCATGGACTTAGTCCACCAGGCTCCTCTGTCCATGAGATTTTCCAGGCAAGAATACTGGAGTGGGTTGACATTTCCTACTCCAGGGGATCTTCCTGACCCAGGGATTGAACCCTTGTCTCTGGCATCTCCTCCACTGAAGGTGGATTCTTTACCACTGAGCCACTGAGGAAGTCTCATGGGTTTTGATATAGTTACATATTANTTTCCAGGCAAGAATACTGGAGTGGGTTGACATTTCCTACTCCAGGGGATCTTCCTGACCCAGGGATTGAACCCTTGTCTCTGGCATCTCCTCCACTGAAGGTGGATTCTTTACCACTGAGCCACTGAGGAAGTCTCATGGGTTTTGATATAGTTACATATTAATTTCTAGTGGCCAGGGAATCTCACCAAATGCAAAATATTGCCCTCAGCTTTGACTCATGCAAGATGCATTATGCACAGTCTAGACTGTGCTTACCTTCTCATTCACTCAATTTCTCTGTCTCTCAGCTCTCTTACTAATATTTGCATACTTTCTTCAGTCTTAGGTACGTAAGGAATGACAGGATGTCAAAAAACAAATACAGTCAATTTGTAGAAGCCATGTTTTCTTACAAATATGGAAGGAACTTTACTGGCAATACAGAGAGTGAATATTGTTCTCCAATACCCGTGTTCTCCATCTTGTTCAGTAAGAGAACTTCCCAATCCTTAGCTGGGCATGTAACTACTCAGAATGAACTAAGCCCAGGCCCTTGCAGTTGCAGGTAACCTTCTGATTTAGTTTTGGTCACAGGGATGCCAGTAGAAGCATGGTATGCAACTGACAAGATGTACCCTTGTCAATAAAAGAAAGTAGCCTGTCCTCCCCTTCCCCTTTTCTACCATCATGGTCCAGGAAGATGAAGGGTCACATTAGGAAGCTGACGTACCAAGGGAGAAGAATCCTCTATCTTGATGAATTCTTGTCACAGATCTCCAATACCACTTCAGAATTTTATAAGAGAGAAATAACCTTCTATCTCATTTAAAGCAGTATTACTCTGAATCTTGTCATGTTGCTAACCTATCTTTGTGATTCTAAAACACTCATGTATTATTGAGGAAATAATTTATCTGGTGTTCTTTGCTCTTAGAAATAATGCTTGTTTTATTTTCCTTTTAAACTTGTAGCTCCACTTTGAGAAAATGATTATATTCAAATAATCTCGGAACAGTAAAAATTTTAAGTAACACATGGTCTGATGTTTCCTGATGTGTAGTCAGTTGGATAAGCAAAAGTCTCATAAGATATAAATAAAGGATATTAAAGCCAAAAAAGTTTAGAAAGCACTTAAAATTAATTCCCTTAAGATTCATGAGGCATATTAGTATATCAAAAATAAGAGTATTCCTGAAATAAATGAAAATGTTTAACTTTTCCCCCCAGAAATATAATATAGAAACATTTAAACACAAATGTATTAACATACTTCTTAAATACTCTTCTGTAGAACATTCTTTGGAGATTCTGAATCACTAGTTAATGCATAAGCCCTACTATATGTTCAACAAATGGCCCTTCATTTCTTGCTTAGATACCATCCAGTAACAGAAAATGCATTACATCAAAAGATAGTTCATTTCAACCACTTCTCACTTGTGAAAATAAAGTTAATTAAAAAGGACATTAATTAGTTCTATTAAATGTGTCCATGACCTCCTTTTTTATCCCCTTTCCATTTGTCACAGTGTATTAAGGGTGGTTTACCAGTTTATGATGGCATCTGAAAGTTCAATGAACACATTTGAAACAATTCACATACTCAACCTACCTAGTGTTTCAGTTTCAGTTTAGCAATGTTTTATCAATTCATTTCAGTTTCACAAGCATTCTACACATTAGAGAGGAAGGAGTAAATTGAGGAAAATTTACTTTCATTCAATCATCTGATAGCCTAGCAAATAACATTGAAAGAAAGTCAATAATCTTCAGATAATCACTATGACCCATTTCTTTACTGGTCACTTGGCTAGAATCTTGAGGGTTGGAAAGTCAAAGAATTATGTAACTAAAGTGCTCCTTTAGTCTTCCACATCTAATCTCCTAATCAATAATCACTGCCACATTATATAGCCATCAATCCATATATGCAATGGGCCACATTAGTTTTTCATTAGTCATAAATAAAGCAGAGTTTATTAAAAATTTTTGGACTACAACAAACTGTGGAAAATTCTTTAAGAAATAGGAATACGAGATTACCTTATCTGTCTCCTAAGAAATCTGTATGCAGGTCAAGGAGCAACAATCAGAATTGGTCATGGACAACAGACTGGTTCAAAGTGGGGAAAGGAGTATATCAAAGCTGCATATTGTCACCCTGCTTATTTAACTTATATGCAGAGTACATCATCCCAAACACTGGATGGGATGAAGCACAAGCTGGAATTAAGATTTCAGGGAGAAATATCAGTAACCTCAGATATGAAGATGACACCATCCTTATGGCAAAGAGTGAAGAGGAACTAAAGAGCCTCTTGATGAAGGTGAAAGAGGAGAGTAAAGAAGCTGGCTTAAAACTCATCATTCAAAAAACAAAGATCATGACATCTGGTCCATCACTTTATGGCAAATAGATGGGGAAACAATGGAAACAGTGACAGATTTTATTTTATTGGGCTCCAAAATCACTGTAGAGAGTGACTGCAGCCATGAAATTAAAAGATGCTAGCTCCTTGAAAGAAAAGCCATGACAAACCTAGACAGTGCATCAAAAAGCAGAGATATCACTTTGCTGACAACAATCTGTCTAGTCAAAGCTATGATTTTTCCAGTAGTCATGTATGGATGTGAGAGTTGGATCATAAAGAAAGCTGAGTGCTGAAGAACTGATGCTTTTGAACTGTGGTGTTGGAGAAGACTCTTGAGAGTCCCTTGGAGAGCGAGGAGATCAATCAATCCTGAAGGAGATATATCTTGGATTATTCATTATAAGGACTGATGATGAAGCTGAAGTGTTAATACTTTGGCCAACTGATGGAAGAGCTGACTCATTGGGAAAAAGAAAACCCTCATGCTGGGAAAGATTGAAGGCAGGAGAAGGGGACAACAGAGGATGAGATTGTTGGATGGCATCACCAACTCAATCGATATGAGTTTCAGCAAACACCAGGAGAATGTGAAAGACAAGGAAGCCTGGCGTGCGGCAGTCTATGCAATCAGCAAGAGTCAGACACAACTGAGTCTGAGGAACAATAAACCAAAACAATTGACAGCATTCAGTTCAGTTCAGTCACTCAGTCGTGTCTGACTCTTTGCAACCCCATGAATTGCAGCATGCCAGGCCTCCCTGTCCATCACCAACNCGCGCGGCGGGACGCTCCTGCCCGATTCTGAAAGCACCGCAGCCCGCGCCTGCCGCGCCTCCCTGCCCTGCCCCCACTGGGTAATGGCGGACGCAGGCGTTTGCGCTGCTTTTCCGCTGGGCGAGTTACTGTTGGGCTTGTCATCTGTTGGTTTTAATTGTTCATTTATTTTTCCTTCCTGTTATGTTGCCCTCTGTGTTTACAAGGCTCGCCACAGACTCGGCAGGGAGAGTGTTTCCTGGCGTTTGGAAACCTCTCTTCTTAAGCTTCCCTTCCCGGGACGGAGCTCCCTCCCCACCTCCTTTGTCTCTTTTTTTTTCGGCTTTTATATTTTTTCCCCTACCTGCTTTTGAAGTCAGTGCTCTGTTTTTCTGGGTGCCTGATGTCCTCTGCCCGCATTCAGAAGTTGTCTTGTGGAGTTTGCTCAGCCTTGAGATGTTCTTTTGATGAATCTGTGAGGGAGAAAGTGGTGTCCCCGTCCTATTCTTCCGCCATCTTGACCGGAACCCTCCTACATTTATATTTTTAAAAAATTATTTTACCAAGATAACTGATACTTGAGAAAAGAGTATCTAAATTATTTGTTTGATCAACTTTTTAATAGAATTATTGTCTTGGCCAATTTTTGATCAAGCTGTTTTCAATAAGATTATTTGTCACCCTTTAATAAATTAACCAAATATATAGTTCTCAGGAATTTTTTTTTAAGCTGCATTCTGTAACTCTAACTAATCAAACTGATTTCAATCAAATCTCTTAGACCTTACTAACTGTAGCTTTCAACACTAAATGTCAGAAGTTTAATTAAAGAGAATTAATAGTGATTCTACTGAGCTCCAAGTAATGTATAAATATTTGAATAGCCATCTAATGACTCTACATGGACAGTTTGATTCTGAATACAAATATATCCTTGAATAAATTAATGATGCTTTTGTTTCTTTTCCCAATTACAATTTTAAATTAAGCTTACTCAAATGTCTCATCACACTGGTAAGATATTTGTGGGTATACATTAATTCTATTTAAAACTATAAAGGTCTCAGGATACATTTAGTTTCTGAGCTGTTTGTTGGACACTTATGTTTTTAAAACGAATTGTGCATATAATACAGGCTTGCCTCATTGAACTTCTGTGTGATCAGTGCTCACATAATGAACAGGTAGATAACCATAATTGTTAATCACAATAACATAAATTAAATAAAGACAGCAAGTTACTTGGCTCCTTTGTTAATAGGAGAACATGTAACTTGGAGGAAATGTTCTTATGAGCTTTATATATTAAACTATTTTAGTCACTAATGAAAATTTTTTTTCTAATAGTAAAATACAATAATTTATATTTAATATTTAAAGTTGCTAATTTTACATAAAAAACCATTTAAAATATCCAAAGGTTTAAACAAATAGGGACATGTATGTATTTAATAAATTTCAAATAAATACACATTAGTTAGACAACTTTAGGAAAAACGTATCTTTTTTGATCCAAATTTTTTATTAAATGTAAATAATAGTAATATATATAGATAATAAGGGAGAATAGTAGAGATTATAATGCTAATCTTTCTATAATTATTTAGTTTATAAGTACTGACAACATTAAAATATACTTATTTCAAATCATCTTCAGAGAAAATACAAAGAACACAAGTACAAAAAAGAAGGTTTGAGAGAAAAATGGCAATGAAATCCCCCTTTGCACATGTTCCTTTGCAGTGTGATACTAGTACTAGCCAATCAAGAGATGGAGTCTACTTCTCCTCTCCTTGAGTCTGCTTATCCTGTTTTTATCTGAACTGTCCTTAGTATCTTGCTTGTGCCCCAAACTATGGAGCAGTAGAATGGAGACTGTGTGATTTCCCAAACTAGATCACAAAAGGCCCTGCATCTTACACCTGTTTCTCTTGGAAAGACCACCTATCAGTTGTTCCAGATGTGACTTTAGACTCTTCCTCTGAGAAACAACCCTGGCACCACGTTGTGATATGCCCAAGCAAGAGGAGAAGTCACCCAGAGGTGCTCTGGTCAACAGCCCCAGCTGAATCCATCTGCCACTCATGTTTGACCTGACACCAGACATGCAGACAAAGGCTTCAGGTGACTCCAGCTCTAGTTTTCAAGTCACAACAAGCCAATCAAGTGTTCTCAGCTGAGATCCCAAAGAATCCACCACTGGTCTGTTGTGTCCCAATTCCTGATTTACAGAGTTTTGAGCATAACAAAATGATCATCTTTTTGCCACTAAGTTTGGGATAGCTGATTATGCAGCAGTAAATAACCAGAACATTCACCGATTTATTATTTAACTAAATCCAGGGTTTTCTATTCATTTTTTATCCTTTCCAATCTTATATTAAATATTCATATTACCAGTATATTCATGACATAGCATATTCTGATTCTCTCACTACCTCAATCTCTTTCAGTGGATTCATTTCCTCTGAATGAATAAACTCTCAAAGGAATTCTTTCCCTTTTGATTACTTCATCCATTGCTAGGATTTAAGTTATAAATTCATTTATTGATTAATTCATTCAATAAGTATTTATCGACCACCTACAATACATGTTAGACACTATTCCAGGGCCTGGATATATATTACTATGCACCATACAGACAGCATCCTTCCTCTGAGAATGCATACACTCCCATAAAAATAAACAGAAAATAAAGTAGTACATAATAATATCCCACATCGAAATCAGCACTGTGAAGAAATAGAAAGCAGGGTGAAAAGGACAGAGGGGTACTATTTTACAAAGAGCTGTAATGGAAGACATTTTTAATAAGTTATATTTCATCAGAGATACCAAGGGAGCATTTCATGCAAAGATGGGCACAAAAAAGTACAGGAATGGTATGGACCTAACAGAAGCAAAAGATATTAAGAAGAGGTAGCAAGAATATACAGAAGAACTATTTTAAAAAGATCTTCATGACCCAGATAATCACAATGGTGTGATCAGTCACCTCGAGCCAGACATCCTGGAACATGAAGTCAAGGGGGCCTTATGTTAGGAAACATAACTATGAACAAAGCTAGTGGAGGTGATGGAATTCCAGTTGAGCTATTTCAAATCCTAAAAGATGATGCTGTGAAAGTGTTGCACTCAATATGACAGCAAATCTGGAAAACTCAGCAGTAGCCACAGGACTGGAAAAGGGCAGCTTTCATCTTGAAGATGGCAATGCCAAACAACGTTCAAACGACCACACAATTGCACTCATCTCACACGCCATCAAAATAATGCTCAAAATTCTTCAAGCCAGACTTCAACAGTATGTGAACTATGAAATTCCAGATATTCAAGCAATATTTAGAAAATACAAAGAAATCAGAGATCAAATTGCCAACATCCACTGGATCATTGAAAAAGCAAGAGAGTTCCAGAAAATCATCTACTTCTGCTTTATTGACTACACCAAAACCTTTGACTGTGTGTATCACAATAAACTGTGGAAAACTTTTCAAGAGATGGGAAGAATTGACCACCTGGCCTGCCTCCTGAGAAATCTGTATGCAGGTCAACAAGCAATAGTTAGAACTGGACATGGAACAAAAGACTGGTTCCAATCGAGAAAGGAGTATGTCAAGGCTGCATATTGTCACCCTGCTTATTTAACTTATATGCAGAGTACATCAGGTGAAATTCCGGGCTGGATGAAGCACAAGCTTGAATCAAGATTGCTGGGAGAAATATTAATAACCTCAGATATGCAGATGATACCACCCTTATGGCAGAAAGTGAAGAAAACTAAAGAGTCTCTTGATAAAAGTAAAAAAGGAGAGTGAAAAAGTTGGTTTAAAGCTCAACATTCAGAAAACAAAGATCATGGCATCTGGTCCCATCACTTCATGGGAAATAGATGGGGAAACAGTAGAAACAGTGTCAGACTTTATATTTTTGGGCTCCAAAATCACTGCAGATGGTGATTGCAGCCATGAAATCAGAAGACACTTACTCCTTGGAAGGAAAGTTATGACCAACCTAGACAACATATTAAAAAGCAGAGACATTACTTTGTCAACAAAGGTTCATCTCATCAAGGCTATGGTTTTTCCAGTGGTCAGGTATGGATGTGAGAGTTGGACTATAAAGAAAGCTGAGTGGTGAAGAATTGATGCTTTTGAACTATGGTGTTGGAGAAGACTCTTGAGAGTCCCTTGGACTGCAAGGAGATCCAACCAGTCCATCCTAAAGGAGATCAGTCCTGGGTGTTCATTGGAAAGACTGATGTTGAAGCTGAACCTCCAATATTTTGGCCACCTAATGTGAAGAACTGACTCATTTGAAAACACCCTGACGCTGGGAAAGATTGAGAGCAGGAGGAGAAGGAGACAACAGAGGATGAGATGGTTGGATGACATCACCGACTCAATAGACATCGGTTTGGCTAGACTCCAGGAGCTGGTGATGACAGGGAGGCCCGGCGTGCTGCGGTTCATGAGGTTTCAGAGCTGGATACGACCGAGCGGCTGAAGTGAAGAATGATCCAACAGAGGAAATAATTGATAATTCAGGGGAGAAAAAGGAACAACTGAAGAAGTGAAGCCTTGAATTATTAAGACAGGATTTATTATATATTTAGAGGAAATTTGTCATAAATAGAGTGATGACCAATTCATCTATTCTAACAGAAGAGAAGGTATTGAGTAAGAAGATGGGTTTATAGGTTTGGGTCATATGAGAATGTCAAAGTTCTCATCTGTTTTTATTTCCTCAGGAGAAAAAAAGGAACAAAGTCTACAACTGCAAGTCATGAGGTAAAAAGATGAAGAACATGCAAAGAGCAATAGAAAATGTGAAAAGATTTTACCAGTTTACAAGTGAATTGGTGGGGGGCAGAGGATCTCAATGTGGGTTGCATACTGGATTCACCTGGAGAATCCTCACTTGTAGTCAGTGTCCATACCTACTCTAGAACAATTAAAGCAGATCTTCAGGAATTGGGAGCAAAGCACAGTTATTGTTTAAGAGCTACCTATGAAATTATTAATTGCAGCTAAGTCTCAATTAATTTGATAACCATGAATTTCAAATTAGAAAAGGCAGCATGATTCTTTCCAAATCCCTCTAGAAATGGTAACATTTACATTCCTGATTCTTGGGAACAAGGACATCACTCTTAGTCCCTACTCATTCTTCATGAGTCTCTACTTCCTAGCCAGTAAAGTCAAATATCTCTGGCATAGTACCCAAGAGCCCTTATATAATAGCTCCAATCAATAACTATCTTTCTGAATGTATCTCCATCTGTTATGTTCCAGAACTCTATTGCCAGATAAACTGGGGAGACTTACTACTCCAAACATGTCATAAACTTCCACAATTGCCTACATTCATTATGCTGTTTTACTCTTTCCACAACTCCAAAATATCAATGACTTTAAATCTGGCTGTGCATCAGAATAATCTGGGGAGGTCTAACACACACATTAAATAGCCCCATTGGAAGATCTGAGGTAGAGGCTAGAGATTGTCACTATTCTCATGTGATTCTCATGCAGTCAGATTGGTCCCTAAACCAAGAATGGAAACCACCGTGCCAAATGAACCCATTAACAGTCTGCCATCCTTCAAGATCCAGGGGATATCTCTTAATCACTACTCCTTCTTGCTGAAATTCATTACTTTCTCACTTACACTATGTTATCTTTTTTCTACAAGCCAGGCAGTGATCTAAATGCTTTCATACACATTACCTCACTCAATCCTCACAAGCACCAAAAATCAACATAGTTTAGATAGGATTCCTTCCTGTTTGCATCATTTTGCCCCTGCGCCTCATGTGGACATGTGCCCAGCTTACAGACGTCTGCTTCTCACTCAAGAGAAATGGGAATGGGGCAGCATGAGCAGGAAGTCAGTAAAATCAATGGTATCAGGCTGCCTGATGTGACTTGCTGCTGGATTCCTTACCTGCACATCAGCCCTTATTTCTGCAGTGAGTAACTCCTGTGATTCACAATGTTGACCTTAGCCTGATCCAGTGACTTTAGCTTCTGCAGGGGGAAATCTGGTGGACTGACTTCGCCTTCAGGCCAGTCTGCAGCTCCATTTGTAATAGAGCCCACTCGCAGGTTGTAAGTCTCAATACAGTTGTGCTCTGACCTGGCGTACAGAGCTTTGTACAATGTTTTGCTAGGAGGTCAGTACATGTTTTCCCAAGTCTCTTTGTGAGGAAACATCAACTCATAGGAGACTATCCCAATTAGACAACTTCAAACCCTGAAGATAAAAATAAGTGGGAAATAACTGCAAGAAATGTCCAGCTTTAAAATCTTACCAACAGTTGATTTTACCATTTGACTAGATTCTTATTTTTTCTGGCCTAAGTGACAGCAATTTCTCTTTATTATCACTCCTTATGCAATCAAATCAGTAATACTATAAAATTCACTGAAGCCACAGCAATCATTTTTTACATAAAATCGTGTAATTTATTTCTTCCAAACAATTCTTGGAACACAATATTTCTTTTTTTTTTTTTTTCTGTCTGTCATTTTCTTAACTTTTTTTCCTCTGTGACTATGAGCCTCCATAATTACTTGTGTTGTCTCAGTTGCTCTGTCTTGACTACTTTCTACATTTCTAACTAGATGCTAATCCATTCCTCTTCATTGCCTGAGAGAAAAATCAGCTTGACCCCGAACTTTACTCTCTTCTTCTGACTATAGAGTACATAAAACCTGTGAACAGGTATCAAAGAACATAAAAAACTATATACAACCCAAACTGAGCTACTGTTAACAGTAATATGTTTTTCCTTCTAGGTTTTGATATATCTATACATAAATAACTATATTTTTAAAATGAGGATAACACTATACAAGGTTTTTACTGTTATTAAATTATATATGTCAAATTTTGTGCACATCTCATGTTTTGGGGAAAGGAGACTTAATATTTAATAAACAAATTATCTTTAATGCCTATAATATTTTACTAAACACTACTATGATAAATTGGTTTTCAAACAATTGAATGTTTAGGATACTTTTCATCATCTACTATTACAAACCACACTATGAGCAACACTATGTCAGTCAGTTCAGTCAGTCAGTCACGTCTGGCTCTTCACGACCCTGATGGACTGCAGCACGCCCAGCTTCCCTGTCCATCACCAACTCCCGGAGTTCACCCAAACTCATGTCTGTCGAGTCGGTGATGCCATCCAACCATCTCATCCTCTGTTGTCCTCTTCTCCTCTTGCCTTCACTCCTTCCCAGCATCAGGGACTTTTCAAATCAGTCAGCTCTTTGTAGCGGGTGGCCAAAGTATTGGAGTTTCAGTTTCAACATCAGTCCTTCCCATGAACACCCAGGACTGACTTTCTTTAGGGTGGACTGGTTGGATCTCCTTGCAGTCCAAGGGACTCTCAAGAGTCTTCTCCAACTCCACAGTTAAAAAGCATCAGTTCTTCGTCACTCAGCTTTCTTTATAGTCCAACTCTCACACCCTTACATGACTACTGGAAAAACCATAGCCTTGACTAGATGGACCTTTGCTGGCAAAGTAATGTCTCTGTTTTTTTAATATGCTGTCTAGGTTGGTCGTAACTTTTCAAGGAGTAACTGTGTTTTAATTTCATGGCTGCAGTCACCATCTGCAGTGATTTTGGAGCCCACAAAACTAAAGTCTGCCACTGTTTCTCCATCTACTTCCCATCAAGTGATGGGGCTGAATGCCATGATCTTAGTTTTCTGAATGTTGAGCTTTAAACCAAATTTTTCACTTTCCTCTTTCACTTTCATCAAGAGGCTCTTTAGTTCTTCTTCACTTTCTGCCATAAGAGTGGTGTCATCCTTAACAATAGCTATCTTTAAATTATCCAGAAAAAAAATATGAATAAACATTCTTAAATATAGATCCTCTGGGAATTTCCTGGAAGATTCTGCACTCCCACTGCAGGGGGCCCAGGTTGCACCCCTGGTCAGGGAACTAAGATCCTGCAAGCCCAACAGCATGGCCCCAAACAAAACAATATAGATCTCTGACACAGGTCTGCATTTGTCCTGAGACAGACTTATAGAAATGAAACACTACTGAATGAAAGACCACAAACATTCTGTTCCTTTCCTCATTTAACCTAAAAACTATGCTGCTTACGTACTTCTGAGAAGAGAGACATAAGTGAAAAGTGNGCATTTGTCCTGAGACAGACTTATAGAAATGAAACACTACTGAATGAAAGACCACAAACATTCTGTTCCTTTCCTCATTTAACCTAAAAACTATGCTGCTTATGTACTTCTGAGAAGAGAGACATAAGTGAAAAGTGTAAAAGATTAGAGAAAATATATGGAAAAATGCTGCACACAGATTATTCAGCAAGTAGCTCAGATTCTTGAATCCCAACCTGGAAATTTAGATCATACACTGAGTGCTGTTTATACAGGGAAGATAAGGCAAAACTTTATTCAGAGGACCAATTTCAAAGTAAAGGCCTTAGCCCTCCATAACAGTTGAGTGAACTGATGTACATTTTTGTCAGTTTTAAATTTTATGATTTCCTCCTTAAGCCCACTGTTGGACTAATTACTGCTGGTCTCAATGACACTGAAAAAAATAATTACTTAACAGAAGCAAGGCTCTTATAAAATAGTTCCAAACTGCTTTGTTGAAAGTTTGTCTTAATTCTGTTCCTCAAAACTAATTCATGTGTCTTTTTTTACCATAAATTAGCTATCACTTGGCGAGAGCCGGCCAGCATACTAAGCGCCGGGGAGAAGAGCTACCCTACGTCCAAGGTCAGGGGCAGCGGCCTAGAGTGCCGAGCTGCGACAGTGCAGGAACGGCCAAGAGGAGCTACCNTTTTTTTACCATAAATTAGCTATCACTTGGCGAGAGCCGGCCAGCATACTAAGCGCCGGGGAGAAGAGCTACCCTACGTCCAAGGTCAGGGGCAGCGGCCTAGAGTGCCGAGCTGCGACAGTGCAGGAACGGCCAAGAGGAGCTACCCCATGTCCAAGGTCAGTGGCGGCCGAGAGGAGCTACCCCGAGTCCAAGGTCAGGGGTGGTGGCCGGGAGGAGACACCCCACGTCCAAGGCCAGGGGCAGTGACCTTGAGGAGCTACCCCAAGCCCGAGGCGGGGTGGGGGTGGGGGGTGTTGGGAGGAGCCACCCACGCCGGAGGCCAGGGCCAGCAGCCAGGAGGAGAAACCCAAGGAGCAGTGGCTGCACAGGTGGAGGAGCTATCCCACGTTGAAGGTCAGGAACGGAGGCAGTAAGAAGATACCCCTCATCCAAGGTAAGGAGCAGTGGCTGTGCTTTGCTGGAGCAGCCATGAAGAGATACCCCACGCCCAAGGTAAGAGAAACCCAAGTAAGATGGTAGGTGTTGCAAGAGGGCATCAGAGGGCAGACACACTGAAACCATATTCACAGAAACCTAGTCAATCTAATCACACTAGGACCACAGCCTTGTCTAACTCAATGAAACCAAGCCATGCCTGTGGGGCAACCCAAGGCAGGCGGGTCATGGTGGAGAGGTCTGACAGAACGTGGTCCACTGGAGATGGGAATGGCAAGCCACTTCAGCATTCTTGCCTCAAGAACCCCATGAACAGTATGAAAAGGCAAAATGGTAGGATACCAAAAGAGGAACTCCCCAGGACATTAGGTGCCCAATATGCTACT
>SJYX01012600.1:360795-399049 GCA_006410675.1 Oreotragus oreotragus | reverse complement strand
TTTGGCAATAAGGAGTTCATGATCTGAGCCATAGTCAGCTCCTGGTCTTGTTTTGCTGACTGATAGAGCTTCTCCATCTTTGGCTGTAAAGAATATAATCAATCTGATTTTGGTGTTGACCATCTGGTGATGTCCATGTGTAGATTCTTCTTTTGTGTTGTTGGAAGAGGGTGTTTGCTATGACCAGTGTGTTTTCTTGGCAGAACTCTATTAGCTTTTGCCCTGCTTCATTCTGTACCCCAAGACCAAATTTGCCTGTTATTCCAGGTGTTTCTTGACTTCCTACTTTGCATTCCAGTTCCCTATAATGAAAAGGACATCTTTTGGGGGTGTTAGTTCTAGAAGTTCTTATAGGTCTTCATAGAACCATTCAGCTTCAGCTTCTTCAGCAGTACTAGTCAGGGCATAGACTTGGATTACCGTGATATTGATCATTCTGTCGTTTTTGAGATTGCATCCAAGTACTGCATTTCGGACTCTTTTGTTGACTATATTGGCTACTCCATTTCTCCTAAGGGATTCCTGCCCACACTAGTAGATATAATGGTCATCTGAGTTAAATTCACCCATTCCAGTCCATCTTAGTTCACTGATTCCTAGAATGTCGATGTTCACTCTTGTCATCTTCTGTTTGACCACTTCCAATTTGCCTTGAATCAAAGATTATATGGCACACATTGTTATTCCCCTATGTGATTTCTTCTTCATTCTTTAACATGTCTCCTCACAAGGATAAAAAATGACATTGTTCTTTCTTCATATCATAAGCTTTAACCCATTGTTGGCTACCTGACAGTTACATAATTTGTAAAGTACTTCTGATATATAAACATTCAGCAGTCATATTTAAATATGAGTCATATTCTTGGTTTAGACCAGATGAAAGAAAGTATCACATGAAATCCACTAATATTCTTTTAAATGAAACTAATTTGGAATCTGTGAACACTTCATCTCTAATAATCATCATTGTTATGTCTGATCGGCTCATTTAGAAATTTTGTGACTGAATCCAGGAATGCGTTCCTACATTCAATAACTACTAATCAGATAGTACTCTTAGCAAGATTCTGTACTAATTGCTGAAAATAACACAGAACAAACAGATGTGGTTACAGCATTCCTGAAACTTGCATTCTAGTGGGGAAGAGCAATGGCAAACAAATTATACCAATAAAAAAGTAATTACAATTTTAATAAGTGTTATGAAGAAGGGCAAAGCGCTACAAGAGCTTGTAATTAGGGTTCTTTGAGGAACTACTCTCAGAAAGGAGCACTGAAGTAATGGAAATAATTAGCCAGTAGAGAAGACAACTTTGGAGTTGGCTGAGTGGCTCACAAAATTCACAAAGGACTCTGTACTGCCACATCTGTTTTACACAGGCTTAGCTCACAGCCTGAGCTGATTAAAGTAGGCATGGACATTTGATCCAAGGTCAGGCAATTCTGGGGACTAACCCTAAGAAAGGAGAATCAGTGCCTCTCCAGTCACTGAAGAGTCAACACAGGAGGGAGAGCCAGCACTGCGCTGTGGCTGTTCTTTGCATTGGGAAGGAAGAAATTGTAGGAGAAGAAAATAAAGGCTATATGAGAGATTTAGGGACAAGAGAGGCGGAGACAAACGGGTATCCAAGCAATATTCAAGTTTCTTGAGACCAAGACCTGGATCACTCCTGCCTTTCATACAGCTATGGGAGATCCTGCAGCGTGCTTCCAATAAATTCCACGTTTGCCAAAGCTTGTAGAATATGATTTCTATTTTCATTTCAACCCAAAGCATGCTAAGTTACAAAAGCAGGTAAAATGGGAGAAAGTGTATTCCAGACAGAGAAGACAACAGACACCAAGGCTCAAAGCAGACAAAAAGTTGACACCTTGAAAGAATCCTTCGGGATTAAGAGAGAAATCATCTGAGCTGAGACAAGGTAGGAGGAGTTGGAATCCTGGGGGGCCTTAAGGACCGTCTACAGAATCTGGGATATAGCCTATGAGAAAAATTCATACCATTCCCCCTGAAGCAGAAAGGAAACAAACACAAAAGGCAATTCAATGACTGAAAAACATGTTCCTCCTAGGTAGTTTTAAATACTTTAGCAAACAGTTTTGAGCACCTATTATATGTCAGGTGCTGCAGAAGTGCAGCAGGACAGTCAGGGGAAGGATAAGTGTGAAAGGATGAGAGTTTGACTTCCCAGAGAACATTTATATATATTTATATATATGTGTGTGTATATATATACATATATATACATATATATATATACATATATATATATGTATATATATATATATATAACACTTTGCTGTACACCTGAAGCTAACACAATACTGTAAATTATCTATACTTCAATTTTTTTAATGGTTAAAAAAGAAGTTTAAAGAATTTTAAAGTACATTTTTCAGTAATTTTGAAGCAATAAAACGTTTGTAAAGATTGTGATTTATATATGTGTGTGTATATATGTGTATATATATATATATATATATATATAACACACTTTGCTGTACACCTGAAGCTAACACAATACTGTAAATTATCTATACTTCAATTTTTTTAATGGTTAAAAAAGAAGTTTAAAGAATTTTAAAGTACATTTTTCAGTAATTTTGAAGCAATAAAACGTTTGTAAAGATTGTGATTAATAACCTTAAAGCTATGATTCTCAACTGGGGAAAACCCCAGCTCCTACTCCCCAGGCACATTCAGCAATGTCTGGATACATTTTCGGTTGTCAGGCCTGGGGTAGGGGAACTGCTTGTATCGAATAGGTTGAGATTAGGGATGCTGCTAAAATCCTGCAGTGCAGAGGACAGGCCGCCCACAACAAAGAATTACCCATCTTCAAGTGTCAATAGTGTCAGGGTTGAGAAACCCTGCCTTGCAGTAAGCAAGGTGATAGCAAAGTTATTATACATGAAGTAGCCAAAAAGTGGAGATTTTATTCAGGCTTGTTCTATCAGGTGTTAAAATTTGCCTACGCCTCGGGAACACTGAAGCAGGCCATCTATTGCATTCTAGAAACTTACTAATAGGGGCCATAGGACAGAAAGATATGAAGATTAATAGATAACAATCAATCCTTAGATACCAATAAACATATGATGATGTAAAACAGTGAAGTGACTATCTGATGTGAGAGTTGAATCATAAGAAAGTCTGGGTGCCAAAGAATGATGTTTTCAAACTGTGATGCTGGAGAAGAGTTTTGAGAGTTCTTTGAACTGCAAGGAGATCAAGTCAGTCAGTCCTAAGGGAAACCAATTTGGACCTGAATATCCACTGGAAGGACTGATGCTGAAGCTGAAACTCCAATACTTTGACCTCCTGATGGGAAAAGCCAACTCATTGGAAAAGACCCTGATGTTGGGAAAGATTGAGGGCAGGAGAAGGGGGTGACAGAGGATGAAATGGCTGGATGGCATCACTGACTCAGTGGATGTGAGTTTGAGCAAATTCCGGGAGATAGTGAAGGACAGGGAAGCCTGGTGTGCTGCAATCCATGGGGTCGCAAAGAGTCAGACACAACTGAACAACAACAACAATCTAACCCAGACTAGGGGATCAGCTAACACTTTCTAGGGGAAATAGGTCTTAACAGCCACCTGAGAAGATAAAAGCAGGAGCAGAATCAGTATCAGAAGAATGACAAGGACTAAGCAAAGCAAAGCTGAAGTAGACAATGGGGTAAACATTGCAGGTGGAAGGAGCCTGAAATATGAAGATCTAGGGCTGCCATCTATGGGGTCACACAGAGTCGGACACGACTGAAGCGACTTAGCAGCAGCAGAGCTGTAAGAGTGCATGGGATGTCCGTGGGGCTCAGGTCCTCAGGAAATCTGAGGCAGAAAACCGAGGAGGGGCAAGGCTAGCCAACAGAACGGTGAAGGGGTAAGTCCTTGCTGTCCTCAGAGGGGCAGGAACTCAGACTGAAAGCAATGTGGCCGCAGTGTGTGTGCGCGCATGCTCAGTCATGTCTGCCTCTGTCTCGCCATGAACTGTAGCCTGCCAATCTCCTTTGTCCACGGAATTTTCCAGGCAAGAATACTGGAGTGGGTTGCCATTTCCTATTCCAGGGGCTCTTCCCAATCCAGGGAGCAAACCTGCATCTCTTGCATCTTCTGCATTGGCAGATGGGTGGTTTTTTATTTTATTTTATTTTTTTACCACTAGTACCACTTGGGGGAAGGCAATGGCACCCCAAGCCAGTACTCTTGCCTGGAAAACCCAATGGACGGAGGAGCCTGGTGGGCTGCAGTCCATGGGGTCGCTAACAGTCGGACACGACTGAGCGACTTCCCTTTCATGCATTGGAGGAGGAAATGGCAACCCACTCCAGTGTTCTTGCCTGGAGAATCCCAGGGACGGGGGAGCCTGGTGGGCTGCCGTCTCTGGGGTCGCACAGGGTCGGACACGACTGAAGCGACTCAGCAGCAGCAGCAGCAGCAGTACCACTTGGGAAGCCCTAATGTAGCAGCAGTCCAGCTAACAAAGCAGAGTTGTGACTTGGTATACTGTGAAGTAGGAAGCAGTGGCATTTTTAGGTTAATTCTGACTTAATATGCTTCAAGTCTATTTTTATGTATGTGCCTGAAGTGCCTGAGTTCTGTACTTCACTGTGCCTGTCTATTGACAGTGTGATAAATCAGGGATAATGTTATTTGGCATGTTTCACAACCAGTCAGTTTGACAGACACAAGGAATAAACCTTACATATTTTAAAACCTCTTAAATTTACTTTGGTCATAAGGCTGGATATATGAAACATTCACCTCCATTTTTGTTCCTTGACAAACATTTCTTTAATTTTATATACATGCTAGTCTGCAACATATACCCTTCACCCAGAGAACAGACACTAAGCTGCACAGATTCTGTGACTAGTGGTAGTTTAGTCACTAAGTCATGTCCAACTCTTGTGATCCTATGGACTGTAGCCTGCCAGGCTCCTTTGTCCATGAGATTTTCCAGGCAAGAATCCTGGAGTGGGTTGCCATTTCCTTCTCCAAGGGATCTTCCCAACCCAGGAATCAAACCCAGGTCTCCTGCATTGCAGGGAGATTCTTTCCCAACTGAGCTACAAGGGAAGCTCAACATATACCCTTCACCCAGAGAACAGACAGTAAGCTACACAGATTCTGTGACTAGAAGACTTACTAAAGACACTGGTTGAGAGATGAAAGAACAAATAAGCCTACTGAAAAATCTCAGGTAGAGAGCAAAACAATTTGATACCAGCTGCCAGTGAATTATCTATGTTTCTAAGGTAACTCCCAACATAGCTTGTTGTCTTCAGTAGTTATCATACATCAGAAATTTTTTAGGCTTTTTTCTTTCATTAAAGGTCTTTTATTCTTTGAAATAATCTAGATCTCCAGCTAAACAAAAAAAGCTATTTTTCTGACCAACTTCCTAGTAAAGGAACAAAGGAAAACAATAAACTGTTTCTTTTCTGAGTTGCTCAGTCATGTCCGACTCTGCAACTCCATAGACTGTACTGTCTGAACCAGTTTTAATTCAGTTTCTCTTCTGAGACTGGAACAGTGAAGATGGTGTTACACAGATAGACACTTCAGAGACAGGGAACAGAAGACATGAGGGAAATTTAAAGTAAGGTCAAGGCCAGTGGCCAGAGGCCAATAATTACAGAGGTGCTGGAAATCAAGGCTAAGGAAGGTCCACCATCAGCAGGAGAGTCAAGATCCCACTTACAAAGAGAGTCTTATAGTGGCACAAAGCATCTTCGATTTAATTCAGCAGACTGATGTAGTGCCTAATCCTCCCAGGGCCCTAAGCATATCCATGCCTCCAGCTGGAGCAAGGGCCAGCCTGAGCTAGAGGTCAGGCCACAGACTGCTTGTACCAGAAGGTGCTGTGCTGTGCTTAGTCGTTCATTCGTGTCCAACTTTTGGTGAGACACAGTAAAAATGTGGTCCATGAGAACTGTGTACAATCACAGATAGTGTCCAAGCACAGCGAGAATAGATCCTGGCAAAAGAGTTGCATTAGATTATACCAAAAGCTCTCTCCCTTTATTCTAAATGTAAATAGTCAACATAGGACTTTTCTTCCCAAAAGAAAGGTATTTTGGAAGAACCCTTCTCAAGCCAGCATACTTCTTAAGGCTGGGCTAATTCAAAAAGTAAAAGTTTAAAAGCTGACTGATTGTGTGTGTGCCCATGGGATTCTCCAGACTAGAATACTGGAGTGGGTCACCATGTCCTTCTCTAGGGGATCTCTTGACTCAGGAATCAAACCCACATCTCTTGCATCTCCTGCATTGGCAGGCGGATTCTTTACCACTGTGAAAAGCCAGCTGATAATAGGGTATCCAAATTGGTCAAGGGAGGTAATGGACAAATAGAGCCCAGATAAACCAAGTTATATTTCAGTTTCTTACCCTCAACTAAAATACTGGTCAATGACAGATAAAGCTTAAGATTTAAGAAATGGACCAGGGGGTTTTAATGGCACAGTCTTCATAGGTTAAGTTTTGTTTCTGTTTTAGCTCATGATTTAAAGGTGTATTGAAAATAATTACACTTAACACTAGATTATGAATTTCCTCAGCCACCTACAAAAGCACACAGGGACAAAAGATACATAGTAGAGAAAAAAAAAAACACCATCTGATTCATTCAATCAAAGAGCTTCTCCCACATGGAGGAACTTGCTCTTTCTTTTTGTGGGGGGGGGCGTCAAATGCAATGGCACCCCACTCCAGTACTCTTGCCTGGAAAATCCCATGGACAGAGGAGCCTGGTAGGCTGCAGTCCATGGGGTTGCAAAGAGTCGGACACGACTGAGCGACTTCACTTTCACTTTTCACTTTCATGCATTGGAGAAGGAAATGGCAACCCACTCCAGTGTTCTTGCCTGGAGAATCCCAGGGACAGGGGAGCCTGTTGGGCTGCTGTCTGTGGGGCTGCACAGAGTCAGACATGACTAAGGCAACTTAGCAGCAGCAGCAAATGCTCAATATCAAGTGCAACCAAGAGTCTGTACTCTAAAGGCAAATGCAGTTTCAACATAGCGTGTTCCTGATTTCTTTTACGTTGAACTCTTTTGTTCTTGAAAATGTCAGGTACAAATCCTCTGAAATGTCTGACATCTTCAACCTCCAAACAATGGATTACATAAATGTGTATGAAGAATAAGAAGCCAAGTTAAGAACCTGAGTTTATTCAGGTTTGTGAGACTTTTATAATGAGCCCATTTAAAGAATTCTCATGTCAAGGCCAAGTGTACTCAATGCAATACTTCCAATAAATCAAATGAAAACACATATTCTAGGATAGAAAAAGTCAGATGAGACTCATTTTCTCATTTTTTTCAAAAACCTCAAAGCACGAGGAGCCCCAAATATTTGATGATGTTTTAATTTCATCAAAAATGAAAAATATAAAGTAGTAGCCACAAACTGCACATTAAGAAAACCCAAATAGCTATACAACACTGAAGTCGATGTTCTTTCTCTTTGAAATGCCCTGCACAAGTCAGATTTAACCCTCAGATGGTAAAGAGTTCACCTGCAATGCAGGAGACCCGGGCTTGATCCCTAGGTTGGGAAGATCCCCTGGAGGAGGGTATGGCAACCCACTCCAGTATTCTTTCCTGGAGAATTCCCATGGACAGAGGAGCCTGGCGAGCTACAGTCTATGGGGTTTGCAAAGAGTTGGACATGACTGAACGACTAAACACAGCAGCACTGTTATTGAAGACATCTCTTTGATGAATTTTCACTTGATATTTGAACTACACTAGCCCCAGGTTTATCATGTGGCTGCAAGTAATGTTGAATAAACTGGAGAGTAGATGAGTGGCCATATGCACGGAGAAGCTGAGCAGGTCTACAGAGGTAAGAATGTCCCAGACATTCAGGGGAGTGTTGAGATTAATCACCACGTGGAGAGACACTAATGGCCTGCTGCCTTTGTATTACTGTATGTTTATTAGGTCGTACAAGAGACTAGGGACAAATTTCCCAACAAACTTTCCTCACTAAAAGCACATGAGGAAGAAGACGGCAATATGAAAAGTTATTTCAGAAAAATCTTTTCTATCTGTAACTACAAGTCCGAGCTCCCTGAGTCAGATAAATTATTTGCTAAATTACTCTACATCATTTTTTCCTTAAAACAAAGTTCAGTTCAGTCACTCAGTTGTGTCTGACTCTTTGCAACACCATGGACCAGGCTTCCCTGTTCATCACCAATTCCCAGAGTTTATTCAACTCATGTCCATCGAATCAGTGATGCCATCAGACCATCTCATTCTCTGTTGGCCCCTTCTCCTATCGCCTTCAATCTTTCCCAGCATCAGGGTCTATTCTGGAGAGTCAGTTCTTCACATCAGGTGGCCAAGTATTGGAGTTTCAGCTTCAACATCAGTCCTTCCAATGAATATTCAGGAATGATTTCCTTTAGGATAGACAAGTTGGATCTCCTTGCAGTCCAACGGACTCTCAAGTCTTCTCCAACACCACAGTTCAAAAGCATCAATTCTTCAACACTAAGCTTTCTTTATGGTCCAACTCTCACATCCATACATGACTACTGGAAAAACCATAGATTTGACTAAAAGGACCATTGTTGGCAAAGTAATGTCTCTGCTTTTTAATATGCTGTCTAGGTTGGTCATAGCTTTTCTTCCAAGGAGCAAGTGTCTTTTAATTTCATGGCTGCAGTCACCATCTGCAATGATTTTGAGCCCAAAGAAATAAAGTCTTTCACTGTTTCCATTGTTTCCCATCTATTTGCCATGAAGTGACTGGACTGGATGCCATGATATTAGTTTTCTGAATGTTCAGTTTTAAGCCAAGATTCCCTTGTGGCTCAGATGGTAGAGTCTGCCTGCAATATGGGAGACCCAAGTTCAATTCCTGGGTTGGGATGATCCCCTGGAGAAGGAAATGACAACCCACTCCAGTATTCTTGTCTGGAAAATCCAATGGACAGGGGAGCCTGACAAGCTACAGTCCATAGTTTCGCAAAGAGTCATATACAACTGAGCGACTTCACTTTCACTTTTGCTTTCTGCCATAAGGGTGACGTCATCTGCATATCTGAGGTTATTGGTATTTCTCCCAGCAATCTGGATTCCAGTTTGTGCTTCATCCAAAACACAGATAGGTTACAGTAATTCCCCATTATCCATGGTTTCACTTTCTGTTGGTTTCCAAAATCAGTAAGTAGAATATTCCAGACATAAACAAGTCATAAATTCTAAACTGCATGTCATGCTCAGTAGCATGATGAAATCACAATGTCCTGCTCAGACCTGCCTGAACATGAATCTTTGCTTTGTCCAGTATATGTATTCTGACTATAAATCAACATTATCAGATCAGCTATCGGGGATCACAGTACTTGTGTTCAGATCATCTTTGTTTTACTTAATAACAGTTCCAAAGCACCAGAGTAGTGATGCTGCAATTCAGAGATACCAAAGAGAAGCTGTAGAGTGCTTCCTATAAATGAAAAGGTGGAAATTCTTGACTTAATAAGAAAAAAAAGTATGTACCGACGCTGTTAAGATCTGTGGTAGGAATGAATCCTCCATTGGTGAAATTCGGAAGGAGGAAAAAAAAAATTCACTCTAGCTCTGCTGTCACACCTCAGACTGCAAAAGTTAAGGCCACAATGCATAAGTGCTTGGATAAGATGGAAAAGGCATTACATTTGTACATTAATTTTCATCACAGTATATTGCTATAATTGTTTTCTTTTATCATTAGTTATTATTTTAATCTCTTACTGTGCATCATGTATAAATTGAACATTATCATAAGTGTGTATGCATAGGAAAAGACAAAATATTATATACATAGTTTGGTACTACCCTTGGTTTCGTGCATCTGCTTGGGGACTTAGAATGTATCCCCCATGGATTAGAGCAGGTTATTAGAAAGCAATTGAACTCTAGATATTGGGGAAATTGTTATTTAGGAAAATCCGGAATTGCAGAAAGAGCAACATAAAGACTTTAGAAAACTATTTCTTACTTTATTCTGCTTGAAATAGTCTAGAATTCGAATAATCTGTAAAGTACAGAAGTAACTCAAAGGATCATAAAGGTAAGCCTGTTTTTGAAGATGAATTGAGAAATTAGCGGATGTTAATTCTAAGGAAAGGAGGACTAAAAGATGTGTACCTGAAAATACTGAAAGGATCATTACACAGAAGGAATAGTCATGTGCTGCCTTGTTATCTGTTTTCAACTGGTTGCAATTATGCAGATATTATTACTTCTAATTATGGAAGTAGATTCATATAAACACAGATGAACAAATATAGAAATATATACAGACATGAGAAAAATTTTCAAACAAGTTCAAATGATTTGATATTTCAAAAAATGAAACTGCTGATTGTGGCAATACATTAAAAAAGCTGAAGACTGGTCAGGAGTATTGCATCAAGTTGGCCAAAAAGTCAGCTGGGAAAGCGAAATGAACTTTCTGGCCAACCTGACAGAACAGTCATGCTCTGATTAATGGTTACAGTATATGACCTCCAAGAATTTTTCACTTCTGAAATTTTGAGTTAATTGGTTAACAAGGAAAGAGCAAATGTTCAGCATTAATAATAATACTGGAAAATAATACATACTTGGCTAATAAGAGGTGGTTCTAGAAGTACTCAATAATTTATGTAGAGATGTAGATTATAGGGGGCAGGTGACGCTTTAAAAGATCAGAGTTTGTATAAACCAGTGCCTACTCATTATTCATTGAATAAGTTCTTCCCTAGAAAAGCCACATGAGACTTAATGAGAATTCCACTTTAAATTAACTCTACATTTCAGCCAGTAAAGAATTACTTCAGCCTTGAACTTCAGAATGACATGGAGTGGCAGGCATCTCCTGTTTGAAAAAGATTCTTATTTAAGTGGTTTTCTGAGAAATATTTCAAGGCACTTTCAGCAAGACTGAAATCTGGTCAAGTAGTGTTTCAGTGTTGCTATATTCAGGACTGAATCATATATATGGAGTCATTTGTCAAAATAGAAGGACAAGTTTGCTTTATTTTTATAGTAAGACAAAAGAAAGCAGCATTTTCTACATATTTTCTACCCACTGTTATTTCTTTGGGATACAAAATTTATATTACCAAGACTAAAGTCATTTCGATATAGGTTAAAATGAATTGTTTTTTATAAAAACTAGCTTTTAAAGCTCATTACACCCAAAGATTTCCATTATGATCTAATTTGAAGTGAAAGTAAACAGAAATAATAATTTTATTCTTCTAAAATAGGAAGTCATTGTGCTTCAATAAAATATCACAAAACACAGTTATAGAGAAGTAACAAACTGGCTAAAAAGCACAACTCACAAACAATTATCAGCCATGTGAGAATCTATTATTAGTTCATAGAAAATCATCCTTGTCTATGAGGGATAACTTGTTTTCTCATACCTAGGTAATATATTGTTTCCTGCCTTAAAAACACTCCACAAAGCAACTTTATCTGGAGTATTACAAAACTTAGAAGATACAGAGTGTATATGTATATATTACATATAGACTATCTAAAATTCAAAGAAAGCTACCATTATGTTGAACTTAGGACCAAGTACAGAAATGGTGTGTAAATCAAAAGGAATTAAGAACGATGAAGCAGTCTACTTGAAGTGGTAGCTGGTGGTGCCTTGGTAAACAGTAGAGAATAAACAGAAATTTCATAAATAGAAAAAAGTCCAATGATAAACTGAGAAAGCAACTGGTTGAGCTGACATTGTAAATCTTGGGTGCCTAAGATAGCTGCAGCCTAATCGTGTCCACAGCAGTTGTAGCACTGACAAAAATACAGGAGTTTCTTTACTGTGACACAGGCCATTCAGTGAGACTTACTAAAGTGTAAATATATTCAAATTTTTATTTATAGTATCCTTAATAGTTCTTACCTAGGTTCCCTTGTTTACTCTGTGACACTATCTCTTAGAGAAAAAAAAGCATATGGAGATTCCAAATATGCTCAAGAGCTTAGGCACCCCAAGATTCTGGGTCCCAATATCCCAAGCCCCACATTTCTCATCACCTTATAGGGTCAGGACAACTGACATAGAGACCTCAAAATATCACATCATGAAGCATTGTGCCTCTATGATCAATCTTTGATTTATCAATAAGGATAGGATCTTTAGCACGGAAATTGTCCCTGTGAGGATTTGATATAAGAGAAGCCATATATGAGACATTTTTTAAAAATCCCCTCAACAAGGACTTACTGTATAGCATAGGGAACTGTACTCAATATCTTGTAAAAACCCATGATAGAAAAGAATCTGAAAAAAGAATACACACACACACGTAATTGAATCACTCTGATATACACCTAAAACTAACACAACATTGTAAATCAAGTGTACTTCAATTTTAAAAAATCCCCTCAAGGGAGTATTCTTTGGGGAAGAAACTACCGATTTTCCAAAGAGAGTATCTCAGCACTTGGAAATACAACCTTATTACTGAAGTTTCCCAGTGTGTCCAGGGGCTCAAGCAATCATTTGCTAACTCTATAAAGCACTTTGCTGCTAGCACTCACATAAACAATCCATAAAAAAAGGTTCTATAAAAAAATAAAACATCTGACATACCAACATACCTTGTGGAAAGATTCCAGGATGTTCCTATTAATAAAATAGATATAAAGTTGCCTAAATCCATTTTGAAACAGGAAAAGTTAAAGTGTTAGCTGCTCAGTTGTGTCTCTGAGCAACCCCATGGACTGTCCGTTCTCAACCCCATTCTCTGTTGTGGAATTGTCCAGGCAAGAATATTGGAGTAGGTAGCCATTCCCATTTTCTGGGTATATTCCCAACCCAGGGATAGAACTAGGTCTCTTGCATTGCAGAGTATTTACCATCTGAACCACCAGGGAAACCCCTTTCCTAAGATCATAATTCCTTCACTAACACTACAATAGAATGGTTGTGTTCAAATAATCAGAGAATTCATTGTATTAAAAAAAGTTTTTATTCCACTTTGAGGACATTGAAAGTAATATCAACCTATACATTGAAATAAATATATTCAGAGTCCAGATTAAAAGTCCAGATTCTCTTAGAAAAATGAAACTTTACCTAAGCAACAACAAAGTCAACCTTGAAAACTGGCAATTCCAGTACTGATCAATACTGATACAAAACCCCAGAGTATCTTCACAGGTAGTGTCATTGCAGGTCTAATATACTAGATGAATAGACTTTTTTTTCCTATGCTTATTAACACAGTGTAATTATTGTGGTTTGACATTTGACATTCTGTAGCATATTTTCATACAAGTTTTAAAGAAATTGTTCTCAATTTTTCTTTTTATCAAAAAATATACATATTTGGTTTCAAGAGCTTTTTCTAAATGGTTAGATTCAAGTTCAGAAATACCTCTGAAAGATGAATGGGATTCATTCTAGTACTTATACCAAGGTAATATTCTTGGTAGTAATTCTACCAGGAATTTTCATTAATGATACAATTTCTTAAAAGTTTATGACTTATGTGAGAATTCTGTACTCTGATAAAATAAGATCACAAGTCCAAAATAAATTCAAGTCAGAAATCTCTAAAGGATAACTGGTTATAAATCTTTCTATGATATCCAAGTTGACTTGATTACAGCTACTATCTTTGTTTATGTAACTTGAATCTTATTTCACTTAAAAACTTGATTTGTGGTTAAATGAGATATGTAACCTAAGACAATTGCCTGGCCAAAAGCACCTCTGAGAATGACAGTCACATTTTAGAAAGGTGTTTCATTTCCTTCAGGCAAACACAAAGAAATTTCAACAGCTGTTAAGTTACAGTGATCAAATTGCCAACATTACTGGACCATGGAAAAAGCAAGAGAGTTCCAGAAAAACATCTATTTCTGCTTTATTGACTATGCCAAAGCCTTTGACTGTGTGGATCACAAGAAACTGTGGAAAATGCTTAAAGAGATGGGAATACCAGACCACCTAACCTGCCTCTTGAGAAATCTGTATGCAGGTCAGGAAGCAACAGTTAGAACTGCACATGGAACAACAGACTGGTTCCAAATAGGAAAAGGACTACGTCAAGGCTGTATATTGTCTCCCTGCTTATTTAACTTATATGCAGAGTACATCATGAGAAACGCTGGACTGGAAGAAACACAAGCTGGAATCAAGATTGCCGGGAGAAATATCAATAACCTCAGATATGCTGATGACACCACCCTTATGGCAGAAAGTGAGGAGGAGCTAAAAAGCCTCTTGATGAAAGTGAAGGAGGAGAGCGAAAAAGTTGGCTTAAAGCTCAACATTCAGAAAACGAAGATCATGGCATCCGGTCCCATCACTTCATGGGAAATAGATGGGGAAACAGTGGAAACAGTGTCAGACTTTATTTTTTTGGGCTCCAAAATCACTGCAGATGGTGACTGCAGCCATGAAATTAAAAGACGCTTACTCCTTGGAAGAAAAGTTATGACCAACCTGGATAGTATATTCAAACGCAGAGACATTACTTTGCCGACTAAGGTCCGCCTAGTCAAGGCTATGGTTTTTCCTGTGGTCATGTATGGATGTGAAAGTTGGACTGTGAAGAAAGCTGAGCGCCGAAGAATCGATGCTTTTGAACTGTGGTGTTGGAGAAGACTCTTGAGAGTCCCTTGGACTGCAAGGAGATCCAACCAGTCCATTCTGAAGGAGATCAACCCTGGGATTTCTTTGGAAGGAATGATGCTAAAGCTGAAACTCCAGTACTTTGGCCACCTCATGCGAAGAGTTGACTTATTGGAAAAGACTCTGATGCTGGGAGGGATTGGGGGCAGGAGGAGAAGGGGACGACTGAGGATGAGATGGCTGGATGGCATCACGGACTCGATGGACGTGAGTCTGAGTGAACTCCGGGAGATGGTGATGGACAGGGAGGCCTGGCGTGCTGCGATTCACGGGGTCGCAAAGAGTCGGACACGACTGAGCGACTGGACTGAACTAAGTTACAGTGGTCAAAGTTCTGCAATTTCAAAATCCAAGCTTTTAGTCTAGAAAAACTAAAGACTTGAATTTTATCTCCCAGAGGTATTTCGTCAGATAAGTCATATTGTGATCATAGCTTGCAGTCCTACCTTCCTTCTTACTTCCCACACAGATTCCTCATCCTTCTCTGAGCCCCGTTTCAGCCCTGACACGTTTCCTCCCATTACAAATCCTTTACTCATTCATTACACATCCTCTGTCTCCGGCTTTCACCAACCTTCCCAGGCTGACACATACTTATGCATTTTCTAGTAATTTTACTTTTTCTTTAGCGCTCAGATGGACTTGTCTCTATCATTTCTTCTGCTGTTTACATACCTATGCACACGCTTTGTCTTTGTCTGTGAATAGGTAAGATTTTACTTAATACGCATTGTGTTCAGATTTTCATTAGATAAATGTGTTTTTCTTTTAGTTGATGAGTTCCTTGAGAGCACAGTGATCTAATGCACTTTGATAGTCTCTTGGTGACTAAATAGTATCTGGCACGTAATAAATGGGCAACACATTTGTTGAATGAATAAATGAATGATATATAAATTATCGGGAAACTAAGTAGAAAGAAAAAAACGAATGGGAATTTGATATTATTTCTGAAAGCAACTTTTCTTCAATATATGATACATATAAATACTTTGAAAGGCTATAATATGTAAAGTGCTTAAGAAAAATATGTTAGGACACATGTATTCCCATGTCAACATAATTGACCTAAAAAGACTGAAATTTCTTCATTGTTTAAATGAATTCATTTACAAAGTTTATTTAACATAAATTTTAAGAATATATATATATATTGCAAAGAAAGTGCTTTATCTATCTTTGACCCAAATGTCCCCAAAGCATGAGCATTGTAGAGGAGTATTTGCTACAGTGTTTCATAGTTTTAGAATAGTGTATCTTTGTTACGAAACAAACACAAGAGTGGTTTTACTTAAGTAACATCTATTTTAAGACAAGACATTTGCAGAGTTAGGAAATAACACACAAGCCATAGCTACTACACAAACACAAATAGCCTAATAATTTATTAAAATGGCATGCTAACATGGTTTTTCCCTGAATCCTCTATTAGTGTGGCTGTCACTTTTATCTATAGCTGATTTTCACTTCTTTTTATAGCTCTAATGTTTCAAGTCAGGGAAGAACTTATTGATTTTCTCAGCATTAACCTTCCAGTGAACTAGTTATAACTTTACAATATATTATCAAGCAGAGAGATCTTTTTTTTTTTTTTTCTAACAGGTAACACTCAGTTTCCTCTAAACACTCCTATAGATGCACATTTGCAAAAGCATTTTAATTTCATGTATGGGGTTGATTATTATATATATCATATTTCAAAATAGCAAGAAAATGTTTCCTTTATGACTCACACTTTAGTTATTTCCCAAGAAATGCCTTTCAAAACTATCAATATTTATAAAAGCATTATCAGTAAAAATTAAAAATTTTGTATATAGTAGAAACTATGTCTTATGCATTATCATTTTTTTTTACCTCTATACCAATCCAGTGTAGGAAATGAAAACCTATCACTCCTATTTTAAGATACCCTAATATCTCCAGGTTAATGTATTTCACCCAAGGGCATTCAGCTCAAACCCTAAACTCTCCTGACTCCAAATCTTCTTCTTTTTTCACCACTCTGTAAAGTAGCTTAGGCACCATTTCAAATTAGTTTTACAGTTTGCATATCCTACAGATGCAGTCTTCTCTCATATCCACTGTGAACTTATAAACAATTTATTTGCGGAAGTAGACATGTTCATCATGAGTAATCAGCTAAGTAGTCATTTTGTTTGGTAATTTAATATCCACTCTAGTGTCCTGTTGATTTTATTTTATTAACATCCAAATATCATGACCAGACTTGATTTAGTAAGCAAATGACTTCCTATTATACAGACAGCCAGTACATTAGAGATACACAAATGGAACTCACAATATGAAAAAATAGAGACTAGAGTGAAATTGCTCAGTCGTGTCCGACTCTTTGCAACCCCATGGACCCTACCCCACTCCTCTGTCCATGGAATTTTACAGGCCACAGTACTAGAGTGGGTTGCTATTTCCTTCTCCAGGGGATCTTCCCAACACAGGGATCAAACCCAGGTCTCCTGCATTGCAGGCAGATGCTTTACCATCTGGGCCACGGGAGAAGCCCAATAGAGACTACAGAAGATATTAAACATATTTTCCAGTGACTTGATAACTTGTGTTATTATAAAATTATAGGAAAGTATGATTTGGTAATTTGATAAGAAAGGTATTCACAGAAGTCTATTGTGACTGAAAAAAATTTTTAAGTACTTCAATAAGCCATCATCTATTTCTTATGATACTGTAAAAAAAATACAAATAAAACAAACTATAAGATATAGAAAAGAACTTTTTCCTCAAATATTTTTTTCATATGAACTCACAAATGTATAGATTACTGATCTAGTAGGTTATATTAGCTTCTCCAAGTCCTTATATCAAATGCTACTAGGAATTTTTACAATGATTAATGAGAGGAAAAGAATATTACTATGAAACAGAAATCATAGTAATGAAAATTGATTAACTCTGGGTCATGCACTTGCAACAAGAGTAATATCATCCCACAGGAGTGTGAAAATTGCTTCATGGGAACCAGGGAAAAACTATGGAAAACTCTTACCTTCTTTATCTACAAAGATAACAGATACATATACAGCACATAAACATATACAAAATTTCAAGGGGTGAGAATCAATTAGAAAAAAAAAAATCTAAAAATCTCCTTAGAGAGCAAAAGTAGAAAAAGAGTTGAAAAACACTGCTCTAGGTAAATAAGCATTACCAAATTCTGTAGTAAGTTAAAAAAACTTACTTTGACATCCTTTAATTGTTGCTAGGTGATTACAATCAGTCATAGGAATACATTACAGAAATTCCCCAAAATGAGTTATGGAATGCTTGTTGATAACTGTGCAGTGTCTAGCATATACACCTGGAAATAACTGAGCATTTTAAAATTAATGGTTCATAGTCAAAAGATAACAAATGTTTCATAATTTTCATCTTTTTTTTAAGCACATAACTATGCAATAATGATATAACTTCATTCAGTGAGTATCAAAACCACCAACACCAGACAACTATACCCACCTAAAATAGTAAGATTCACTCTTCTCTTAGCAGACTTGCTTTGAGTTTATTACAAAAACAAAAAATTCCTGAAAGCAGGGAAAGAAGCTACAGTAAAAACATATTCCTTTCATAGCCCAAATAAATAATAAATATGAAAGCATACTAGAAATAATATGTAGGATTACTTCATCTGTTTTAACTTTAAATTCTATACCTCTAAGTATAAAGGTAGTATGCCTCCAACACTGAATATTCAATGGAAGGATTGATGCTAAAGCTAAAACTCCAATAATTTGGTCACCTGATGAGAACCAACTCGTTGGAAAAGACCCCAGTGCTGGGAAAGATTGAAGGCAAAAGGAGAAAGGGGTGACAAAGGATGAGATGGTTATATGGCATCATCAACTCAATGGACATGAATTTGCACAAGCTCCAGGAGACAGTGAAAGATAGGGAAGCCTGGCACGCTGCAGTCCATGGGGTCGCAGAGAGTCAGAAATGACTTAGCAACTGACAAACAATAGCTCCAAGCACATCATAAACTGAAAGCAAAATCCAGTCTCTTAAAATAGAGGAAATATAGAGGGAAAGACTTCTTACATGTCATTTTTAAACTGTATTTTTGAAAGTCAATAATTAATTCTAGAACACTACACCCACCACCATTAAAACAGGAAGAAAAGGCTAAGAACACTTGCTATCACCATTAATTTCTCAAACCCTTTTATAGCTTCTGTTCAGCGTTTTGAAACACGAAATCTTTTAAAGAAAAGACCCTATTATAATTTCATTTATGCTACATACTCTTAGGAACAGGTGATGCCTGAATACTTGAATCCATCTTCATAGAGCTTTTGAACCACTATGTTAATGCTCATAAAGCATTGACAAGAAAAATCACACAAATAATTCATTGAATACAATTATAATAAGAGATATAAAGGAAACAAGGTGCCATGTGACCAAATCACAGAGAAACTAGAAAAGTAAGGAAAGCTTTCTGGGGGAGATACTGGACATCAATGAAGGTTTGCAGTTAGCTAGACAAATACAGCAACAAAAAGGTGAAAAGCACAAAGAGGAAAATGTGGCAAAAAAAGAGCACAGGGCCTTCAAGAAAGTGCAAAAGAGAAAATGTCTGGATCACGTTGAGTTAGAGGAAGAAGAAGAAAAGAGACAAATGAGGGAGAGGTAAAACTAGCAACATTTATTTTTAGAAACTCACTTTACCCACTGTGTGGAGAACTGACCAGAATTTGGAAATTTGTAATGAGAAAGGAATTGCAATAGTTCAGAGAAGACAAAGACAATAGTATTCTACAAGCAGTGTGACAGCATCATTTAAAAAATATATTGCTGTGTGACCCAGGGAACTTAAACTGGGCCTCTGTAACAACCTAGAGGGGTAAGGTGGGGAGGGAGGTTCAGGAGAGAGGGGACACAGGTATACTATGGCTAATTCATGTTGATGTCTGGCAGAAACCAACACAATATTATAAAGCAATGATCCTTCAATTAAAAACAAATTTAGCTATTAAGAAAATTACAAGATCTAAAAATAAAATTTATAGATTTCCTAATTTGTATATCCATATCCTTCAGGAAAGATGGAACTTGATCAAAGTAAAGATGAAGAAAGCTACAACCGAATGTGGAGGAAAATTTTAGAACCAGGAAAGAGACACATGGAAATAAAAGAGAGCCTAGTTGATGCTTTCAAACTATGGTAGTGCAGAAGACTCTTGAGAGTCCCTTGGACTGCAAGGAGATCCAACCAGTCCATCCTAAAGGAAATCAGTCCTGAATATTCATTGGAAGGACTGATGCTGAGGCTGAAACTCCAAAATTTTGGCCACCTCCTGTGAAGAGTTGACTCATTGGAAAAGACCCTGATGCTGGGAGGGATTCGGGGCAGGAGGAGAAGGGGACGACAGAGGATGAAATGGTTGGATGGCATCACTGACTTGATGGACGTGAGTCTGAGTGATGATGAGTTGGTGATGGACAGGGAGGCCTGGTGTGCAAAGAGTCGGTCACAAAGAGTCGGACACGACTGAGCAACTGAACTGAACAAGATAAATAAGAGTATAATAAAACTAAAAAGAAAATGGCAAAATTTAAAACATTATTAGTGTTCTGATTTAAGATGGTGGGTGGAAATAATATATTTAAGTAGGAGGCAACAATAACAAAATTTTAGAACTGACATCAAACTCAAGAAGCCTAGAAGTGGAGAAGCATCACAAGAATTATAGACAGGAAGCTTCAGGTAGGTCTGGAAAGGATAAAGCATTGAGGGCTATAATTAGAAGCATTGATAAAAGCTGTCTGAGAAGCAATTAAATCTTTAATTACTCTTGATCATTCTATGTCACTAGGTAGCTGTCTTACCTGCCAATCAGGCAAAAGCTTGAAGATTTATTTGAGGGGGAGAAAGACAGTGGTGTTCTATCTGGAGTAGGCAACACAAGACACAGCAAAGGTGGTAGGCACCACACTGAATTAACTACAGAATGCTGATATGAAATGTACCTCCTCACCTTTGGACTTCCCTGGTGGCTTAGAGGTTAAAGCATCCGCCTGGAATGTGGGAGACCCAGGTTCAATCCCTGGGTTGGGAAGATCCCCTGGAGAAGGAAAATGGCAACCCACTCCAGTACTCTTGCCTGGAGAGTCCCATGGAGGGAGGAGCCTGGTAGGCTACAGTCCATGGGGTCGAACAAAGAGTCGAACATGACTGAGCGACTTCACGTCTTCTTCCTCACCCTACCTGCTTTCACCTGTCAATTCTCACAGTCTCAGACAAGAGACTAAAGGATTCTTCTTGAAGGAATCTGGCCAATCCAAAAGAAAACTCAAATAGACTAACTGGAAGTTCTCCAGTCAAAGCCCTGTCACATCATCTTGGGCTTTCAAGATAGCACCAGTGGTAAAGGACACACCTGCCAAGGCAGGAGAAGTAGGGATGCGAGTTCAACCCCTGGATTGGGAAGAGGCCCTGGAGGAGGGCATGGAAACTCACTCCAATGTTCTTGCTTGAAGAATCCCATGGACAGAGGAGCTTGGCAGGCTATAGTCCAAGGGTCCCCAAGAGTAGGACACGACTGAAGTGACAGCATGCACATCATCTTGCTTTGAATCTCAAAGCCCACAAGCTCCACTAACCGACTCAGAACTTCTAGAGCAGTTTGGGATTATCAGCTATCTGAGCAACGCTTCTATCATGGAAGACATTAACTAAAAGAGCAAAGGAAAAAATCTAAGAGAAAAAAGAGACTTTGCAAGAAGAAATACTCATAAATGCAGCAGGGAGCTGGGGGCAGGCGGTGCAAGGCATGGGCATGAGAACATTCAGAAAACAAAAAATAGCATGCAAAAAATTAAAAGTATAAAAGAAGATATAAGATTTGCACAAGTTTGGGCAATAAAGGTGAAGAAATCACCCAACCTTCTCCTTCAAAAAGAGCAAAAGAACACAAAGAATATAGAAAAATATTAGAAGACAAGTTCAGGAGGTCAAACAGCCAAACAATAGGAAATCTAAAAATTGAGCTAGGAGGAAAAAAGTGAAACTGGGCAGAGAGATAGGAGCACTACTTAAATACAAAGTGAAAGTAAGATTATCTTTGAAAACTTAAGTCTAAGCTTGAAAAGATTCACTAAATAATTAAAAGGACAAAGCCTAGATATATAATGGCAATATTTTTTTTTAATTTAAGGTGACCCAGGGATTGAACCCAGGTCTCCTGCATTGCAAGCAGATTCTCTACCATCTGAACCATCAGGGAAGTCCTAAATTAAAAGAAACTATGTTAAAAGGTAGAGAAAGCAATGGCACCCCACTCTAGTACTCTTGCCTGGAAAATCCCATAGATGGAGGAACCTGGTGGGCTGCAGTCCATGGGGTCCCTGAGAGTTGGACACAACTCAGTGACTTCACTTTCACTTTTCATTTTTTTTTTTTTTTTTCTAACAGGTAACACTCAGTTTCCTCTAAACACTCCTATAGATGCACATTTGCAAAAGCATTTTAATTTCATGTATGGGGTTGATTATTATATATATCATATTTCAAAATAGCAAGAAAATGTTTCCTTTATGACTCACACTTTAGTTATTTCCCAAGAAATGCCTTTCAAAACTATCAATATTTATAAAAGCATTATCAGTAAAAATTAAAAATTTTGTATATAGTAGAAACTATGTCTTATGCATTATCATTTTTTTTTACCTCTATACCAATCCAGTGTAGGAAATGAAAACCTATCACTCCTATTTTAAGATACCCTAATATCTCCAGGTTAATGTATTTCACCCAAGGGCATTCAGCTCAAACCCTAAACTCTCCTGACTCCAAATCTTCTTCTTTTTTCACCACTCTGTAAAGTAGCTTAGGCACCATTTCAAATTAGTTTTACAGTTTGCATATCCTACAGATGCAGTCTTCTCTCATATCCACTGTGAACTTATAAACAATTTATTTGCGGAAGTAGACATGTTCATCATGAGTAATCAGCTAAGTAGTCATTTTGTTTGGTAATTTAATATCCACTCTAGTGTCCTGTTGATTTTATTTTATTAACATCCAAATATCATGACCAGACTTGATTTAGTAAGCAAATGACTTCCTATTATACAGACAGCCAGTACATTAGAGATACACAAATGGAACTCACAATATGAAAAAATAGAGACTAGAGTGAAATTGCTCAGTCGTGTCCGACTCTTTGCAACCCCATGGACCCTACCCCACTCCTCTGTCCATGGAATTTTACAGGCCACAGTACTAGAGTGGGTTGCTATTTCCTTCTCCAGGGGATCTTCCCAACACAGGGATCAAACCCAGGTCTCCTGCATTGCAGGCAGATGCTTTACCATCTGGGCCACGGGAGAAGCCCAATAGAGACTACAGAAGATATTAAACATATTTTCCAGTGACTTGATAACTTGTGTTATTATAAAATTATAGGAAAGTATGATTTGGTAATTTGATAAGAAAGGTATTCACAGAAGTCTATTGTGACTGAAAAAAATTTTTAAGTACTTCAATAAGCCATCATCTATTTCTTATGATACTGTAAAAAAAATACAAATAAAACAAACTATAAGATATAGAAAAGAACTTTTTCCTCAAATATTTTTTTCATATGAACTCACAAATGTATAGATTACTGATCTAGTAGGTTATATTAGCTTCTCCAAGTCCTTATATCAAATGCTACTAGGAATTTTTACAATGATTAATGAGAGGAAAAGAATATTACTATGAAACAGAAATCATAGTAATGAAAATTGATTAACTCTGGGTCATGCACTTGCAACAAGAGTAATATCATCCCACAGGAGTGTGAAAATTGCTTCATGGGAACCAGGGAAAAACTATGGAAAACTCTTACCTTCTTTATCTACAAAGATAACAGATACATATACAGCACATAAACATATACAAAATTTCAAGGGGTGAGAATCAATTAGAAAAAAAAAAATCTAAAAATCTCCTTAGAGAGCAAAAGTAGAAAAAGAGTTGAAAAACACTGCTCTAGGTAAATAAGCATTACCAAATTCTGTAGTAAGTTAAAAAAACTTACTTTGACATCCTTTAATTGTTGCTAGGTGATTACAATCAGTCATAGGAATACATTACAGAAATTCCCCAAAATGAGTTATGGAATGCTTGTTGATAACTGTGCAGTGTCTAGCATATACACCTGGAAATAACTGAGCATTTTAAAATTAATGGTTCATAGTCAAAAGATAACAAATGTTTCATAATTTTCATCTTTTTTTTAAGCACATAACTATGCAATAATGATATAACTTCATTCAGTGAGTATCAAAACCACCAACACCAGACAACTATACCCACCTAAAATAGTAAGATTCACTCTTCTCTTAGCAGACTTGCTTTGAGTTTATTACAAAAACAAAAAATTCCTGAAAGCAGGGAAAGAAGCTACAGTAAAAACATATTCCTTTCATAGCCCAAATAAATAATAAATATGAAAGCATACTAGAAATAATATGTAGGATTACTTCATCTGTTTTAACTTTAAATTCTATACCTCTAAGTATAAAGGTAGTATGCCTCCAACACTGAATATTCAATGGAAGGATTGATGCTAAAGCTAAAACTCCAATAATTTGGTCACCTGATGAGAACCAACTCGTTGGAAAAGACCCCAGTGCTGGGAAAGATTGAAGGCAAAAGGAGAAAGGGGTGACAAAGGATGAGATGGTTATATGGCATCATCAACTCAATGGACATGAATTTGCACAAGCTCCAGGAGACAGTGAAAGATAGGGAAGCCTGGCACGCTGCAGTCCATGGGGTCGCAGAGAGTCAGAAATGACTTAGCAACTGACAAACAATAGCTCCAAGCACATCATAAACTGAAAGCAAAATCCAGTCTCTTAAAATAGAGGAAATATAGAGGGAAAGACTTCTTACATGTCATTTTTAAACTGTATTTTTGAAAGTCAATAATTAATTCTAGAACACTACACCCACCACCATTAAAACAGGAAGAAAAGGCTAAGAACACTTGCTATCACCATTAATTTCTCAAACCCTTTTATAGCTTCTGTTCAGCGTTTTGAAACACGAAATCTTTTAAAGAAAAGACCCTATTATAATTTCATTTATGCTACATACTCTTAGGAACAGGTGATGCCTGAATACTTGAATCCATCTTCATAGAGCTTTTGAACCACTATGTTAATGCTCATAAAGCATTGACAAGAAAAATCACACAAATAATTCATTGAATACAATTATAATAAGAGATATAAAGGAAACAAGGTGCCATGTGACCAAATCACAGAGAAACTAGAAAAGTAAGGAAAGCTTTCTGGGGGAGATACTGGACATCAATGAAGGTTTGCAGTTAGCTAGACAAATACAGCAACAAAAAGGTGAAAAGCACAAAGAGGAAAATGTGGCAAAAAAAGAGCACAGGGCCTTCAAGAAAGTGCAAAAGAGAAAATGTCTGGATCACGTTGAGTTAGAGGAAGAAGAAGAAAAGAGACAAATGAGGGAGAGGTAAAACTAGCAACATTTATTTTTAGAAACTCACTTTACCCACTGTGTGGAGAACTGACCAGAATTTGGAAATTTGTAATGAGAAAGGAATTGCAATAGTTCAGAGAAGACAAAGACAATAGTATTCTACAAGCAGTGTGACAGCATCATTTAAAAAATATATTGCTGTGTGACCCAGGGAACTTAAACTGGGCCTCTGTAACAACCTAGAGGGGTAAGGTGGGGAGGGAGGTTCAGGAGAGAGGGGACACAGGTATACTATGGCTAATTCATGTTGATGTCTGGCAGAAACCAACACAATATTATAAAGCAATTATCCTTCAATTAAAAATAAACAAATTTAGCTATTAAGAAAATTACAAGATCTAAAAATAAAATTTATAGATTTCCTAATTTGTATATCCATATCCTTCAGGAAAGATGGAACTTGATCAAAGTAAAGATGAAGAAAGCTACAACCGAATGTGGAGGAAAATTTTAGAACCAGGAAAGAGACACATGGAAATAAAAGAGAGCCTAGTTGATGCTTTCAAACTATGGTAGTGCAGAAGACTCTTGAGAGTCCCTTGGACTGCAAGGAGATCCAACCAGTCCATCCTAAAGGAAATCAGTCCTGAATATTCATTGGAAGGACTGATGCTGAGGCTGAAACTCCAAAATTTTGGCCACCTCCTGTGAAGAGTTGACTCATTGGAAAAGATCCTGATGCTGGGAGGGATTCGGGGCAAGAGGAGAAGGGGACGACAGAGGATGAAATGGTTGGATGGCATCACTGACTTGATGGACGTGAGTCTGAGTGATGATGAGTTGGTGATGGACAGGGAGGCCTGGTGTGCAAAGAGTCGGTCACAAAGAGTCGGACACGACTGAGCAACTGAACTGAACAAGATAAATAAGAGTATAATAAAACTAAAAAGAAAATGGCAAAATTTAAAACATTATTAGTGTTCTGATTTAAGATGGTGGGTGGAAATAATATATTTAAGTAGGAGGCAACAATAACAAAATTTTAGAACTGACATCAAACTCAAGAAGCCTAGAAGTGGAGAAGCATCACAAGAATTATAGACAGGAAGCTTCAGGTAGGTCTGGAAAGGATAAAGCATTGAGGGCTATAATTAGAAGCATTGATAAAAGCTGTCTGAGAAGCAATTAAATCTTTAATTACTCTTGATCATTCTATGTCACTAGGTAGCTGTCTTACCTGCCAATCAGGCAAAAGCTTGAAGATTTATTTGAGGGGGAGAAAGACAGTGGTGTTCTATCTGGAGTAGGCAACACAAGACACAGCAAAGGTGGTAGGCACCACACTGAATTAACTACAGAATGCTGATATGAAATGTACCTCCTCACCTTTGGACTTCCCTGGTGGCTTAGAGGTTAAAGCATCCGCCTGGAATGTGGGAGACCCAGGTTCAATCCCTGGGTTGGGAAGATCCCCTGGAGAAGGAAAATGGCAACCCACTCCAGTACTCTTGCCTGGAGAGTCCCATGGAGGGAGGAGCCTGGTAGGCTACAGTCCATGGGGTCGAACAAAGAGTCGAACATGACTGAGCGACTTCACGTCTTCTTCCTCACCCTACCTGCTTTCACCTGTCAATTCTCACAGTCTCAGACAAGAGACTAAAGGATTCTTCTTGAAGGAATCTGGCCAATCCAAAAGAAAACTCAAATAGACTAACTGGAAGTTCTCCAGTCAAAGCCCTGTCACATCATCTTGGGCTTTCAAGATAGCACCAGTGGTAAAGGACACACCTGCCAAGGCAGGAGAAGTAGGGATGCGAGTTCAACCCCTGGATTGGGAAGAGGCCCTGGAGGAGGGCATGGAAACTCACTCCAATGTTCTTGCTTGAAGAATCCCATGGACAGAGGAGCTTGGCAGGCTATAGTCCAAGGGTCCCCAAGAGTAGGACACGACTGAAGTGACAGCATGCACATCATCTTGCTTTGAATCTCAAAGCCCACAAGCTCCACTAACCGACTCAGAACTTCTAGAGCAGTTTGGGATTATCAGCTATCTGAGCAACGCTTCTATCATGGAAGACATTAACTAAAAGAGCAAAGGAAAAAATCTAAGAGAAAAAAGAGACTTTGCAAGAAGAAATACTCATAAATGCAGCAGGGAGCTGGGGGCAGGCGGTGCAAGGCATGGGCATGAGAACATTCAGAAAACAAAAAATAGCATGCAAAAAATTAAAAGTATAAAAGAAGATATAAGATTTGCACAAGTTTGGGCAATAAAGGTGAAGAAATCACCCAACCTTCTCCTTCAAAAAGAGCAAAAGAACACAAAGAATATAGAAAAATATTAGAAGACAAGTTCAGGAGGTCAAACAGCCAAACAATAGGAAATCTAAAAATTGAGCTAGGAGGAAAAAAGTGAAACTGGGCAGAGAGATAGGAGCACTACTTAAATACAAAGTGAAAGTAAGATTATCTTTGAAAACTTAAGTCTAAGCTTGAAAAGATTCACTAAATAATTAAAAGGACAAAGCCTAGATATATAATGGCAATATTTTTTTTTAATTTAAGGTGACCCAGGGATTGAACCCAGGTCTCCTGCATTGCAAGCAGATTCTCTACCATCTGAACCATCAGGGAAGTCCTAAATTAAAAGAAACTATGTTAAAAGGTAGAGAAAGCAATGGCACCCCACTCTAGTACTCTTGCCTGGAAAATCCCATAGATGGAGGAACCTGGTGGGCTGCAGTCCATGGGGTCCCTGAGAGTTGGACACAACTCAGTGACTTCACTTTCACTTTTCACTTTCATGCATTGGAGAAGGAAATGGCAACCCACTCCAGTGTTCTTGCCTGGAGAATCCCAGGGACGGCGGAGCCTGGTGGGCTGCCGTCTATGGGGTCGCACAGTCGGACAAGACNCCTGAGAGTTGGACACAACTCAGTGACTTCACTTTCACTTTTCACTTTCATGCATTGGAGAAGGAAATGGCAACCCACTCCAGTGTTCTTGCCTGGAGAATCCCAGGGACGGCGGAGCCTGGTGGGCTGCCGTCTATGGGGTCGCACAGTCGGACAAGACTGAAGCAACTTAGCAGCAGCAGCAGCAGCAGCATGTTAAAAGGATTCAGGTACTCCACATCCACCATCACTCCACCACAAACAAAAAAGAAAAATTACCCATAACTAGTAAAAGAACAAACGTGGTTGAAAACACATTGTCTGGAGTTCTGAAGCTGTGCTCCTGCATATTATATGCAAATGCACTGATCAGGCAAAATGTAAACTACTGGTAACAACTCAAAGTGCTAATCCTTTATAAAGAGCGCTCATAAAACAGCGTCACCTAATAAAAACAGTGGATAAATCATGAAAACATAATAAAAAATATCAACAGTCAATAAACCAATAAAATTTGATCTTTAATAACTAAAAATTGCAAATTAAAACAGGATGAAATTGACAAAAATTAGTTAGAATGATAAATCTCAAGGACTCCAAATTGATCTGGCCAAGTGTTGACAATAGTGTGTAAGCTCTTTGCTGATGGGAATATGAATAGGGATGTTTGCAATTTTTCAATAATATCAAAATGCACACATTTTAACGTGCATCATGTTAATAAATCAATCTGCCTGCAATGCAGGTTTGATTCCTGGGTGGGAAGACCACTGGAGAAGGGATAGGCTACCTATCCCTTCAAACCTCCAGTATTTTTGGGCTTCCCTGGTGGCTCCAGCTGGTAAAGAATCTGCCTGTGTTTGACCCCTGGGTTGGGAAGATGCCCTGGAGAAGGAACAGCTACCCACTCCAGTATTCTGGCCTGGAGAATTCCATGGACTGTATATAGTCCCTGGGGTTGCAAAGAGTCGGACAAGACTGAGCAACTTTCACTTTCACTTCGTGAATAGATTATTACATCATTTTAATTATATCAATGCTTCTTTTATACTTTCCAAATATTCTAAAATGAACACCTTATTTTTATAGTTAAAAATATCATTTTTAAAATTTAAGCCATTTGAACTAGTACTCCATCACTGCAAATCTAGCCTAATAAATAGATATGGGAAAAAGCAATTGCACATATAAATGTTTATTGCAGCTTTATTTTTACTAGAGGAAAAATAAACAGCTCTACCATCCAAATATATGTTCAAATAAATATTTTCACAGGAAAGATGAAGAAATGCTCACGATATAATAAGAAAGGAGAAAAATCTATGAATACAGTATATTTCCAATATTATATGAATCATATTTGAAAGTTAATAATTATATATGTATAGGATTACAGGTGTTTTAAATTTTCTTTTTTATATTTTATGCATTTTCAAATTTTCTCCCTGACAACAGTGAGACACTGTATATCTGAAACTACAAACAATCTATAAACATTAAACCTGAAAACCATGTAAACTGAAAATATACAATGGATGTGACCAAGGTTTAAACATTATCTAAGGTTTTCAAACATCAATGAAATAAATATTAAACTGTCAAAGGAATCAATGAATAACTCAATTATTAGAAAATGAAAATAATTCAAATGTTAACTATCCATTAACTGAAAAATATAAATTAAAATATGAATGAGACTATGTCAGAACCTCTACCTTAAAAAAGATATTGATTTGTAGCCAATATTTTCAAACTGGTGAGAAGCAAAGTCTTATATACCTCTGTGAAGGAATAAAAGGTAATTCGACAAAATGTATAAATATTCCTGCAACAGCTACCTGTCATTTTCTTTCAACATATGTCTTTCTATATTCCTGTCTGTATTGAAGTGGGTTGAAAACTTAAATACTAGATTCCTCCGACTTTCTTGCCAGCTGGCTTCTGGTTAGATTCTGCACATGGCAGTGTGGCAGCCACAAAGATGGATGCTTAGTTCTCCCTCAAAAGTACCCACCGCAAAGAACATAGTTGAGTGATAGCCTCCAGTAACTCCATCTGTGGATCTATGGTAGGATCCTGTCAAGACTGCACTTCATTTGGGCAGCAAGCAGGCAGTGACACAACAGCCCATTATGGGACTCCCTCCAACAGGCAGCCTTTGCTCCAGGACTCAGAATTGACCTGGCCAAGACATTTTCAAAACTGTGCTAAAGTTTAGGGTTCTTCCTACTCAAGCCTCCTTCCTTCTTTCTCTTCTTTCACAGTGTCAAGCCTTCCTCCTGGTCTGAAGACTCACCCCATCTCCTCCTGCTCCCTCCCTCTTTATACTTCAAAAGTATTTCCCACAATAAACAATCATGCACATTGAATTCTGTCCTGGAGTCTGCTTCTTGGAGGAAGGTGCTCATAAGAAAGAGGGAGTCCAATTTTTTTCTCCTGCTTCTGGCTTCAGAAGTGCTAAGGAAGACTGTGTGAATGTCTGTTGACTCCAGCAGCATTTGCTGAGACTCTAGCAGTGTTGGAGGCCCGTGGGCTCTTGGAATCTCGTGAGAGAATTGGTTTCAGGCTTCTGGCTTAGAAGCAATGGAAATGATTCCCAAAGCACCAGCAGTGCTTCAGCAGCCTCAACAGCAAACACTGTAAGTTGGAGCTCTGGGCAACTCTGGGCTTCCCTGGTGGCTCAACTGGTAAAGAACCTGCCTGCAGTGTGGAAGACCAGGGTTCAATCTCTGGGTTGGGAAGATCCCTGGAAAAGGCAACAGCTACCCACCCCAGTATTCTGGTCTGGGGTAGAGAAGGGAAGAGCTACCCACTCCAATATTTTGGCCTGGAGAATTCCATGGACTGTATAGTTGTATAGTCCATGGGGTCACAGAGCCAGACACCTCTGAGAGACTTTGACTTCACTGGGTACTCCATTTTCCTCTTTGCTCTCCCATCCCTATGGGCAGTTATAGCTTTCTGTAGTTAACCAATGTCTGGATAGTAACATCACAATTCCCTGTTTCATTCTCCAACACTTTCAACACTGTTGTAATCAGTTCCTTATTTTAAACCACTTACTGAATTTCCTTTTTACTGAGTGAATGCTGAATGACACAAAACTAATCATTTTATTCGTTTTCACCTCAAAAGTTCTCACTTGTGTTAAATATGTAAGTAAATTTTAAATGAACAAAATGCATTAATAAAATTTAATTAATTGATAACTAAAGGAATACGTCAAGACTGTATATTGTCACCCTGCTTATTTAACTTATATGCAGAGTACATCATGAGAAAAGCTAGGCTGGTGGAAGCACAAGCTGGAATCAAGATTGCCTTGAGAAATATCAGTAACCTCAGATATGCAGATGATACCACCCTTATGGCAGAAAGTGAAGAGGAGCTAAAAAGCTTCTTGATGAAAGTGAAAGAGGAGAGTGAAAAAGTTTGCTTAAAGCTCAACATTCAGAAAATGAAGGTCATGGCATATGGTCCCATCACTTCATCGGAAATAGATGGGGCAACAGTGGAAACAGTGTCAGACTTTATTTTTGGGGGCTCCAAAATCATTGCAGATGGTGACTGCAGCCATGAAATTATAAAACACTTACTCCTTGGAAGGAAAGTCATGACCAACCTAGACAGTATATTCAAAAGCAGAGACATTACTTTGCCGACTAAGGTCCGTCGAGTCAAGGCTATGGTTTTTCCAGTAGTCATGTATGGATGTGAGAGTTGAACTGTGAATAAAGCTGAGTGCCAAAGAATTGATGCTTTTGAATTGTGGTGTTGGAGAAGACTCTTGAGAGTCCCTTGGACTGCAAGGAGATCCAACCAGTCCATTCTGAAGGAGATCAGTCCTGGGCGTTCTTTGGAAGGAATGATGCTAAAGCTGAATATCCAGTACTCTGGCCACTTCGTGCAAAGAGTTGACTCATTGGGAAAGACTCTGATGCTGGGAGGGATTGGGGGCAGGAGGAGAAGGGGACGACAGAGGATGAGATGGCTGGATAGCATCACCNCAAAGCCCTGTCACATCATCTTGGGCTTTCAAGATAGCACCAGTGGTAAAGGACACACCTGCCAAGGCAGGAGAAGTAGGGATGCGAGTTCAACCCCTGGATTGGGAAGAGGCCCTGGAGGAGGGCATGGAAACTCACTCCAATGTTCTTGCTTGAAGAATCCCATGGACAGAGGAGCTTGGCAGGCTATAGTCCAAGGGTCCCCAAGAGTAGGACACGACTGAAGTGACAGCATGCACATCATCTTGCTTTGAATCTCAAAGCCCACAAGCTCCACTAACCGACTCAGAACTTCTAGAGCAGTTTGGGATTATCAGCTATCTGAGCAACGCTTCTATCATGGAAGACATTAACTAAAAGAGCAAAGGAAAAAATCTAAGAGAAAAAAGAGACTTTGCAAGAAGAAATACTCATAAATGCAGCAGGGAGCTGGGGGCAGGCGGTGCAAGGCATGGGCATGAGAACATTCAGAAAACAAAAAATAGCATGCAAAAAATTAAAAGTATAAAAGAAGATATAAGATTTGCACAAGTTTGGGCAATAAAGGTGAAGAAATCACCCAACCTTCTCCTTCAAAAAGAGCAAAAGAACACAAAGAATATAGAAAAATATTAGAAGACAAGTTCAGGAGGTCAAACAGCCAAACAATAGGAAATCTAAAAATTGAGCTAGGAGGAAAAAAGTGAAACTGGGCAGAGAGATAGGAGCACTACTTAAATACAAAGTGAAAGTAAGATTATCTTTGAAAACTTAAGTCTAAGCTTGAAAAGATTCACTAAATAATTAAAAGGACAAAGCCTAGATATATAATGGCAATATTTTTTTTTAATTTAAGGTGACCCAGGGATTGAACCCAGGTCTCCTGCATTGCAAGCAGATTCTCTACCATCTGAACCATCAGGGAAGTCCTAAATTAAAAGAAACTATGTTAAAAGGTAGAGAAAGCAATGGCACCCCACTCTAGTACTCTTGCCTGGAAAATCCCATAGATGGAGGAACCTGGTGGGCTGCAGTCCATGGGGTCCCTGAGAGTTGGACACAACTCAGTGACTTCACTTTCACTTTTCACTTTCATGCATTGGAGAAGGAAATGGCAACCCACTCCAGTGTTCTTGCCTGGAGAATCCCAGGGACGGCGGAGCCTGGTGGGCTGCCGTCTATGGGGTCGCACAGTCGGACAAGACTGAAGCAACTTAGCAGCAGCAGCAGCAGCAGCATGTTAAAAGGATTCAGGTACTCCACATCCACCATCACTCCACCACAAACAAAAAAGAAAAATTACCCATAACTAGTAAAAGAACAAACGTGGTTGAAAACACATTGTCTGGAGTTCTGAAGCTGTGCTCCTGCATATTATATGCAAATGCACTGATCAGGCAAAATGTAAACTACTGGTAACAACTCAAAGTGCTAATCCTTTATAAAGAGCGCTCATAAAACAGCGTCACCTAATAAAAACAGTGGATAAATCATGAAAACATAATAAAAAATATCAACAGTCAATAAACCAATAAAATTTGATCTTTAATAACTAAAAATTGCAAATTAAAACAGGATGAAATTGACAAAAATTAGTTAGAATGATAAATCTCAAGGACTCCAAATTGATCTGGCCAAGTGTTGACAATAGTGTGTAAGCTCTTTGCTGATGGGAATATGAATAGGGATGTTTGCAATTTTTCAATAATATCAAAATGCACACATTTTAACGTGCATCATGTTAATAAATCAATCTGCCTGCAATGCAGGTTTGATTCCTGGGTGGGAAGACCACTGGAGAAGGGATAGGCTACCTATCCCTTCAAACCTCCAGTATTTTTGGGCTTCCCTGGTGGCTCCAGCTGGTAAAGAATCTGCCTGTGTTTGACCCCTGGGTTGGGAAGATGCCCTGGAGAAGGAACAGCTACCCACTCCAGTATTCTGGCCTGGAGAATTCCATGGACTGTATATAGTCCCTGGGGTTGCAAAGAGTCGGACAAGACTGAGCAACTTTCACTTTCACTTCGTGAATAGATTATTACATCATTTTAATTATATCAATGCTTCTTTTATACTTTCCAAATATTCTAAAATGAACACCTTATTTTTATAGTTAAAAATATCATTTTTAAAATTTAAGCCATTTGAACTAGTACTCCATCACTGCAAATCTAGCCTAATAAATAGATATGGGAAAAAGCAATTGCACATATAAATGTTTATTGCAGCTTTATTTTTACTAGAGGAAAAATAAACAGCTCTACCATCCAAATATATGTTCAAATAAATATTTTCACAGGAAAGATGAAGAAATGCTCACGATATAATAAGAAAGGAGAAAAATCTATGAATACAGTATATTTCCAATATTATATGAATCATATTTGAAAGTTAATAATTATATATGTATAGGATTACAGGTGTTTTAAATTTTCTTTTTTATATTTTATGCATTTTCAAATTTTCTCCCTGACAACAGTGAGACACTGTATATCTGAAACTACAAACAATCTATAAACATTAAACCTGAAAACCATGTAAACTGAAAATATACAATGGATGTGACCAAGGTTTAAACATTATCTAAGGTTTTCAAACATCAATGAAATAAATATTAAACTGTCAAAGGAATCAATGAATAACTCAATTATTAGAAAATGAAAATAATTCAAATGTTAACTATCCATTAACTGAAAAATATAAATTAAAATATGAATGAGACTATGTCAGAACCTCTACCTTAAAAAAGATATTGATTTGTAGCCAATATTTTCAAACTGGTGAGAAGCAAAGTCTTATATACCTCTGTGAAGGAATAAAAGGTAATTCGACAAAATGTATAAATATTCCTGCAACAGCTACCTGTCATTTTCTTTCAACATATGTCTTTCTATATTCCTGTCTGTATTGAAGTGGGTTGAAAACTTAAATACTAGATTCCTCCGACTTTCTTGCCAGCTGGCTTCTGGTTAGATTCTGCACATGGCAGTGTGGCAGCCACAAAGATGGATGCTTAGTTCTCCCTCAAAAGTACCCACCGCAAAGAACATAGTTGAGTGATAGCCTCCAGTAACTCCATCTGTGGATCTATGGTAGGATCCTGTCAAGACTGCACTTCATTTGGGCAGCAAGCAGGCAGTGACACAACAGCCCATTATGGGACTCCCTCCAACAGGCAGCCTTTGCTCCAGGACTCAGAATTGACCTGGCCAAGACATTTTCAAAACTGTGCTAAAGTTTAGGGTTCTTCCTACTCAAGCCTCCTTCCTTCTTTCTCTTCTTTCACAGTGTCAAGCCTTCCTCCTGGTCTGAAGACTCACCCCATCTCCTCCTGCTCCCTCCCTCTTTATACTTCAAAAGTATTTCCCACAATAAACAATCATGCACATTGAATTCTGTCCTGGAGTCTGCTTCTTGGAGGAAGGTGCTCATAAGAAAGAGGGAGTCCAATTTTTTTCTCCTGCTTCTGGCTTCAGAAGTGCTAAGGAAGACTGTGTGAATGTCTGTTGACTCCAGCAGCATTTGCTGAGACTCTAGCAGTGTTGGAGGCCCGTGGGCTCTTGGAATCTCGTGAGAGAATTGGTTTCAGGCTTCTGGCTTAGAAGCAATGGAAATGATTCCCAAAGCACCAGCAGTGCTTCAGCAGCCTCAACAGCAAACACTGTAAGTTGGAGCTCTGGGCAACTCTGGGCTTCCCTGGTGGCTCAACTGGTAAAGAACCTGCCTGCAGTGTGGAAGACCAGGGTTCAATCTCTGGGTTGGGAAGATCCCTGGAAAAGGCAACAGCTACCCACCCCAGTATTCTGGTCTGGGGTAGAGAAGGGAAGAGCTACCCACTCCAATATTTTGGCCTGGAGAATTCCATGGACTGTATAGTTGTATAGTCCATGGGGTCACAGAGCCAGACACCTCTGAGAGACTTTGACTTCACTGGGTACTCCATTTTCCTCTTTGCTCTCCCATCCCTATGGGCAGTTATAGCTTTCTGTAGTTAACCAATGTCTGGATAGTAACATCACAATTCCCTGTTTCATTCTCCAACACTTTCAACACTGTTGTAATCAGTTCCTTATTTTAAACCACTTACTGAATTTCCTTTTTACTGAGTGAATGCTGAATGACACAAAACTAATCATTTTATTCGTTTTCACCTCAAAAGTTCTCACTTGTGTTAAATATGTAAGTAAATTTTAAATGAACAAAATGCATTAATAAAATTTAATTAATTGATAACTAAAGGAATACGTCAAGACTGTATATTGTCACCCTGCTTATTTAACTTATATGCAGAGTACATCATGAGAAAAGCTAGGCTGGTGGAAGCACAAGCTGGAATCAAGATTGCCTTGAGAAATATCAGTAACCTCAGATATGCAGATGATACCACCCTTATGGCAGAAAGTGAAGAGGAGCTAAAAAGCTTCTTGATGAAAGTGAAAGAGGAGAGTGAAAAAGTTTGCTTAAAGCTCAACATTCAGAAAATGAAGGTCATGGCATATGGTCCCATCACTTCATCGGAAATAGATGGGGCAACAGTGGAAACAGTGTCAGACTTTATTTTTGGGGGCTCCAAAATCATTGCAGATGGTGACTGCAGCCATGAAATTATAAAACACTTACTCCTTGGAAGGAAAGTCATGACCAACCTAGACAGTATATTCAAAAGCAGAGACATTACTTTGCCGACTAAGGTCCGTCTAGTCAAGGCTATGGTTTTTCCAGTAGTCATGTATGGATGTGAGAGTTGAACTGTGAATAAAGCTGAGTGCCAAAGAATTGATGCTTTTGAATTGTGGTGTTGGAGAAGACTCTTGAGAGTCCCTTGGACTGCAAGGAGATCCAACCAGTCCATTCTGAAGGAGATCAGTCCTGGGCGTTCTTTGGAAGGAATGATGCTAAAGCTGAATATCCAGTACTCTGGCCACTTCGTGCAAAGAGTTGACTCATTGGGAAAGACTCTGATGCTGGGAGGGATTGGGGGCAGGAGGAGAAGGGGACGACAGAGGATGAGATGGCTGGATAGCATCACCGACTCGATGGATTTGAGTTTGAGTGAACTCCGGGAGATGGTGATGGACAGGGAGGCCTGGTGTGCTGCAGTTCATGAGGTTGCAAAGAGTCAGACATGACTAAGTGACTGAACTGAACTGAATTAATATTAATATCAAATAAAAATAAAAATTCTCACACAAATGTTTTTATATTAGTATTAAACAAAACAGTCTCAAATAAATCTAACAACAAAGATTTTCTTATGTAATTTAAGGTACATTATTACAATGTTTTTTCATGTCCCAATTAAAAAATGTTTTATGGTTAGTTTTAGATATATAAAAAATACATCTAGATATTTATTTAAATATATTAGGGCTTCATGGATAGCTCAGTTGGTAAAGAATCTGCCTGCAAAGAGACCAACCAAGATGGTGGAAGAATAGGATGGGGACACCACTTTATCCCTCACAAATTCATCAAAAGAACATCTCAAGGCTGAGCAAACTCCACAAGGCACTTCTGAATGCTGGCAGAGGACATCAGGCACCCAGAAAAACAGAGCATTGACTTCAAAAGCAGATAGGGGAAAAAATATAAAAGACGAAAAAAAAAAGAGACAAAGGAGGTGGGGAGGGAGCTCCGTCCTGGGAAGGGAAGCCCGTGCCGGGAAGGGAACCTTAAGAAGAGAGGTTTCCAAACACCAGGAAACGCTCTCCCTGCCGAGTCTGTGGTGAGCCTTGGAAACACAGAGGGCAACATAACAGTAAGGAAAAATAAATAAATAATTAAAACCAACAGATTACAAGCCCAACAGTAACTCGCCCAGTGGAAAAGCAGCGCAAACGCCTGCGTCCGCCATTACCAAGTGGAGGCAGGGCAGGGAGGCGTGGGCTGCAGTGCTTTTCAGAATCGGGCAGGAACGTCCCGCCGCGCGTAACCAGAATGAACTAACTGGGGCTAGCAAACCAGACTGTGGGATAGCTTCCACGCGAAAAGCTCAGACATAAGACACCGCCAGGACCACACATGGAACAAAGGGCAGAAAAGAACTAGCCGGCTGCAGACCATCCCCCGCCGGCGACAGGCAGCCAGAGCTGAAAGGGCTGGAAGGGGGCAATTGCAGCCCAGGAGAGACTTTACCTGGACAGTCACCATCCGCCTCACAAGAGGTGCCAGCGGTACACCCAGAAAACTGAGCGAAAGATACCGGAAAGGCGACAAGTCGCAGCTACTGCGCTCGCCAAATACCTG
>SJYX01012600.1:211668-354554 GCA_006410675.1 Oreotragus oreotragus | reverse complement strand
GGGATGATTTGGGAGAATAGCATTGAAATATGTATACTATCATGTAAGAAATGAATCGCCAGTCTATGTTCAATGCAGGAGGCAGGATGCTTGAGGCTGGTGTATGGGAATGATCCAGAGGGATGATGTAGGGTGGGAGGTGGGAGGGGGGTCCATGTTTGGGAGTTCATGTACACCCGTGGCAGATTCATGTCAATGTATGCCAAAACCAATAGAGTACTGTAAGGTAAAATACAATAAAATGGAAGCTCTAAAAAAAAAAAAAAAAAATTAAAAAAAATAAATAAAGACTTAAAAAAAAAAAAAAAAGAATCTGCCTGCAAACAGGAAACCCTGGTTTGATTCCTGGGTTGGGAAGATCGCCTGGAGACAGGATAGACTACCCACTCCAATATTCTTGAGTTTCCCTTGTGGCTCAGCTGGTAAAGAATTTTCCTGCAATGTGGGAGACCTGGGTTCTATCCCTGGGTTGGGAAGCTCCCTTGGAGAAGGGAAAGGCTACCCACTCCAGTATTCTGGCCTAGAAAATTCCATGGACTGTATTGTCCATGGGGTTGCAAAGGGTTGGACATGACTGAGCAACTTCCACTTTCACTTTAGATACATAAGTAAATATCATCATCTGTTGCTGTTTTGTTGCTGTTCAGTCATGTTCAGTAGCCAAGTTGTGTCTGACTCTTTGCTACTCTTATGGACAGCAGCACCCCAGGCTTCCATGTCTCTTACCACCTCCCAGAGTTTGCCCAAGTTCATGTCCACTGAATCAGTAATGCCATTCAACTATCTCATCCTCCATCACCATCTTCTTCTTCTGCCTTCAATCTTTCCCAGCATCAGGGTCTTTTCTAATGAGTCAGCTGTTTGCATTAGGTGGCCAAAGGAGTAGAGCTTCAGCATCAGTCCTTCCAAAGAGTATTCAGGGTTTATTTCCTTTAAGATTGACTGGTTTGAGATGGTTTCACAGTGAATTCTATCAAAAATTTAGAGATGAACTAACATCTATCCTACTCAAACTCTTTCAGAAAATTGCAGAAGGTAAACTGCCAAACTCATTCTATGAGGCCACCATCACCTTAATAACAAAACCAGACAAAGATGCCACAAAAGAAGAAAACTACAGGCCAATATCACTGATGAACATAGATCCAAAAATTCTTAACAAAATTCTAGCAAACAGAATCCAACAATCCATTGAAAAGATCATACATCATGACCAAGTAGGCTCTATCCTAGGAATGCAAGGATTCTTCAATATTCACAAATCAATCAATGTGATACACCACACTAACAAACTGAAAGATAAAAATCATAGATTATCTCAATACATGCATTTGAATCCATTCTAATGAAGTAGATGAAACTGGAGCCTATTATCCAGAGTGAAGTAAGTCAGAAAGAAAAACACCAATACAGTATATTAATGCATATATATGGAATTTAGAAAGATGGTAACAATGACCCTATATGCAAGACAGCAAAAGAGACACATATAAAGAACAGACTTTTGGACTCTGTGGGAGAAGGTAAATGTGGGATGATTTGAGAGAATACCATTGAAACATGTATATTACCATATGTGAGATAGAGGTTGGGGATTAGGAGACACAAACTATTATGTATAAAATAAGCCATAAGGATATAGTGTATAGCACAGGGAAAGTAGCTAACATTTTATAATAACATTTAATGCAATATAATACATAAAATTTTTGAATCACTGTGTTATATACCAGAAACTAATGTAGTATTATAAACCAACTATACCTCAATAGAAAGAAATACAAGAATATTCATAGAAACAGTTCATAATGACAAGAACACAAAATATTCATGTATGGACTGTAACCACCAGGTTGCTCTATCCCTGTCTCTTATACACATCTAGATGTGTATAAGAGACAGGAAGGGATGGGGAGGGAGGTGGGAGAGGGGTTCAGGATGGGGAACACATGTACACCATGGCTGATTCATGTCAATGTATGGCAAAAGCCACTACAATATTGTAAAGTAATTAGCCTCCAATTAAAATAAATATATACATATTTTTAAAAGATTGACTGGTTTGATCTCCTTGCTTTCCAAGGGACTCTCAAGAGTCTTCTCCAGCACCACAGTTTGAAAGCATCAGTTCTTCGGTGCTCTGCCTTCTTTATTGTCTAGCTCTCACATCTGTACATTACTACTGGAAAGACCACAGGCTTGACTATATGGACCTTTGTTGGCAAAAGTGATGTCTTTGCTTTTTAACAGTGTCTAAGTTTGTCACAGCTTTCCTACCAAGAAGCAATTGTCTTCCAATTTAGCATTTATTGCTAATTATACCACTGCTGCTACTGCTAAGTCACTTCAGTCGTGTCCGACTCTGTGTGACCCCATAGATGGCAGCCCACCAGGCTCCCCCATCCCTGGGATTCTCCAGGCAAGAATACTGGAGTGGGTTGCCATTTCCTTCTCCAATGCATGAAAGAGAAAAGTGAAAGTGAAGTCGCTCAGTCTTTCCGACTGTTAGCGACCCCATGGACTGCAGCCCATCAGGCTCCTCCGTCCATTGGATTTTCCAGGCAAGAGTACTGGGGTGGGGTGCCATTATACTACTAAGTGGGGGAAAATATAAATTTGAATATGTACTTATCATATATAGCCCGTAGAGTTTTATTCAGAAAAATATACTTGGGGCAAATTGTGAACCTGTGAACCAAAGTGCATGTACAATAATGTCATAATGTTGGCAATAACAGCCAACGCCTGGAAAAACCCATATGCCCACCACGGTAAAAGATAAATGCATCACATTCTTCTCACACAATGGACTCCTATGTCTCAATGTGGATGAATCTCAAGAAAAAAAAATGTTGAGGGAAGAAGCAAATAACACTTTTTAAAATACCTAACATAGGATCCCAATTTAACAAAATTAAAAAACAGACAAAATAATTCTCTATATATAGGCATAAGAAGACAAAGAGGGGTACCTCTGTGAGCAAAGGGTTGTAATCAGGAAGAGGGATAAGGAACTTTGGGGGCCTGGTAATATTTTATTTACTGTCCTGGTTGGTATTTTACACAACTGCTGTCTTTATAATTGTTATTTTGAGTGTACATATGTGTTTTGTGCATTATTCTGTATATATGAGATATTTTAATACTAAAAAGAGGAGAAAACTCAGGATATAAAAGGGTAAACTCCACTAAAGCAGCAACTTTATCTACACCATTTAAATCAGAATCACCAAGACCATGGTACAAAAGAGTTGGGCATGACTCAGTGACGAAACAATACCACCACCACCAGCCCAGAACCGCACAGTCTCACCTAGTCCATGTCAATAAAAGTACAAATAAATAACAAATGAAGGGACGGAACGCTCTCAAATATGTTTAATGCATTCATAAATTAAATCAGATGAAAATATGTCCACATGCCATCTAATTAATTCTATGTGCACGAATTATGGGTAATTTGATTTCTCTTCTTGATATTTTTCTTTCTTAACAAAGCTTCTCAAATAAACATGCATTACTTTGAAAATTCAATAAAACAAATAATAAAATGTATTGTTCAAAGTCAAAAGTAGAGTCAGTTGATGTTATGGCCATTTTTCTTTCTCTTAGGCCTTTAATCTAATTGTTCTCATAAACAAGGCCCTTGAAACACTATGAATTATAAATCAAGGTTCTTAAATTTTGGTGTACATCATCGTCAACTGCAAACCAGCACAAGAGAACATAGTAATATCCTAGCTAAATTAGATCAAACAATTTTAACTGAATATGACCCCAAAGGATCTGCTCCAGCCACATCCCCTGTTTAACTGCACACACCATCCTCCTTGCTTTATGTCCTTGAGACACAGTGATCTTGTTTTTGCTCCAAAGCATTCTCTTCCTTCATGTTTTAGCACCTTTGTACAGGCTACTGATCCTGCCTAGATGCCACTTCCTACTCTTCATTTAGACCTTAATTCAAATGTCTCTTCCATAGAAAAGACTTTCCTGATTGCCTTCCACCCATTTTGTACATTATATACTACTATCCTGAATATCTCTAAATACTTTAATGCAATTTTTAATTAAATATCTATTTTCTCAATTATCAAATTAACGTTTTTCACACCTACTATTTTGTAAATTCCACAGAGTATGAACCAAGCTTGTGCTGGTCACTTATTAACCTCCAGAACCTGACCTAAAACCCAACACTTAACAAATACTCAATATGTATTTTGTATATTTTAAAGTGAGAAAAGGAGGTCACAAAATTTTATACTGTTTTTGAAAGGGTAACAGTGGTTATTTTGAAACATGAAATCATGAATGACTTTTATTTCTGCCACTTTTGCTTACCTATGTTTTTAAAATATCAATTATTGCTGTTGTTCAGTCACTCAATTGTGTCCAACTCTTTGTGACCACAGCATGGAACAACAGACTGGACATGGACTACAGCATGCCAGGCTTCCCTGTCCTTCACTATCTCCCAGAGCCTGATCAAACTTATGTCTATTGAGGCAGTGATGCGATCCAGCAATCTTGTCCTCTGTTGCCCCCTTCTCCTCTTGCCTTCAACCTTTCCCAATTAGGGTGTTTTCCAATGAGTCAGCTGTTAGTGTCAGGTGGCAAAAGTACTGTCATTAGTAAATATTTATTGTTTTGGAATTAAAACTGGTTGGAGATATGAATAAACTATCAAATGAACCAACAAATAAATCAAGAACTACCAAAAGGAAAAAACTGCTCTCTCATGTAGGCTTTATCACAGTTTAACTTTTCTCTGAAAAAAATTTCATTTAATCAAGAGTTCCAACTCATATTGGTAATTACCTAATATGACAGATGTTCAAGCTGGTTTTAGAAATGGCAGAGGAACCAGAGATCAAATTCCCAACATCCGCTGGATCATGGAAAAAGCAAGAGAGTTCTAGAAAAACATCTATTTCTGTTTATTGACTATGCCAAAGGCTTTGACTGTGTGGATCACAATAAACTGTGGAAAATTCTGAAAGAGATGGGAATACCAGACCACCCGACCTGCCTCTTGAGAAACCTATATGCAGGTCAGGAAGCAACAGTTAGAACTGGACATGGAACAACAGACTGGACATGGAACAATAGAAAAAGGAGTATGTCAAGGCTGTATATTGTCACCCTGCTTATTTAACTTATATGCAGAGTATATAAGAGACAGCGACAGAGGATGAGATGGCTGGATGGCATCACTGACTCGATGGATGTGAGTCTGAGTGAACTCCAGGAGTTGGTGATGGACAGGAAGGCCTGGTGTGCTGCAATTCATGGGGTCGTAAAGAGTCGGACATGACTAAGCAACTGAACTGAACTAATCTGAACTGAATATGACACTGAAGGATAACATATAATCAAATGAACTTTAAAAACACGTGTGTGTATTTAACTCTCATTTGTGTACCAGTTCAGTTCAGTGATTCAGTCGGGACTCTTTGCGAACCCATGAATTGCAGCACACCAGGCCTCCCTGTCCATCACCAACTCCCGGAGTTCACTCAGACTCACGTCTATCAAATCAGTGATGCCATCCAGCCATCTCATCCTCTGTGGTCCCCTTCTCCTCCTGCCCCCAATCCCTCCCAGCATCAGAGTCTTTTCCAATGAGTCAACTCTTAGCATGAGATGGTGAAAGTATTAGAGTTTCAGCTTCAGCATCATTCCTTCCAATGAACACTCAGGACTGATATCCTTTAGAATGGACTGGTTGGATCTCCTTGCAGCCCAGTCCATCTCACACTAAATACAGATCACTTTCCAACTCAAACATTTAATGATGATTCATTCTATCTAGATTTAGTTTGGATATGATGGGTAAAGGAAGAAAAGGCAAGAAAACAGTCTTCTAAGATTATGACTATTTTTCTATTGGGAACTTGGCATCCTAAACTGAAATATTTCCTCTCTGTTCTGCACTATTTGAAGCTATACCTAATGTAATTTCTTCCAAGGGGAAATAGTGCTTATATTTTTTAATTGGCTGTCACAATGCTCTGAGTTAATCACTACACCCTTCCCAAAATGCCCAGCCTGAAACAACTGTGAGAATTCAGGACAGAATATCTGTGGAGATTTGTCTGTGGGTGAGGGACTTTTAGTGCCCAAAGCTCAGAAGTCTTTATTAAGCAGGCAATGACATTTTCTGATTTTTAGATATCTCATTTTTCAAATACAAATGCTCTAGATTTCTACAGTGTTTCTACGTTGTGTTCAAAAAACAGAGTAAATCTCTTCTCCAATTGGTTGTTCTTGAGAACACAGTGCTATTGCACTGGTATTTGGAAGAGCTATTTATGTTGTTGTTTCATCCCCTACACTTAGCTGTCCTGTAATGAGCTCATCTCCTACCACTCTCTTCCTTACATACTGTGCTCTATGCACAGCAGCCTTGCTACTCCTCATTCTGCAGGCACGCTCCTAGTTGAAAGCATTCATAGTTATTTACTGTTCTGCCTGGAACATCCTTCCTTCAGATATTTTCATGGCTAGTTCCACTGGAAACTTTAGGTCTTACCCAAAGGCCTTATTTAAAACTACAGTCCCTCTTGAACAATTCTCATACCTCTTTCTTCCTTTCTTTTTTCCATAGCATTTATACTATAAAACTGTTTTCCTTTTTATTCCATCTTCCCACCTCTAAGGCAAAAACTCCACAAGTACAAAATTTTTGCCTTTTATATGTACTGCTATATTCTCAGTCCTTATTGTGGGTACTCGAAAACTATTGAGTAAAACATATTTTCCATCAGAATTATTCACTTAAAATATTCCTGTGAAAACTACCAACAGATTCTTTGAGTCTAGCAACCCTGATTCCCAGAAAAAGAAAGTGTGTACAAGGGGAAACAATAAGAATCCTACTAAACATACAGCTTCAGTTGCTGCCTACTCAGAAGCATATAGGACTCTTGAGAGTCCCTTGGACTCCAAGGAAATCTAACCAGTAGATCCTGAAGGAAATCAACCTTGAATACTCATTGAAAGGACTGATGCTGAAGCTCCAATACTTTGGCCACCTGATGTGAACAGCTAATTCATTGGAAAAAAAAAAATCTGGTACTGGGAAAGATTGAAGGCTAAAGGAGAAGAGGGTGACAGAGGATGAGATGGCTGAATGGCATCAGCGATCCAATGGAAATGAACTTCGGCAAACTCTGGGAGATGGTGAGGGACAGAGAGGCCTGGTGTGCTACAGTTCATGGGGTTGCAAAGAGACAGACACAACTGGGCAAATGAAAAACAGCCCCATAGACGAGCAAGAAAAAAAAAAAAGGGAGTTAAACAGTGATGAGGTTAATGACCTCAATGGTCACAAGGAAGAGGGTAGTTGCTATGTACCAGGACAGAAGAAAACAAGTTAGGTTCTCATAATGGTCCACTGAGGTATTTCTTGGCAACCCCAATGCCCAGTTACAACCACAAATTTTTAAGTTTGTAAGTACAATAACCCCAGAATTAAGAGCATGATAACACAGAGCTTAGAACCTTTAGCTGTGAGGTCTAGGTAAATCATCAACGTAAGCCTTCTAGCTGAACAGGAAGGAGATAGGAATCTAAAGACTAAGGAAGTGGTCAGATAATGAGTATCAGCTAAGGCCTTGGTATCAATTGCATTGGTGATGGCCTAACAATACCTCCTCAAGTAAGTGTTCTTGGAAACCAACCAACCAGAATCTTTGCTTGGTCAGAGTAAGTTTAAATAAGAAGCAAACATATCCGAGGGGTAAAAGAAGTGATACGTAGCTGTTGGCTCATTACCAAGATCCTTTTTATCAGCAGTGCACCTTACCCACACTTGCTGTGAATGGTAGTGAAAGTGAAATAGTTCAGTTGTGTCCAACTGTGACCCTGCAGACTGTAGCCCGCCAGGTTCCTCCGTCCATGGGATTCTCCAGGCAAGAATAATGGAGTGTATTGCCATTTCCCCTCCAGGGGATCTTCCTGACCCAGGGATCGAACCCACGTCTCCCGCATTGTGGGCAGACGCTTTAACCTCTGAGCCACCAGCAGATTACAACTCACAGCCCCTCCCTTGTTTAGAACTCTACCACCCGCTAAAGAGAAGCTACTTCCCCAGGAGGGTTACTCCCTATGAGGTTTAATATGTCAACAGAGAGTGCCAAATGGACACAAATGTAGAAGAGGCTCTTTATCTCACCTCAAGGAGGGAATCAACTCTGTGGAGCAATTTACGTTTTTGAGCCACCTGAAGGACTTGATCAGGCTATTTCTAGCTGAGACCCTATTTGTGCTCAACTTTTGTCTCCAACTCTATCCTGCTGCACTTGCTCTCCATCTCCTGAGAGTATTCTTTCTATAAATCACATAAATGAGAATTCCTGACTTGGCTCTGATTTTAGAGAAGCTTATCTAAGACACATGGCATATGCAAATCAACTCAAGAAGAATGAATTCTAAATATAGGCCTTAAAAACTCTCACAAATATGATTCCAATAAACATTAGCTCATAAAATTTTAAAATCATAAAACCCTATAATAAAGTACTATGAGTGAGAGTCATGAGGAGGAAATTGCAAAAATTTCATAAAACAGAAGCATCAAATTTTATATATGTGTGACATTTGATATATAATGTATAAAAAGAAATATAAACTAAGCAAATAAAGAACAAAATATATCAAAAGCCAAGCCAATTTGTAAGAAAAAAGAGTTTTTAGTAACATGTAACAGATGAAATTAAGACTCAATAAATACATGAAAGAGCAAATTAGACCGAAGCGAACACATAATTAGTTTGGTAGGAAAAAAAGGATTTGAATTAATACTGCAGAATATAGCACAGAAAGACCTGAAGGTGCAAAACAGATTGAAATACATGCAGAACAGCGAGGGGAAGCTGACATACATATAACCATAGTTCTAGCTCAGCAGAGATATAGAAGGAATATCTCAAGACGTAATATCTGAAATTCTTTCAAAGGTCATGAAAGACACCAATCCACAGATTCAGGAAGTCAGCTAAATCCCAAATAATACAAAGAAATTCACTACCAGATATTTGTCATGTCACATGGAATGATTTGATTTCTTCTCCCAACAGTTACTAGCTAGGCAACTTGGCGCAAATTATTTAACTTTTCTTTGCCACAGTTTCTGATCTATATAATAGATAAAATAATAGTACCTACATTATAGATTGTCATAAGGATTAAATGTTCGTATTGACAAAGCTCTTAGAATAGAGCTGTTGGATTTTTAATATTTGTCTGTATTACTCTTACCTTGAATGCTCACACAAAGTGCTCTGGATCAGAGAAAGATTTCTTATTAATTATCTCACAATAAAAAAATGAAAATAAGCAAGCAGGCCTCCTTTGCCCTAAACCTAACCTGTGCTGAAAGCCATGTAGTCTGTGGGAGACAGAGATTTCACTCTTAAGGAACCCACACAAACTCCCACATGTGCTGGCACCCAGTGCAGGAGCAGTACTGATAGAGGCCTGAGCTAGACCTAGCAGAGGTGCCTGGAGAGCCAGGGACTGGCTGCAATTCACCCTGGGGACACAGACATTCACAGTAGCCACATATGGGAGCTTTCTACCACATGGACATTGCTGCTTGCAGCTGCCATCATGGGATTCTCCCTCTGGCTCATTAATGCCAAGACCTGGCCCCACCCAAAAGCTTGTAGACATCAGTACTGGAAGTTCATTTCAGTCGCTCAGTCATGTCCCTCTTCGAGACCCCATGAACTGCAGCATACCAGGCTTCCCTGTCCATCACCAACTCCTGGAGCTTGCTCAAACACATATTCATTGAGTCAGTGATGCCATCCAACCATCTTATCCTCTATCGTTCCAGTGCTGGAAACCTCAGGCCAAACAACTAACTGGCTGGGAACACAGTCCCACCCATCAGCAAACAGACTGCCTAAAAACTTGGCGAGTTCACAGCCACCTCTAAACTCAGCACTTCCGAAGAGTCCACAGTACAGTACCAGAAGGCCAAGACCCAGCTCAACCCACCAATAGGCCAGCACCAGCAGCTCGCACCAGGAAGCCTGTACAAGCCTCTAGACCAGCCTAATCCATGATGGAGCAGACAGCAGATGTAAGAAAATCACAATTCTTCAGCCTGAGGACCTCGTCCACCTCATCAGGCCAGGCCCTACCCTGAGACCAGTGGGGACCCAGCTCTGTAACTAGCAGGCCAACACAAGCTTCAGGACACCATGGACCACATATGCCACTGTGTCAAGAACCAGACCCTGTCTACCATTGATCTGACACCAGCTCTGGGATCCCTGGAACCTGAAGCCAGACTCTAGGACTGATCTCACTACCTGCCAGTAGTCTGGCACTAACTCCAGGATTCAGATTCATTCACCAGTAGGGGGTACAACAGTCCCAGAGTCTTCTGGACTCTGACTCCAACCACCAGTGAGTTAGCATTAGCCTCAGGGCATCCTGGAGTTCTGCAACCAGCTGCCTCCTGATCAGGCCCCACTAGCAAGTCAGGGTCTGATAATCATCTGGGCCAGGAGCCAACAAAACCTACCAGCCTGCCTACACAGTCAATCTGCCACAACAGAAGGACCTAGGCAGCCCTCTTAGAGGGAATCTCAAGAGCATATAGCTTAGATGACAAGAGAGGAGTGTGCTGCTGGGTGTTTTGATTTTGTTTTATACAACTAGAATGAATAATTCTAAAAGTTGTATTGAAACACAAAAGATCCTGAATAGCCAAAGGAATCTGGAATAAAAAGAACAGAACTAGAGGTGTCACATTTCCCGATTTAAGACTACGCAACAAAACTATAACCATCAAATTAGGATGGTACTGGCACAGAAACAGACATGTATCAATAGAACAGAATATACAGCCCAGAAATAAACCCATGCACCTTATGGTCACTAATCTATGACAAAAGAGGCAAGCGTATGTAATGGAGAGAAAACAGTCCCTTAATAAGCGGTGGGAAAACTGGACAGCTACAAGTAAAGGAACAGAATTAGAAATTTGTCTCACACCATACATAAAAATAAACTCAAAATGGATCAAAGACTAAATGTAAGATCTGAAACTATAAAACTCCTAGACAGAAACATAGGCAGAATACTCTTTGACATAAATCATAGCAATATATTTCTGAATCTCTCTTGAAGAGTAATGGAAGCAAAATCAAAAATAAACAAATGGGATCTAATTAAACCTAAAAGCTTTTGCACAGCAAAGGAAGCCATCAACAGAACTAAGGACAACCTACTACATGGGCAAAAACATTTGCAAACAATATAATAGATTAGGGGTCATATTCAAAATACAGAAACAACTCAGACAACTCAAAAAATACAATTTGATTAAAAAATGGGCATAAGTGAATAGACATTTTTCTGAAGGAAAACACATAGATGGCCAAGTGGCATATGAAAAAATGAACATCACTAGTCATCATGGATATGCAAATTGAACTCACAATGAGATACCACCTCACACCTATCAAAATGGCTATCATGAAAACGATCACAAATAATAAATGTTCACAAGGATATGGAGAAAAAACAACCTTTGTACACTCTTGCTGAGAAGGGGAATGTAAATTGGTATGAAGGTGAAGGTGAAGGTGAAGTCGCTCAGTCGTGTCTGACTCTTTGCGACCCCGTGGACTGTAACCTAGTAGGCTTCTCCATCCATGGGATTCTCCAGGCAAGAATACTGGAGTGAGTTACCAATTCCATTCCAGGGTATTTTACCAATATAGCCAGAGAAAACTATAATTTGAAAGGATACATGCTTCTGAATGTTCATTGCAGCACTGTTTACAATGGGCAAGTTTTGAAAGCAACCTAAATATCCATAGAGAGATGAATGTATAAAGAAGATGTGCTATGTATGTACAATGGAATACTACTGAGCCATAAAAAAGGATGAAATTGTGCCATTTGCAACAACATGGATAGACCTGGAGGGTATTGTGCTTAGTCAAATATGTCAGAGAGAGAAAAAAAAAAAAAAACATTGTATGTTATTAACATAAACAAATGAATACGGTAAAACAGAAACAATCTCTTAGATATAGAGAACAAATCAGTGATTAATAGTGGGGAGAGGAAAAGAGGAGGGGAAAAATAAGGGTTGGGGATTAGGAGACACAAACTATTATGTATAAAATAAGCCATAAGGATATAGTGTATAGCACAGGGAAAGTAGCTAACATTTTATAATAACATTTAATGCAATATAATACATAAAATTTTTGAATCACTGTGTTATATACCAGAAACTAATGTAGTATTATAAACCAACTATACCTCAATAGAAAGAAATACAAGAATATTCATAGAAACAGTTCATAATGACAAGAACACAAAATATTCATGTATGGACTGTAACCACCAGGTTGCTCTATCCATGGGGATTATCCCAACAAGAACACTGGAATGGGCTGCCATGCCCCTCTCCAGGGGACCTTCCCAACTCAGGGATCGAACTCAGGTCTCTTGTATTGCAGTCAGATGCTTTACCAACGAGCCACTAGGGAAGCCCAAGAATACTGGAGTGGGTAGCCTATCCCTTTTCCAGGGGAGCTTCCCAACCTAGGAATAAAACTGGGGCTTTATCAGCTGAGCTACCTGGGAAGCCAAACGAAAACCAGAGCAACATTAAGTAATAACACTAATATTAACCACAGGTATTTACCATCAAATGTAATGAATGTCACAAATAAACTGTTTGGCAAAATAGCAAATTATAAAAACACAGTATAATACTATTATTTAAATCAATAACAAAATTCAGTAGCACGTCATGTGGATATACACAAATACATAGTAAAATTATAAATAAAAGCAAAGGAATTATAAACACAAAATTCAGAATAGGGACTAGCTTGGGTAAGGAAGCAAAGAAATGAAATTACAGTGGAAGACACAAAAAAAAAAAAAAACATTGTATGTTATTAACATAAACAAATGAATACGGTAAAACAGAAACAATCTCTTAGATATAGAGAACAAATCAGTGATTAATAGTGGGGAGAGGAAAAGAGGAGGGGAAAAATAAGGGTTGGGGATTAGGAGACACAAACTATTATGTATAAAATAAGCCATAAGGATATAGTGTATAGCACAGGGAAAGTAGCTAACATTTTATAATAACATTTAATGCAATATAATACATAAAATTTTTGAATCACTGTGTTATATACCAGAAACTAATGTAGTATTATAAACCAACTATACCTCAATAGAAAGAAATACAAGAATATTCATAGAAACAGTTCATAATGACAAGAACACAAAATATTCATGTATGGACTGTAACCACCAGGTTGCTCTATCCATGGGGATTATCCCAACAAGAACACTGGAATGGGCTGCCATGCCCCTCTCCAGGGGACCTTCCCAACTCAGGGATCGAACTCAGGTCTCTTGTATTGCAGTCAGATGCTTTACCAACGAGCCACTAGGGAAGCCCAAGAATACTGGAGTGGGTAGCCTATCCCTTTTCCAGGGGAGCTTCCCAACCTAGGAATAAAACTGGGGCTTTATCAGCTGAGCTACCTGGGAAGCCAAACGAAAACCAGAGCAACATTAAGTAATAACACTAATATTAACCACAGGTATTTACCATCAAATGTAATGAATGTCACAAATAAACTGTTTGGCAAAATAGCAAATTATAAAAACACAGTATAATACTATTATTTAAATCAATAACAAAATTCAGTAGCACGTCATGTGGATATACACAAATACATAGTAAAATTATAAATAAAAGCAAAGGAATTATAAACACAAAATTCAGAATAGGGACTAGCTTGGGTAAGGAAGCAAAGAAATGAAATTACAGTGGAAGACACATGTTCAAAAGAATTAGAAATGTTACATGTCTCAATAGGGTGGTGAGCAAACTTGTGTTCTTTTAAGAATATGTCCTAAATATTCAAATCAGCTGATAAGTCGTGTCCACCTCTTTGCGACCCCAGGAACCACAGCACGCCAGGCCTCCCTGTCCATCACCAACTCCCGGAGTCCAGCCAAACCCAGGTCCATCGAGTCAGTGATGCCATCCAACCATCTCATCCTCTGTTGTCCCCTTCTCCTCCTGCCCTCAATCTTTCCCAGCATCAGGGTCTTTTCAAATGAGTCAGCTCTTCACATCAGGTGGCCAAAGTACTGGAGTTTCAGCTTCAACATCAGTCCTTCCAATGAACACCCAGGACTGATCTCCTTTAGGATGGACTGGTTGAATCTCCTTGCAGTCCAAGGGACTCTCAACAGTCTTCTCCAACACCACAGTTCAAAAGCATCAGTTCTTCATCACTCAGCTTTCCTTATATTCCAACTCTCACATTCATACATGACCANTTATACACATCTAGATGTGTATAAGAGACAGCCTTTAGGATGGACTGGTTGAATCTCCTTGCAGTCCAAGGGACTCTCAACAGTCTTCTCCAACACCACAGTTCAAAAGCATCAGTTCTTCATCACTCAGCTTTCCTTATATTCCAACTCTCACATTCATACATGACCACTGGAAAAACCATAGCCTTGACTAGACGTACCCTTGTTGGCAATGTAATGGCCCCACTTTTTATTTTTTTAATTTTATTTTACTTTACAGTACTCTACTGGTTTTGGCATACATTGACATGAATCTGCCATGGGTGTACACAAACTCCCAAACATGAACCCCCCTCCCTCCTCCCACCCCCCATCATCCCTCTGGATCATGCTGTCTAGGTTGGTCATAACTTTCCTTCCAAGGAGTAAGTGTCTTTTAATTTCATGGCTGCAATCACCATCTGCAGTGATTTTGGAGCCCCAAAAAATAAAGTCAGCCACTGTTTCCACTGTTTCCCCATCTATTTGCCATGAAGTGATGGAACCAGATGCCATGATTGTTTTCTGAATGTTGAGCTTTAAACCAACTTTTCACTCTCCACTATCATCAAGAGGCTATTTAGTTCTTCTTCACTTTCTGCCATAAGGGTGGTGTCATCTGCATATCTGAGGTGATTGAGATATCTCCCAGCAATCTTGATTCCAGCTTGTGCTTCCTCCAGTCCAGAGTTTCTCATGACGTACTCTGCATATAAGTTCAATAAGCTGGGTGACAATATACAGCCTTGACGTACTCCTTTTCCTATTTGGAACCAGTTTGTTGTTCCATGTCCAGTTCTAACTGTTGCTTCCTGACTTGCATATAGGTTTCTCAAGAGGCAGGTCAAGTGGTCTGGTATTCCCATCTCTTTCAGAATTTTCCACAGTTTATTGTGATCCACACAGTCAAAGGCTTTGGCATAGTCAATAAAGCAGAGATAGATGTTTTTCTGGAACTCTCTTGCTTTTTCCATGATCAAGCGGATGTTGGCAATTTGATCTCTGGTTCTTCTGCCTTTTCTAAAACCAGTTTGAACATCTGGAAGCTCATAGTTCACATATTGCTGGATGTACATTAATTAAAATATTATGTACATGTCAAATAATATGTTAATTATACTTATTAGATGTAAAATAGTTTAAACAAAAGGAAAATTTGCATAAAAATATAAAAGGAAAAAGGAAAGGAAAAGGGGAAAGAGGAAGAGAAATTTTTCCTAAATTCTTCCTCCAAAATATTCTTTGTAGGGTGGAATTGGATCAGCAAAACAACCCAAAAGTCATTTCTATATTGTACTGGGTTTGGCACTTTGAGTAGGTTTTCTGAGTCAATGTACAATCTCATATGTTCAAGAAACATTCTCTCTCTCTCTCTCTTTTTTTTTTTTTTTTGCAAAAAGTAAGAAAAGATCTTTGTTTTGAGGTTAGCACAGAACACAGCAAAACTTATAAGTTCTTAAAAGCAGCTCTAAAAATTGTATGCAGTATTCACTATGGAGCAGTCCTTTTGATTGATTCTCTTAGAGACCCCACGACTTGGCTTTGGAGATGAGAAAACATCCTTATCATGAACCTTTGTTTTGCTGGACTGACAATTACTATGAATCTCTCCCATTTCTCTCAATTCTATTTTTATAGACTGGGAAGGTGCACTGGGATGACCATCCATGGGGACCATATGGATGATGTGTCTTCTCTGTTCAGTTCAGATCAGTCTCTCAGTCGTGTCCGACTCTTTGCAACCCCATGAATCGCAGCACGCTAGGCCTCCCTGTCCATCACCATCTCCCGGAGTTCACTCAAACTCAGGTCCATCGAGTTGGTGATGCCATCCAGCCATCTCATCCTCTGTCGTCCCCTTCTCCTGTCCCCAATCCCTCCCAGCATCAGGGTCTTTTCCAGTGAGTCAACTCTTTGCATGAGGTGGCCAAGCATTGGAGTTTCAGCTTTAGCATCAGTCTTTCCAATGAACACCCAGGACTGATCTCCTTTAGGATGGACTGGTTGGATCTCCTTGCAGTCCAAGGGACTCTCAAGAGTCTTTCCCAACACCACAGGTCAAAAGCATCAGTTCTTTGGTGCTCAGCTTTCCTCACAGTCCGACTCCCACATCCACACATGGCCACTGGAAAAGTGGTGTCTTCTCTAGTGAAGTCCAAATCAGGGGGCCCAGTAGTTTGCTCCTTTTTAAAAGGTGAATATTGAAGGCTGTAGTTATAACTAGACATGGAACAAAGGACTGGTTCAAAATTGGAAAAGGAGTACATCAAGGTTGTATATTGTCACCCTGCTTATTTAACTTACATGCAGAATACATCGTGCAAAATACCAGGCTAGGATGAAGTACAAGATGGAATCAGGATTGCACGGAGAAAATATCAATAACCTCAGAGATGCAAATGAAAACACCCTGATAGCAGAAAGTGAAGAAGAACTAAAGAGCCTCTTGATGAATGTGAAAGAGGAACATGAAAGAGCTGGCTTAAAACTCAACATTCAAAAACCTAAGATCATGGCATCTGGTCCCATCACCTCATGGCAAATAGATGGGGAAACAATGGAAACAGTGAGAGACTTTATTTTCTTGGACTCCAAAATCACTGCAGATGGTGACTGCAACCATGAAATTAAAAGATGCTTGCTCCTTGGAAGAAAAACTATGACCAACCTAGATAGCATATTAAAAAGCAGAGACATTATTTGGCCAACAAAGGTCCATCTAGTCAAAGCTATGTTTTTTTCAGTAGTCATGTATGAATGTGACAGTTGGACCATAAAGAAGGCTGAGCGCCAAATAATCGATACTTTTGAACTATAGTGCTAGTGAAGACTCTTGAGTGTCCCTTGGACTGCAAGGAGATCAAACCAGTCAATCCTGAAGGAAATCAATCCTGAATATTCATTGGAAGGACTGGTGCTGAAGCTGAAGCTCTAATACTTTGGCCACCTCATGCGAAAAGTTGACTCATTGGAAAAGATTCTGATGCTAGGAGGAATTGGGGGCAGGAGGAGAAGGGGATGACAGAGGATGAGATGGCTGGATGGCATCACTGACTCAGTGGACATGAGTGGGTGAACTCCGGGAGATGGTGATGGACAGGGAGGCCTGGCATGCTGCAATTCATGGGGTCGCAGAGTCAGACACGACTGAGCGACTGAACTGAACTATTTTAAGTGTTAACAAAATTCAAGGCAGTCTTAACTCTAATCAAAAATAAGAAAGTAAGTTGCTAATCTATGGACTTTACAGAGGAAAAAGAACTAGATTTAAAAATATTCCACAGAAAAATCTAAATTGACTTTTCAGGTTATGAATACTTAATTATGGTAGGAATAGTCCAGAAATGGCCCATTTTAATTCATTTGGGAAAAAGTATTTATTCACTATGCTGAGTCTCATGCTCAGGAAAGAGAACAGAAAGAGGCATAATTTTGAGCTATCAAGCTTAACACACATATATAAGACAAATATCCTCCCTCCCCCTTTTTCATGGCAGGATTGAGCCTGCTTAATATCATACTAGCGGTAAAACCCAAATAGTGGCCAAAGACATACTCTGGCATGAAGAAATATGACCTACAAAAAGTAGTGAAAGGAAATTCACACGTATACATATTATTAAGATGAGTATCATTAAAGATGCTTTCATTATTGGATAATTACACATTGAAACTCATCTTTGTTGCCTGTCAACTCAACATTTTAACATCTTAAAAATGGAAATGTACAAATAAAGCAGATTCATGATTCTGTACTCTTCGAATATTATTTGCAGAAGTGACAGTAATCTTGGAAATATTTTAATACTCATTCATTCCCTATCAAAGCCATAGTAGGAATAAGTCTCTCTGCATCTTCACTTGAAAAGAACTGCAATGGGCAGACCCATATTTAGTAAAAGTAACTCACCAGTAAAGGCAGAACACAATAGTCTGTATTAAAGAGTTTCCTTCCATAGACAGCGAGGAAGAAATGAGAAGAGCTTACCTTTATGATGGTTTGCACTGGATACAATTTTCCCCCACAAGGTTACAATAAATATTATTATTAGCAGTTTTCCTTTTGTTGTTTTCTGTAAGTATCTCTTACTCATCCTGCAAAAAATAATTATAATAATAAAAATCTTAAGTATGTGAACCCACTGTTTTTCCACTATAATCATGGTACATTTACAAGTTCCTATGACATCTTAATACCTAAATTTGCATTTCTTATATTAAAATACTGTTCTCTGTATATAAATTATGAACAGAAAAAAGATTAAAGTTTTCCAAACAAAGTACTCTGATACAATGCAAGGGATAAGAGAGGCCCTACCTCTATCAACCTTGTTTCACTTAATGACAGCTGAAATCAACCAGAAAACATTACTATTTTTTCTCTCCATATAAATATAGGTTCAACTTTTTCAAAAAATTCAAGACACAGTTGTTTGAATAATCTTTAAGTAAATGAATTGTTTTACTTTAAAAAAATCCTTCTTCAAAGCCAAGTCAAATGGTCAGGGTAAACAGTTGAGATAAAATGTATTTGATGAATTCCTGCACAGAATAAAGTCACTTCAAATCTACTATTTCTAATGTGCTTTTTAAAAGTCACTTTACTGTACAACATCACTACTGCTAATGTGCTTTTTAAAAGTCACTTTACTGTACAACATCACTACAGATGTCTTAAGATTGTTGGAATCTACCATGCTGTACTTTGTGACTAGAAGAAAAATGAAATAGCAGAATGAAAAATAGCAAGTTAACATTTGCAAGTTGAGACTACAAAACAGGAAAACAAAGCAATGTTATAATAAAATAATAGCTACCCAAAACAAAAGTTTAGCACCTACTTTCTGTAGCACTGAATACAACATTATTTCAACTGTTCTTCAGGACAAATTGGGGATGTTGGTATGTCTATCCCATTTTGTAGATGATGAAGGACAGAAATTACATTAAATTTGTGTTTAATGATAGAGTAAAAACTCAAACACCAAATTGCCTTAACCTAAAATCTTTACATTAACTATTATATTGCTAAGGGGTAAGCAAAACACAAAACATAATCCATCCACATTTTATTTATGAGGGAGATAAAATATACTTCCATCGCACTGTACCTCCTCAGATTTGATCCTGAATGGACTGAACTCCATTCTTATCTGACCTGCATTCTTGTCTTAGTTCCAATGCAAGTTTGTGAGGTTGCTTCCTCACCTAGCCTGATTCCTCCTCCTGAGTCCTCCATGTTATCTTTTTGCTCACACCTTCACTTCCAAAATATTCTGGCTCCAAAATATGACTCAGTGGTAGCAATGATGACTGTATAATTTTGAAGAGGAGTCACTCATACCAATAAATGGATTAAAAATAAATTGATATTTTATGCATATTTAATACAGATACACGGTTAGACTTCTTGGTCTGGAGAGATTGTTCGCACTGATTCAGATGTTGAGGGGGCAGCACTGTATGACTAAGAACACAGACTCCAGACTTACTCCCCAGTCAGACGGTTTGGATTTGAGTCCGGCTCTCTTGGCTTCTAATTGAGTAATCTTGTGTGAGTTTCTGGATCGCCTGCCTCAACTTTTTCTTCTGCCATATGGAGTATGTATGTGAAAAGCCTGGCCCCATGGCTGGCATGTATAAGGGATCAGTGACTATGAGCCGGGAAAGTGTTCAGTCATTTGGATGTTTTGTTGTTCCTGGAGTACATGAGAGGCCCATCCAGTCATGAGATGATTGAAGGGAATTTCAGTGGGCCCAACAGCTGCAAGTCCTCCATGGACATTGGTCCTGTGATGTGTTTAGATCATGTACAAAGGAGTAAGTGTTGACCTTTGGATTAGATGGCTTGGTTTAAAGTCTGGCTTCTCACCTACTGTCTATATGACTTTATAAATTACTTAACTAACTATTTTTGAAACCAAAATGAGAATAATATCTATCTCATAGTTGGTACAAAAACTAAAGGAGTTAGTTCATGGAAAGAATTTACCACTATGTATACAAGATAATTAACGCTCAATAGGTTTAACCATTACTACGGCCATAACTTTGTTAGACCTGCATTTCCCAAATCTGTGTGTTCTGCGAGGCATCACTTTCACAGAATGTTAATAGAGTATTAGTGAAAAACAAAGGGGGCAAGTAGATTTACAAAACTCTGGGTGCAACCAGATTTTTTGAAACAAGAGGCATATCTGAGTGTACAGCATTGTCTAGAAACCTTTCTTCACAGTGTGATACAGTATACTAATGTCGTCAGGAAGTATTTTAGAAAAACAATCTGGTTTAGGGGTATTCAGTCTCAAGTGCCCATTTAATTCCCATTTAAAACCTTCCATTCTATTACCTTTGTGGTTTTTTAGCACTGTTAGCTTTGTTATGAGATTCTTCTTTTCTCACATTTTTGCCACCATCCTGCCTCCTCTCCTACATCCAATCCCTGCAACCATATTGTACTGCATATCCTATAACAGAATGAACAGTTTAGCAAACTTCATCTGACAAGAAGAGCTGCTTAGCATAATTCTTGATAATAGCTTTCCCATAGCAAATGGCCTCTGCTACAAGGTCAATGACCCATTGTATTTTCCCTATCACTGTTCACAGACCACATGGCATGACAGAACTGACAACTGGTCAAACTGATAACTAGACATATGGAAACAGAAACACCCACAAAGTCACCAGGCTGTCAAATTGAAAAAGGAAGGAGAAAGCAGGTCAACATTTGGAAGCCTGTAAAGACCCCTGCCTTTCCTCTCATACCACCCCTACCCCTATCCAGTCAATGACCACGTTCTGTCAATACTCCTTTCTGAATATCTCTTACTTATTCACACATCCCTGCTGCAATATTGCAGTTCAGGCCACCAAAATTTTTCATGGGCAACACCTGGACTTCCTGCTGCCAATATTGTCATCCTTTGGAACCAAAGGCTGGATCTTTGTCTGCTTTTCTTGTGATTCTGTTTATCATATTTAGTACTTAGGAAGTGCCTGATAAATACTGCTAATTGAGTGAGACACATTCTCTATGTGTGCTGTGCTTAGTCACTCAGTTGTGTCTGACTCTTTGTGACCTCATGGATTGTCCACCAGGCTCCTCTGTCCATGGGATTCTCCAAGCAAGAATACTGGAGTGGGTTGCCATGCCCTCCTCCAGGGGATCTTTCCAACCCAGGGATCAAACCCAAGTCTTCCATGTTGCAGGCATAATCTTTACCACCTGAGCTACCAGGAAAACCTGTATAGCAGTCTCTACACTGTAGCCAAACATGTAACTATGATCATGAGACCCCTTCACATGATTAAAATCCTCACACGATTCTCTTCTATGTTTAAGGGAAAAAAAAAAAAAACTTGTACTGGTATCAGTTAGAAAGAATAACTTTACTCTTTCTGTCTTCTATCTTACTTTACACCATTCTTCCCCATCTCTCTCTCCACATACACTCATAGTCAATATTTTAACTCTACAAAATTTCCTCCACATCTTCCAGCTAAATCTCCATGTCACCTGAAACATGTCACCCACCTCCATGTGCCACCCACTCTTCAAACTGCTAACTTCTATTCATTGGTCAGGGTGTAGCTTAGAATCCCTGCTATAGGATTTGGTCAAGACCATGTTAACAGCCCTACTTTATATATACCAGGCACATGTCACACTGTTATATAATTTTCTATTTACTTATCCCCATCCCTCACTGTCATACAAGATTTCTAAAGATAGGGACTATGAACCACACACTTGAAAATACCTAGAGCCTGAGAGCCTTTCGAATTGCAAGGAGATCAAACCACTCAATCCTAAAGGAAATCAACCCTGAATATTCATTGGAAGGATAGATGCTGAAGCTCCAATACTTTTGCCACCTGATGCAAACAAACCAATTCATTAGAAAAGACCCTGATGCTGGGAAAGACTGAGGGCAGGAAGATAAGTGGGCGACAGAGTACAAAACGGTTAGATAGTATCACCAACTCAATGGATATGAATCTGAGCAAAGTCTGGGACATAATGAAGGACACAGAAGGCTGGCACACTGCAGTCCATGGGGTCACAGAGAGTCAGAAACGACTTGGCAAGTGAACAATAAAAAAGAACCTGGCCCAAGGCTCAGCTCAATAACTAAAAGAGTATTTATTGAACGTGGGTCACATCATGTTGTAGAGCCAAATATATCATGCCATCACCAACATGAGCAGGAAGCAAGTGTGTGCCACTATTTTAGTATGAAACTAGGAAAAGACCCACAGAAAGATGAAAGTGAGATAGGAGTAGGGGAGGGGAGATAAGACAAAGCGAAGAAGTGAAAGAAAAAGGAGAAATCCAATCTGGAATGTGATTTATTCTGATTTTAAAATACCAACCAAGATTGAGCAAGCTGAACAGAATGATGTAAAATGTACAGCAAAATGTAACAGAATGATGACTGATGTTCCACAAAGGGGCAACACCCAAGAAGAAAACCCTAAAGGAAAAAGGCTGGATGGTATGCTTCTTCTTGACCTTGTACAAGAGCACAGAGGGTGGGGGCACTCACTTCTCATTCAAGATGCTAAACACCAGGTCTCGGTCTAAAAACTTCCCCACAGTCAAAGGCTGAATGTACTTTCAAAACTGTTACACTTGTCTGTTGTTGTCTTTTTTTTTTTTTCTTTTTTAAGCAATGTTTAAATGAACTTTATAACAGCAAAAGCTGTGAGAAGAAACTGGAAACCGAAGGATAAATTCACAGAGAGGATGAAACCTTGAAATTGTTCCCCAAGCAGCAGCCGCTGGCAAGACAGGGGAAATAGGATAATTGAGAAATGCTAACCTTGGCGGTGAAGGATGTTGAAGTGAAAAGCTGTCAAAGCAGAGAACTGACAATTAAATCTCCAGACTTTTTTTGCTCTTCTCTCTGTTCTATGTTTCAGTTATATACATTCAGATGTAGATGTCTGAATGGTGTTAGAACCCTCTGCCTCCCCACTGATGTTAAAAGTGTATTTAATTATAAATAAGAAAGAAACTATTATGCTGCTAGAAAAATCACTTCACCATAAAAACAGAAGGCAGGTTTAACTGATATAAAGAAGATGGAAGAGGAAAAAAGGTGGGAAAGACTATAAACAAGGAGATAAAAAGCTGGAGGCCAGAACCCAATCACCTGTCCTTGCCAGAACTTAAGGCGCTTCTTATCTGTGGAAGAAAAGGTCATGTGTATGTGTGTGTTTAGACGTGCTTGGTCATTCAGTCGTGTCTGACTCTTTGTGACCCCATGGATTCTAACCAGCCAGGCTCCTCTGTCCATGGGATTTCCCAGGCAAGAATATGGTAACGGGTTACCATTTCCTTCTTCAAGGGATCTTTGCAATCCAGCGATAGAAACTGAGTCTCCTGTGTCTACTGCATTGCAGGCAGATTCCTTTACCCCACTGAGCCATCAGGGAAGCCTTAATAACGGTCATACGCTGCTGCTGCTGCTGCTGCATCGCTTCAGTCGTATCCGACTCTGTGCAACCCCATAGACGGCAGCCCACCAGGCTCCCCCATCCCTGGGGGCAATGTATATTGGGTTAGCCACAAAGTTCATTTGAGTTTTTCCATGTTACAAAAACCCAAAGGAACTTTTTGGCCAGCTCAGTACAAAAGTTTTTTTATAGGACGTTTTTCTACACTGATCTAATAGTCATACCAACCTTGTGTCAACAAATTACGATGGCATGAACTTTAACAGCCAAATCTAGTACGGGAATTTAACCTTGAAATAGAATGCTCCAACTGATAAGTTCCTTCTCTCCTGATAGGGACCAGAATGGTACTTATAAAATGTAAATCAAATAATACCACACTCCACTCTCTGCTGAAAACACTAGAAATTTACCTGTGTATTGAAATAACAGTAAAAATCTCAATTTCTCACTGGAGAGAACATTCAACATCATCTCCCTGCTTGACTTTTCTGAACCTCAATTCACATCCCTGTTCCTCTCCATCCTTACACTTCAGACACATAGGCCCTCCCTCCGTCCTTTTGTCAGAGGAGGTAATCAAGAGGACATGACTGCTGGTTGGTACTCAAGCTGTACCCAGGCAGTCAGACAGTCCTTCCCTGTCCTGGGAATGTATACTCTGGCCACCATGCCCACAGGGAGAGCTACTCCAAGGATGTACCTTGAGAGGTGGTGTGTGTTGCTAAGACCATCCAGACTGAATACATGACTGAACCCTAGTAAAGCCTCTTAAGATTTGCTGGGCAGCTGCAGAGATCAACTCATCCAGAACCTAAGACAAGCCTCCTATGTAACTTTCCTTGCTTGTTAAATGCGCCACTTACCAATCTGTAGTGTTTTCTCACTTGTGTGCCCCTCCTCACCCTCCACATATGGAGGCCAGTTTCAGATTTCACCCTGGAAACTTCAAGGGTATAAACCAATCCCTTTGCAGCCAAATTCATTCTAGAACTCAGATTAAATGTTCAGTTCAGTTCAGTCGCTCAGTCATGTCCGACTCTTTGCGACCCCATGAATTGCAGCATGTCAGGCCTATCTGGTATTCCCATCTCTCTCAGAATTTTCCACAGTTTATTGTGATCCACACAGTCAAAGGCTTTGGCCCAGTCAGTTAAATGTTAGTTCTACCTTAAAAGCCCTCACTCTAGTCTTTGCATGGTCAGTTTCAGCTCCTGGTCACCTCCACAGAGAACATCTCCTGAGCCTCTTACCCTTCAGAGTCCAGAGACACCCACCCCACTCTCTCTTGTTCCTAATATCCTGTCGTATAGATCTTCCTCATCTTAAAATGGGGCTGCATCCAGATAAATTCACTGTACACTGAAAATGCATTTGATACACTTAACCTACAAAACGTCAGAGCTCAGATCAGGCTACCATAAGCATGCTCAGAATATTTACATTAGCCTTTGCATGCATGCTAAGTCGCTTTGTGTCCGACTCTTCATGACCCTATGGGCCATAGCCCACCAGACTCCTCTATCCATGGGATTCTCTAAGCAAGAAAACCAGAGTGGGTTTCCATACTCTCCTCCGGGGGATTTTCCTGACCCAGGGATCGAAACCAAGTTCCTTAAGTCTTCTGCATCGTCAGGCAAGTTCTTTATCACTAGTACCGCCTGGGAAGCCCAACATTAGCCTACAGTTGGGCAAACATAAAGCCTATTTTGGAGAAGGAAATGGCAACCCACTCCAGTATTCTTGCCTGGAGAATCCCCTGGACAGAGGAGCCTGGCAGGCTACAGTCCATGGCGTCACAAGAGCTGGACATGACTTAGTGACTAAAGCACCAAAACCTATTTTACAACGAAGTGTTGAATATCTCATAAATTTATTGAGTGCTGTATTGAAAATGAAAAACAGAATGGTAGTATGGGTACACAATGATNGCAACCCACTCCAGTATTCTTGCCTGGAGAATCCCCTGGACAGAGGAGCCTGGCAGGCTACAGTCCATGGCGTCACAAGAGCTGGACATGACTTAGTGACTAAAGCACCAAAACCTATTTTACAACGAAGTGTTGAATATCTCATAAATTTATTGAGTGCTGTATTGAAAATGAAAAACAGAATGGTAGTATGGGTACACAATGATTATAAGTGGAGCAGCTATTTACTTTTGGGATCACATGGCTAACAGGAAGCTTCAATTCACCCAAATTTTCCAGTATCAGAAGCAAGTATTGTACCACATATTGGTAGCCAAGAAAAAAAATCAAAATTCAAAGTATAGTTTGAAAGTATAGTCAAATTCAAAGTTATATGAATGCAAACCATTTAAAGTTGGGGACCATCTGTATTTCCTCCATTTATTATAGTTTGAAATTATTTTATTCACTTATTTACATATTTGAGGTATTTATTTTCTTTTTATCTCATTAAAATATTATTTCTATAAAGACAAATCCCCTCCACTTTTTTTTTTTTTTGCTACACCACACAGCATGTAGAACTTCTCCAACCAGGGATTGAACCTGTGTTCCTGCATTGGAAGCACAGTGCTTTAACCACTGGACTTCCAGGGAAGTCCAAGTTCCTCTCTGTTAATCACTGTGCCAGCACACAGAACAATACCCACATCACAGAACATCAACATATGTTCAATGAAGGAATCTGTGCATTGATTTTAGAATCAGAACAAATGAATCCTCTTTAATGGAGTTTTCATTACTTTTTTATTTTAAACATCTAAATGTCTGCTATACTTAGCAGCTAAGAATGCCAGTGGAAAGTATGGTGCACATATTGGTGGAGTGATACAAAATGAAGTGAGAAGAGTGGGAAATGAGAAAATGAAAGCAGACTAAATTACTCTTTTAAGAAACATACTGAAAAGGGAAGTAAAGATAAAATGGTAGCGAGAGACTTGAACAGGTGATTGGAAAAAGCCAGAAGGAAGAGGTAAGTTAAAAATACCAAAGTCAGGGTAGACTAAGATTAAGTTTTTGTAAATATCTATGCTCTACAAATACAGGTTATTATTATAATTTTATTATCCTAAGTATTGTTATTACTTTTAATTTCCCTATTTTATATTGAAGCAAATGCATCTTCCAAAATTAATCATCCTTTGTTTTCTAATAGGTTATTACAATAATCCTACTAAATATGACATCTTGAGCCACTAATTTCACTACATTGCTGGTTTTATCCAATAATAAGGTCCAACTTGACTAGCATTTATGATAAATACTATGACTCTATTTATGATGTCCAAGTTACTTACTGAAATAGCAGTATTCTTTGAGGCAGACAGACAGTGATATCAGTATTGAGATTAGATAAATATAGATGCATATTAAAGTATATGGGATCCATGTGTGTACATACTTTGTACATACAATATATAGTAGCAAATTTAAGAGATAATCATGTGACCATACCAATAATCCTATGGTATTAAGTATTATATTATCCAGAAGCTGAGGTGGTAAGTTCTACTCATTTTTATTATTGGTATTCATTTGGATCCACTTTATACCACGTATCCAATACCATGACATTATAGTGTTTCACACCGCACTTAACTGTGTATGTTATTTGAATTAGAATCCACCCACTGAATAAAATCTGGATTTCCCATTTTTAAATTATCAAAAGTTTATAGATTTATGGGACTTCCCTGGGGGTCCAATGGTTAGGAACCCACCTGCAGTGCAGGGAACAGGTCCAGTCCCTGGTCAGGCAACTAAGACCCCACATGCCATGGGGCCACTAAGCCTGTGTGCTGCAGCTACGGAGCCTGAGTGCCACAACTAGACAGAAGCCCACACGTCCCAGTGGAGATTCCACATGTCACAACCAAGACCTTAAGTAGCCAAATGAATATCTAAAAAATAAGGTTTATTTACTTTGCATTTTTGTATGCCAGGCATAAGATTAGTCCAATTAGTTCACATTTTTTTAGGTAACTTCAAAGCAAAGACTTTGGCATATAGTCCTGGTTCTCACATTTTTCTAAATGGAAACAATAGCTATACAATTCTCTCAATACATCAGTGTTTCATGAGGAATGTACCTTTTACATTCCATTCAGTTAAGAAGTCGACCCTAGAGATTTAGCCAAGAAAGCTCCACTGGTTTCTAAGGATTGCCTGGCAGCAAATATAAGCCTCTTTTAAGAACCACTATCGCCTCCTTCCTTCACCCAAAATTTATACTTCCATTCATTTTCCTATAATACCACAATTTTGGTGGGTACAGAAACCCAGGAGTGCTTTTGCTTTATGCCTAGTAATGTACAACCAAAGTGCTGAATTTTACATAAACGCCTTTGCCACCTACAGACCATAATGATAGGAAATAGAAATGTATTATCATTCAAATGATTTTTCCCGAAACATACAATATTCTAAGGCTCCAAGTGCTAATACCCAAACAGACAAAAACACTAAAGGCAAAATAAAGCAATCATTTATGAAAGACACCTGAAATGATGAGGGCTAAGCTAAACCACATTGCTGTGCATGTTATTACAACTGAATCACTTACCTTCCTTTTCAATCTATAAAATGGGAATGCCATCTATTTTTTCAAATAGGAATGTCATTATAACTAATAAGAAATTGTGTGATGGCTTGAACTTAAAAGAAAGTTATATGCTAAATCAGCAACACTACTATTTCTTCAAAGATCCTTCTTTCAGAGCATGGCTTGCAAGGCAGAACTACTTACCTGAATATGATCCTAGCTCTGACATACAATAGGAAAATGCCTTTGTCGAGTTTACTTAACAACTATGAGCCTCAATGCCCACATATGGAATGCATAAGTACTATTACATACTGGAAGGCTTGTTGTAAGGAATAAATAGAGTGTATATAAAGAATATGACACAAAGCCAGAATAAAGTAGACACTCAAACTGTAGTGATTATTATACATTATTAACAACATTTAGGGCATAGCCACCTGGCTGGGAATTAGTGAGAAATAAAGTTTTTGAGCAACAAGTAAAAGAACTTACATGTTTTAATCATAGGTGAAAATGAATCTACTTTTAGGAATTTATCCTAAGTCTATAGAATTAAAGGCAGGAATATGAAACAGTCTAAAAAAAAAAAGCATGGCTTCAGATGGTTCTGCAAAATGAATACTGATACTGAGCTATCAGAGAATAGACATCAAATTTATAAATGTACAGAATTCTAAGATCATTAGATACATTAGATCATTAGATATCTCTAATGCCTGTAGAGATACCTGGAACACAGCATGCTAACTGAAGTTATTTATATTGTTACATATGTTTATAGTTTTAAATATACTGGTATCTATGGCCAACTAATCTATGACAAAGGAGACAAGAGTATATGAAGAAAAAGAGTCTCCTCAATAAGTGGTGCTGGAAAAAGTGCACAGCTTCATGTAAAAGAATGAAATTGGAACATCTCCTGGGCTTCCTTGGTGGTTCAGTAGTTAAAAATCCACCTTGCAATGCAAGTGACACCGGTTTGATTCCTGGTCCGGAAGGATCCCACATGCTGCAGAGCACTTAAGCCCCTGCGCCATAACTACCAAGCCTCTGCTCTAGAGCCCATGAGCCACAACTATTGAGCCCACAGGCTGCAACTACTGAAGCCCACATGCCTAGAGCCTTGCTCCACAGCGAGAGAAGTCACCACAAGGAGAGGCCTGCTCACTGCAACCAAGAGCAGCTCCACTGGCCAGAATCAGAGAAAGCCCACGTGGCATCGAAGACCCACCAGAGCCGAAAATAAAACAAAATAAACAAACCTTCAAAAAAAGACTCTACTATCATTTTTTAAAAAAGGAGAGAGACCATCTCCTCATATCATGTACAAATATAAACTCAAAATTGACTAAAGACCTAAATGCAAGACATGAAAGTTTAAAACTCCTAGAAGAAAACTTAGGCAAAATACTCTTTGACATAAACTGTAGAAATATTTGGGCGGGGGGATCTGAATGAAATAAAAGCAAAAATAAACAAATAGGATCTAATTAACCTTTAAAAATTTGCACAGCAAACCATCAACAAAATGAACAGACAATCTATGTAATGGGAGGCAATATTTGCAAATGATATGACAGCTAAGGGGTTAATATCCAAAACATATGAACAGCTTATACAACTCAATATCAAAACAAAACAAAAACAACCCAATCAAAAATGGTCAAAAGATCTGAATAGACATTTTTCTAGAGAAAACATACAGATGGCCAATAGGCACGAACAGGCACGTGAAAAGAGCCTCCCGATAACTTTCTGATGTAAGCTCTGTCCATATTAATATTATCAGATTACAGATCAAATCTGAAACAACACTTGAAGACAAGTTGTAGATGGTAGTTGTTCAGTTCAGTCTCTCAGTCGTGTCCGACTCTTTGCGACCCCATGAATCGCAGCACGCCAGGCCTCCCTGTCCATCACCAACTCCCGGAGTTCACTCAGACTCATGTCCATCGAGTCAGTGATGCCATCCAGCCATCTCATCCTCTGTCGTCCCCTTCTCCTCCTGCCCCCAATCCCTCCCAGCATCAGAGCCTTTTCCAATGAGTCAGCTTTTCGCATGAGGTGCCCAAAGTACTGGAGTTTCAGCTTCAGCATCATTCTCTCCAAAGAAATCCCAGGGCTGATCTTCTTCAGAATGGACTGGTTGGATCTCCTTGCAGTCCAAGGGACTCTCAAGAGTCTTCTCCAACACCACAGTTCAAAAACATCAATTCTTCAGTGCTCAGCTTTCTTCACAGTCCAACTCTCACATCCATACATGACCACGGGAAAAACCATAGCCTTGACTAGACGGACCTTTGTTGGCAAAGTAATGTCTCTGCTTTTCAATATGGTAGAGGAGGGTCTTAAAACCAATTTTACACCCACTGGTTCAATTCTCACTGCAAAGGTAGTTAACAATACTCCAAATACTCTGTAATGGGCCCCAAAGTAGATGGTACATTTTAGACGTAAAAAAAGACTAAAAGCAAGTTCTAACTATCATTTATCTAGAAAATCATCAAAAGAAGATCACCATATTGCCATGACACTGGATAAAGGAAATACTATTGTTTTTCATTACTGTGATCTATGGGCTACAAAACAATCAATCTTTAAATGGTGTACCTTTTATTATTTATATTCACTGCATGATCTGGTGAAAGGTGAATTAAAACTTCAGAGTTAAGGGTCCAATATTTAATAGATATTAGTCTATTGAGATTAGACCTAATAAAACTGTTATATCAGAAGTGACAAATTTAGGATTATCAGATAAAATAAAGGATGTCAACTTAAATTCACTTTTATATTTTTACAGGTTTACTGAGAAACATAATATATTAGAATGCTGCAAATATTAGTGTATACAGTTTGATGCATTTGGCCATGTCAACACTTATGATACCATCATCATTATCAAGACACACAAATACCCATCACCTCCAAAGTTTCCTTCCATTGTTTCCTTCTGTGTATAAGTCTGTTAAGGACAATGTTTAATATGAATTCTACCATCTAAACAAATTTCAAAGTGCACAATGTCACACTATTAATTATACACACTATGCTGTACAGCAGATTTTCAGAACTTATTCATGCTTTATAACTGTAACTTTATACCTATTAACTCCCCATCTTCTCTCACATCCTATGGCAAACAATTTTCTGTTTTCTGCTTTTGTAAGTTTGACTAATGAGATACCTCATATGAGTGGAATTATGCAGTACTTGTCTTCTTGTGACTGACTTATTTCACTTAGCATACTGTCTTTCAGATCCATCCACGTAATCACAAACAGCAGGATTTCCATCTTTCTTGAGGCTGAATAATATTCCCCCACATGAGTATACCAGGCTTCCCTGGTGACTCAGTGGTAAAGAACCTACCCTCCAGTGCAAGAGGCGTGGGTTTGACCCCTGGGTAGGGAAGATCCCCTGGAGAAGGAAATGGTAACCCACTCCAGTATTCTTGCCTGGGAAATCCCACAGACAAAGGAGTCTGGTGGGCTACAGTCCATGGGGTTGAAAAAAGAGTCAGACACAACGTAGCAACTNGGTTTGACCCCTGGGTAGGGAAGATCCCCTGGAGAAGGAAATGGTAACCCACTCCAGTATTCTTGCCTGGGAAATCCCACAGACAAAGGAGTCTGGTGGGCTACAGTCCATGGGGTTGAAAAAAGAGTCAGACACAACGTAGCAACTAAACAACAGTGAGTATACCACATTTTCTATATCCATTCACTTGTCAGTAGTCATTTCAGTGGTTTTAATATCTTGGCTATTGTTAACAATGAGGTAATAAACTTGGGAGTGCAGATCTCTCTTCAAGATATTAATTTCAATTATACTTTAGAAATATACCCAGGAATGGTATTGCTAGATTCTTATGGTATTCCTATATGGATAAATTTTTTGGGTGGCATCACGAACTTAATGGACATGAGTTTGAGCAAATTCTGGGAAACAGAGAAGGACAGGGAAGTTTGGCATGCTGCAGTCCATGGGTCGCAAAGAGCTGGACGTGACTGGCAACTGAACAACAACAATGGTATTCCTATCTTCAATGTTTTAAGAAACCTAAAAATTGTTTTCCACAGTGCTTTGTAGACATTCTCACCAACAGAGTGCAGAGGTTCTAATTTCTCCACAGCCTCACTGGCATTTGTTATCTTTTGGCTATTTGGTGATATCTCACCATGGTTTTGATTTGCATTTCCCTGATTAATGATATTGAGCATCTTTTTATGTACACATTAGCCACCTGTAAGTCTTCTTAGGAAAAATGTCTATTTAATCCTCTGCCCATTTTAAAATCTATTTTGTTTTGCTGTTAGATTATAAAAAGTTCCGTGTATATCAGAAATAAATCCCTTATCAGATTTATCTAAAATTCACATTTAACTAGGTGTCCTGCAATTCTAGTTACCAAATCTGCCAACTCTACTCTAGTTTTCATGTATATTAATTTAAACAAGAAATTAACGTTGACTTCTATGTGGAAACATGCTTGAAGGAAAAATAAAAACAATCTTAGAATATAGAGAATGGTAGAAAATAAAATCGTCATGTGCTTTCTGATTGACTATTTTCTGCATATAGACTCAAGAAAAAATGTCTAAAAACTACTTCTTCAAGTTGCCTTAAGTTCTTCTGGCCAATGTTGAAGATATGAATTGTATATTCCAGTTTAAAGTGTAGCAAATTTAGTCTTATGGCAACTAAGGACATGAGGCTTGAAGTCATAATGGGACGCTGAGACTTTACTTCATACCACCTGCTAGAGACATGCTATTTAATTTCATAAAGCCTTAGTTTCTGCTTATGTAATATGTAGATAGTAACAATACCTACTGGAATGCTAAGTAAGTTAATCTATTTAAAGTTCTAAGCACAGATCCTGACACATAGTAATTGATCTATAAATGCTAGCTGTGACACAGGAATCATTTAAAATTCTTCTGTGCTTAACTTCTTTTTTCAATATGGAAAAACCAGGTAACTGATCTCTCAGTATCTTTGCCACAAGGCACAAAGAAGTCAACACTAAACACGTATCCTTCATTCTTACATGCCCTGTTGGGCTGTTTTATTCCTTTCAAAGTATAGTAGTTAACTCAATCAGATTTTAATTTAATCTCTCTTTCACTTCACAATATTAACCTTAAGTAAAATTCTTTTTCTGCATTTCTGTTTTGTATTCAGTGCCCTACTCTTACAATTATTTATCATTCTTTTTAATTATGAAATACTGTTTCCACAATCCAAATCTGCTCTTCCCAAGGAAAAAAATAAGCAGAAGGCATTATGGTTATGGGCTTGTGGCACAGCAGTAAAGGATCCTCCTGCCAACACAAGAGACGTGGGTTCAATCCCTGGGTTGGGAAGATTCCCTGAGAAGGAAATGGCAATCCACTCTAATATACTTGCCTGGAAAATCCCATGGACAGAGGAACCTGGTGGGCTCTAGTCCATGGGGTCACAAAAGAGTCAAGCAGGGCTTCATGAACAAACAACAACAAACAGCATTATGATTACATGGTACGGTCAAAGTGAGACTGCACACCGAACCACCTGTGACAAGCAATGTATGACGTCAAACAATAAACCAGAAGCAAATTTGAGTATAACTGAGATAAAACTTAAAATGAAGTAAAGTTATTTAATTGGAAAGAAGCCTAGGCTGTTCCATTTAATAAAGAATATATGTGTACTATCAAATGATGGTGCATTGATGATATTTATAAAGGAGATGGCTGGATTGTTAAAATTCAGACAACACAAATCTTATTCCATGCTCAATCTCCTCCTACAAAAACTTTAGGCAAAAATGTCAACAACTAGAAAAATCTTGATTTACCTCCTCCCACCTTCTTACAGCAATGATTCTCTGTCAAAATATGGCTAGAAACAGGTGGTACGAGACAGGCAGTATGTAGACAAGCCACAAAACATCCACTCCTGAGTGACAGAACTGGTGATGTTTCACAGCTGTTGGGTGGCATATAACTAAATAGAATAAGAAAACTCCCAATCATATTCACTCTTTGATAGATGCCAAAATCACAAACCTAGGATATAATTTTGTGATTCTGTATGGCAAAATCATCACCAGCTCTACATATAACATCTAAATTCCACATACAAGATTCATAACAAAATATTTTCTTCCCCTTTTAAGTAAAACTTTTATGATTATTAAAGGAAATATTTTGTAGTAATAAAATCAGTTCTAAATATTTGTCCACCCAATTACCATCGAGACTAGGTAAGTACTTTTTTTTACTTTTGCTCTAGTTATGCTTGTTCTCTTAGGAAATGAGGCTGCAGGAGAAATTCACCCCACCTCACAATTTCTCCTTCATGCTAACAAAGAAGCAAAAGAATGAGTGGCAATGATAAAAATAACTCATCTTCAAGGGTTCTTTGTTAGGATAACTTTTGTAGCTTAAGAAGGACACATTCAGGCTTTTCTGGTGGCTCAGCAGTAAATAATCTGCCTGCCAATGCAGGAGATGTGGGTTTGACCCCTGGGTTTGGAAGATCCCCTGGAGGAGGAAATGGTAACGTATTCTAGTATTGTTGCCTGGGAAATCCCATGGACAGAGGAGCCTGGCGGGCTACAGTCCATAGGATTATAAAGAGTCAGACATGACTGAGTGACTGAACACACACACACACAAGGACACTTTCTCATTGTAACTACAGCTACAGGTCTGAGGGCATCCAGTGTGGCCCATAGGCCATCACACATTGTCCACTAATAATATACATTCAGGAGAGGAACATGCTTTTACCAATAAACCACGGCAATATAGTCGCTCCCTCAGCATAGAACCTTCCCAGCAGTATGTGAACTAAAAGGTTAAAGTTGTATTTCTGAAGGCCTCCTCTCATATAACCATCCCCCCAAAAGGTACTAATATTAACTCATTTCAACCTTAGCTTTCAAAAGTATAAAAGCAAGCAAATCTTTTTTGCAAGGCACTGACAGCTCTGTTGAAACACATGCCATTCTATAGCCTCAAAAGCAAACAAAAAAACAATGGAAAGAAGTCCAAGAAGAGGTAATCAAGTTCAACAGAGTCCACATCTGCTCCAAGAGTAATAGTTTGAGCAAAATGTTTGGACACCCATGTGTACCATCATTTAGCTCCAAGCACAGCAGTGTTGCAATGCATGATGAAAAGAAACTGCAGTTCTGAGACATGTGCATTTTTACTACTTCACTGTACACACACTCCTTGTGCGTGTTCAATATTTGTACATAACTTCATATGAAGTTATGTTAATGAAATCCTTTAGAGAGAAGGGTGGCACATCAGCAGATTTTAATATAGTAAAGTATTATACTTACTTTTCAGTTAATAACATAAGCAACTGAGAAGCTGGTTCATTAAGAGTCAAAGCAGAAACCACTATATGTTTAGACCTCATTGTGCAGTAAGTTGTGTTTTATATATTATATATATACATATATATGGAGCAGGAAATGGCAACCTACTCCAGTATTCTTGCCTGGAGAATCCTGTGGACAGAGGATCCTACCGTCCATGGGGTAGCAAAGAGTCAGACACATACATACTGCTTTCTGGCTTCTTCCTTTCACAACAAGATTTCAGCTCCTTTTAAAATCTTACTTTTTTACCCTTTCCAATATCTGGAATTTCCTTTTCTGAATAAAATCACATAATATACAGTAATTCCATCTTTGCCACCAGCCGTTTCTTTCCATCCCTATCATTTTCTTTACAGTGAACTTGGTTTCTTCGGTTGGAGGGCGGGTATGTTCCAGCAGTATGCAAATCACACGCTGAAGCAGCAGCCAAGCAGTTAAATGTGCAGTCTTGAGACATTTTCCCAGTGATTAGACTTATTAGATTCTGAAATTATAGCCCAAAGTGGTGGCAGAAGGCTGTAACCTGAATCTCTTTCAGAAAAATTCCCCAAAATAACACAGACTAGAGGGAAGTCCTACACTGGAGCGGGGGCAGGTAGGATTAATCCAAGCTACTGATTGAGCTCCCTGATGGCTCAATCAATAAAGAATACACCTGCAGTGTAGGAGACCCAGGTTAGATCCTTGGGTTGGTAAGATGCTCAGGAGAAGGAAACGGCAACCCACTCCAGTATTCTTGCCTGGGAAATCCCATAGACAGAGAAGCCTGGTGGGCTACAGTCTATGGGGCTGCAAGAGCTGAACACACCTTAGCAACTAACCCATTACAGCCAGTCATTCCATATTTGTTGAAAACCTACTGACCTTATTTCCTCCCAATTTATATCCTCTTACTCCATTGTCGGGAACAATAATCCAAGACACAACAGGTAGAATACTTTACAACTGTGCCAGATACCATGTCAGTTTAACAGCAATTTAACCAATAATCCCTGAGTTAACACTCTTCTTGTGTGTGTGCTGTGGTTAGTCACTCAGTCGTGTCCAACTCTTTGAGACCCCATGGACTGTAGCCCACCAGGCTCCTCTGTCCATGGGGATTCTCCAGGCAAGAATACTGGAGTGGGTTGCCATGCCCTCCTCCAGAGGATTTTCCCAAACAGGAATCGAACCCAGGTCACCTGCATTGCAGGCAGATTCCTTACCATCTGAGCCACCAGGGAAGCCCAATACTCTTCTTACTGTGTATCATTAAAGTATTTTGTAAAGTATTTTATAAATTATACTTCTTACCAAATCACATTAAAATAGCTAATATCATACAGAGTAAACATCAAGCTGTGTGTATTTAGCAGAATATCATGCAGTCTTAAAAAGGGGTGAAATTACGATATATGCTACAACATGGAGGAGCCTTGAAAACACACAAGTGTAAATACTCTATTATCCCATTTATATGAGATATCTACAATAGGCCAGTTCATAAAAGATGGAAAGTAGAGTAGAAGCTACCAAGAGCTGAGGGCAGGGAGAAATGTGAACTTATTGTTTAACAGCTATAGAGCTACTGTTTGGGATAATGAAAAAGTTCCACAATATTGTGAATGTACTTAATCCCACTGAACTGTATACTTTAAGTGGTGAAAATGGTAAATTGTCTGATGTCATATTTATCACAATAAAAATAAAGAAAAATGGTATATGGTAAGAGTCATAAATGGAACAGCTCATCAACTGTATCATATAACCTACATTTATTTTCTTCATGGCACTTAACAGTATTTTAAATTATAATGATGATCTATATGTTATTTGTATATTATTCTTCTCTTCCCCTACTAGAATACAGACTCCATAAAAGCAGGAACCCAGGCTTTCTATTTCACTGTATTATCCCCACTTACAATGCTTCTAGTCACAGAGTAGGTGTGGAATAAATGAATTAATAAAACAAAGAAATGCTACATATATCCTTTTAATTTTGAACATGGTTACACTACATAATCATGTACTTTTTCTTATGTCTGATAACATTTAATTTCTCCACCCCTTGCAGGCAATAGGATACTGTTAACTGTTAATCTATCTTATATGTGAGTCCCATCTCTGTAACCACACCCTAAGCTCCTTGAGAAGCCATATGCTATAGCTCTGCTTCCCTAAAAAGGATCTTACCTTCCATAGTGCCATATGGTATACTAAGAACATTCACATCCATGATCACTTTGATACACATGACCATGAGGCTGGCAGATATAATCATCCCCCTGCAAAGATGAGGACACGGGCTCAGAGAAATTCAGGGACTTGTTCAAAGTTACTAAGTGGCAGAGCCAGAACTCATAACCAGGTCTTTTAGCTCCAGGTCCAAAATTCTTTCAAGCTTGGTAATGAAAACAGCAATGCTCATGTCCTATTTAACACATTTTAAAATAGAATTATGTATTTTTAAAGAATTCCTACTATTCTTGGGAGTGGGAGAAGATTTATACAAAAAAAAAAAAAAGATACCTTGACCATGGATTTTTTTACATGCTCAAAAAGATGAAAATTATACATGTCTGGAAATAAATTTAGCTATTTACTGATATAAGACTAGAGGGAAAGAGGAAGAGAGAGAGGCAGAGGGATAGAGAGAGGAGAAAAGGAGAAAGAAATGTACATGGAAATGTGAGTTTTGTTCTGTCATACCTCCCATTCTCATTAAGAACCAGAAATCCAGAATCATATCTTAAATCTCTCAATTTTTAAATGTTCTCAATAATTCAACACTCTGCATGACAAATACTGCCTGTGGGCAGCTGTGTGGCCTCTGATCTAATCTGCCACTTTGGGGGGTATGTTTTAGAACAGACAGAACTTTCAAGTCATAGGCTATAGAAACTCTGTTTGACTTGAATCAGAAAAACAAGCAGGAGAAGAGCATCTAATAGCACAAATGACCTAATACAATATTAAAAATCTTAAAAGATGATACTGTTAAAGTGGTGCATGCAACATGTCAGCAAACTGACCTGATAAAGGTCGGTTTTCATTCCAATCCCAAAGAAGGGCAATGCCAAGGAACATTCAAAAACCATACTGTTGCACACAGTTCACATGACAGCAGCCTTATGCTCAAAATCCTTCAAGCTAGGTTTTAGTAGTATGTGAACTGAGAACTTTCAGACGTATAAGGTGGATTTAGAAAAGGCAGAGGAAACAGAGATGAATTTGCCAACATTCATTGGCTCATAGAGAAAGCAATGAGATTTCAGTAAGAAATCTCCTTCTGCTTCATTGACTCCACTAAAAGCCTTTGATTGTGTAGATCGCAACCAACTGTGGACAATTCTTAAAGAAATGGGAATACCAGACCACTTTACCTGTCTCCTGAGAAATCTGTATGCAGGCCAAAAGCAACAGTTAGAACCAGACATGGAAAAATGGACTGGTTCAAACTGGAAAGGAGTATGTCAAGGCTATATATTGTCACCCTGCTTACTTAACTTCTATGAAGAGTACATCATGTGAAATGCCAGGCTGGATGAATCACAAGCTGGAATCAAGATTGCCAGGAGAAATATCAAGAACCTTACATATGCAGATGATACCATAATAATGGCATAAGGCAAAGAGAAACTAAAGAGCCTCTTGAGAATGAAACAAGACTGAAAAAAAAAAAAACTGACTTAAAACTCAACATTCAAAAAACTAAGGTTATGGTATCAGGTCTCATCACATTATGACAAATAGAAAGGGGAAAGTGGAAACAGTGACAAATTTTCTTTTCTTGGGTTCCAAAATCACTGCCATCAGTTACTGCAGCCATGAAATTAAAAGATGCTTGCTCCTTGGGAAAAAAAAAAGCTATGACAAACCTAGACAGTGTATTACAAAGCAGAGATATCACTTTTCCAACAAAGGTCTGTATAGTCAAAGCTATGGTTTTTCCACTAGTCATGTATGGATGTGAGATCTGGACCATAAAGAAGGTTGAGTGCTAAAGAACTGATGCTTTTGAACTATGGTGTTGGACAAGACTCTTGAGAGTTCCTTGGACTACAAGGACATCAAACCAGTCAATCCTAAAGGGAATTGCTGCTGCTGCAGCTAAGTCACTTCAATCGTGTCCGACTCTGTGAAACCCCATGGACGGCAGCCCACCAGGGTCCCCCATCCCCGAGATTCTCTAGGCAAGAACATTGGAGTGGGTTGCCATTTCCTTCTCCAATGTATGAAAGTGAAAAGTGAATGTGAAGTCACTCAGTCATGTCCAACTCTTCAGGACCCCATGGACTGCACCCTACCAGGCTCCTCCATTCATGGGATTTTCCAGGCAAGAGTACTGGAGTGGGGGTGCCATTGCCTTCTCTATAAAGGGAATTAACCCTGAATATTCATTGCTAGGACTGATACAAAAGCTCCAATACTTTGGCCACCTCATGAGAAGAGCCTACTCATTCAGAAAGACCCTGATGTTGGGAAAGATTGAAGGTAGGAGAAGAGGGCAGCAGAGGATGAGATGGTTATTCAGCATCATCAACTCAACGGACATGAGTTTGAGCAAACTCTCAAATAGTGAGACGGTGAAGGACAGGGAAGTCTGGCACACTGCAGTCCATGGGGTCCCAAAGAGTTGGGGACAACTTAGCAACTGAAAAACAACATCCCCATTCTTCTTATTTAACCCCGCTGAAAATTGTGTCTAGACCTGTGCACTTCCAATGAGTGCTTTTTCATCAAAAAACTGTACTTTTAGGAATATTGTAAAATTCATAGATTTAGAGATGATTAGAACATGAATGCAACATAAAACTAAGTATGCTGTCCATGGGAGAATCCAGAGACTAAAAACAGAGTATTTGTTCTTGCAAGGACAAGATCCAACGCTATGCTCACACATAGATTCTAACTGAGAATGAAAGAAAAGGACCTACTGAAAAGCAGATGTCTTGAACTAGAAGTAGTAATCACAGCATCTGCACTTTGGCGCTGGGTAGAAAACACAGGAGGAAGACAATAAAGCACAGGGTATAAAAATACCAAAAAAGTCAGCTGGTTCTTTTCAACTGGGAGGAACAAAAATTACAGAGTGCAAAAGGATATTCAAAAGACTTTGGTAAAAATCTGAAGCCTTAAATAGCTCATGGTTCAGACAAGCTGGAATATAGATGTAAAGTAAGCAGAGAATAAAATGTTTGTCCTTAGTTTTCTCATAGTCTAAGGCTCAAAGGCCAATCATAGCTGCTTCAAATTAATTCTTTCACCAATTTCAGTAACATGACTTCCTTAGCAGTGCCATCTTTCACATACCAAAACACTTCAATTTATAGAAAAGACAAAGGAACCAGAGATTAAATTGCCAACATCTGCTGGATCATCGATAAAGCAAGAGAGTTCTAGAAAAACATCTATTTCTGCTTTATTGACTATGCCAAAGCCTTTGACTGTGTGGATCACAATCAACTGTGGAAAATTCTGAAAGAGATGGGAATACCAGACCACCTGACCTACCTCTTGAGAAATCTGTATGCATGTCAGGAAGCAACAGTTAGAACTGGATGTAGAACAACAGACTGGTTCCAAATAGGAAAAGGAGTACGTCAAGGCTGTATATTGTCACCCTGCTTATTTAACTTATATGCCAAGTACATCATGAGAATCGCTGGGCTGGAAGAAGCACAAGCTGAAATCAAGATTGCCAGGAGAAATATCAATAACTTCAGATATGCAGATGACACCACCCTTATGGCAGAAAATGAAGAAGAACTAAAGAGCCTGTTGATGAAAGTAAAAGAGGAGAGTGAAAAAGTTGGCTTAAAGCTCAACGTTCAGAAAACTAAGATCATGGCATCTGGTCCCATCACTTCATGGGAAATAGATGGGGAAACAGTGGAAACAGTGGCTGACTTTATTTCGGGGGGGCTCCAAAATCACTGCAGATGGGGATTGCAGCCATGAAATTAAAAGACACTTGCTCCTTGGAAGGAAAGTTATGACCAACCTAGACAGCATATTAAAAAGCAGAAACATTACTTTGTCAATCTAGTCAAGGCTATGGTTTTTCCAGTAGTCATGTATGGATGTGAGAGTTGGACTATAAACAAAGCTGAATGCCGAAGAATTTATGCTTTTGAGCTGTGGTGCTGGAGAAGACTGTTGAGAGTCCCTTGGACTGCAAGGAGATCCAATCAGTCCATCCTATAGGAGATCAGTCCTGGGTGTTCATTGGAAGGACTGATGTTGAAGCTGAAACTCCAATACTTTGGCCACCTGATGCGAAGAGCTGACTCATTTGAAAAGACCCTGATGCTGGGAAAGATTGAGGGCAGGAGGAGAAGGGGACAACAGAGGATGAGATGGTTAGATGGCATCACCGACTCAGTGGACATGGGTTTGGGTGAACTCTGGGAGTTGGTGATGGACAGGGAGGCCTGGCGTGCTGCAGTTCATGCAGTCTCAAAGAGTCAGACACAACTGAGCAACTGGACTGAACTGAACTGAACTCTCCAAAAAGCACCTCTAAAAAGTATCAAACATGAATACTTTGGCCAACATTCTAATCTATGTCTAAATCCTCTATTGACTACATGAAAATGCAGAACAAACACATGATTTGTAGTAAAAGTACTTGAATTCAAGTATTGGTCACCTGCTACTGCTTAGGGAAGTGATTTCTGGAGTTATTTTATCTCTTGGAGCCTCAGCTTTTTTTTTTTTTGGTAAAATGAAGTTATAATTCTTGCCTTAACTATTTTACAGGATTGTTATGAAAATCAAAAGAGCCAATCTATATGAAAAATTTATAAGTTTTAACCCTAATAATCATATTATCTAAACAGTCATAGTTTCATCATTCAATGAAACCACAGCCTCACCAATCATCCAACAAATACGCCTGTTACTTTAAATAATGGCTATAATATATCTGTGAAAATGACAGGCAGGATACTTGCACAAATGGAGCATACAGTTTGATTAAAGTTGTAGATTTAAGTTTTGATAAAAATATAGCAAACAAAATAATTCATCTTTCAGCTAATAAAAGGATTATAAATACATTTTAATCATGTATTGCTCATTTTCTATTAACTCCCATAAATAAAAGAGTTAATGGCATAGATTCAATTCTGAAGTACACTTAGCCTGAATTCACAAAGTATTATTTACTATACACATCATCATTATGTGATAATTATTAAACAGCATAGATATATTTGCCATTAGGCAAACTTACAGGAAATGCAACTGTTTACTTCAAGTTTGGCTTGGGGGAATATCATTGTTCAGTCGCTAAGCCATGTCCAATTATTTGCAACCCCATGGACTGCAGCACACCAGACTCCCCTGTCCTTCACTAACTCCCAGAGTGTGCTCAAACACATGTCCATTGAGTTGGTGATGCTATCTAACCATCTCATCCTCTACCACCTCCTTCTCCTCCTGCCTTCTGCCTTTCCCAGAACCAGGGTCTTATCCAATGAGTCAGCTCTTTGCATCAGGTGGCCAAAGTATTGGAGCTTCAGCGTCAGTCCTCCCAATGAATATTCAGGGTTGATTTCGCTGAGGATTGACTGGCTTGATCTTGATGTCTGAGGGCCTCTTAAGAGTCTTCTCCAAAATCACAGTTCGAAAGCGTCAATTCTTTGGTGCTCAAGCTTCTTTATAGTCCAACTCTCACATCCATACATGACTACTGGAAAAACCATAGCTTTGACTATAAGGACTTCTGTCAGCAAAGTGATGTCTCTGCTTTTTAATATCAAAANCTTCTTTATAGTCCAACTCTCACATCCATACATGACTACTGGAAAAACCATAGCTTTGACTATAAGGACTTCTGTCAGCAAAGTGATGTCTCTGCTTTTTAATATCAAAAAAACTATTTGAGGAAATATTCAAAAGGTCACTATTCAGTGCTTGCTTTTATGTAAGGCCTTCTGGTTGGCATTGTAAGCAATACCAAGATCAGCAAGCCCCAGTTCCTTCCTCCTTTAAGGGACTCAGAGGAACAGACATGAGATTTATAATATCACTTAACTAGGAGAATGAGGCATGGAATACTAAATAAAAGATTGTAGAGGTTTAGGGAGAATCCCAGGGACGGGGGAGCCTGGCGGGCTGCCGTCTATGGAGTCGCACAGAGTCGGACATGACTGAAGCGACTTAGCAGCAGCAGAGACAGTGACCAAACATCCCTTTCAACGTACCTTCATAAAATGTTGACAAATAGGACAAAGCACAAGACTAGTGATTCTGAGTTAGATTCTAATCATATCTTCACTCAAACTGGTTATATGAATGGAAATAAATTATTTCAAACCAATTTTCCTATCTATAAAATAAAAAAATAAAACATTACCAATCTTATGGCTTTTTCAAATCTTTCTGAAAAAAAAATCAAGATAGAATATACAAATTTGTCTGAATATCAGTTCCTCCACAATTTTGGCAGTTACATTATGCAACAAATGGGAAGCACCCTCTCTGTTTTTGACACTAAGAACATCCTCCATAAATGTTAACCCTGTATATGAAGTAGGAAATAACTGAGCTAAACCTTAATATATGGGTAAGATTTTAATAAGCACAGATGATAAGAAAGTATGACATATCAAGACACATTCTTGATATTCAAATCAAGTTTAATACAAATGTCACATCATCTTAAAGAATTGGAAACTATCATGACTTAAGTATTCATTCTGTAATGTTTATGTTTAGACAAATTGAAGCAAACAGCAAAGATTCAGAAGTCCTACCACCAAATCTACAAGCACTGAGAAAATGATAAAGCTAACTTAATCTGGGGAAAGACATGGAACTGGAAACATGCAAGGATTAGAAATGGCAAGCAGTCTCACTTGGCTTCACCCTTAAGTCCATGGACTGGAGTAAACAGTTAAGTCTAGAACAAAGCATTTCAAAAATAACAAAACAGCCTCAGGGAGATGAAATGACTTGCCCAACAGGGACACAACCATAGACCCTATCCAAGTCCTCTGATTACAAATTTCTTGTTCCTTCATATCACTCTATGGCAATAGTAGTGGGTATGTTATACACCAAATGAAAGAGCAGAAAGAGTTTTCGGTCTCATATTGGTTGCCATTTTTGCACTAAGGGAGAAAGACAACATAATGCCAGGGGACAGAGAAGTCTGGCCCTTTTTTATTCCTCTCCTGTGTTCAACAGAATGAGTCAAACTCTTCTCCTCCTTCCGTTCTAGTGACTTGATCATTGATGTTGTGCTTGCCTTAGCAGGCTTAATTTCCATCTTCTGAAAAAGGATAACACTACGGATATAAACTACTATTCTCTCCTTTCAAAATGTTCATTTCTATGTAAGAAAACAAATTTGTCTAGAAATAAGTTTGTTTAGGATACTGTCTTCACTCCATCTCAAGAATCAACCAGAAAGGAACCCAGTAAGTATAACTAATGGAATGCACCTAAATCTAGAAATACTCCCATAGTTATGACAAAAAAAATTGGTCAATATTTGAGTGATGATATGGGTAAGGCCTCCCTTTGGTAAAGGAGAGCACATTATAGGGAGTGGGAGAGAGGATCAGGAGGGAGGGGATATATGTGTACTTATGGCTCATTCACATTGGTGTATGGCAGAAAACAATACAACACTGCAAACAATCATCTTCCAATTACAAGAAACAAAATTTTTAATTAAAAAAAAGACAGAAGTAAAGTAAAATCTGGCCACTAAAAGGACATGCACAATCTTTGAACTTCAGCAGTAAATTGTATAATATTAACCATACTTCTAAGGTGCTTATGATGTTTCCAAATCTGTAAAACTTTTGCTGATATTAAAATATACCCTTTAGGATATATGATGTGGCCTAGTAGTTCAAACTCAGGCCATAAGAACATTAACTTCCATGAGCTTTTATAGAGGTTTTAGGGTCAGACAGTAATCAAGATGTTTCAGAACAGAGAGTATATGAATATATCACCCAGATTTAAAACCACACCATAATATCTCATTTGAGACTGTTGGAGAGGGCTTTTATGAAGCTGAAGTATTTAACCCACTAGCTTAACACTTGAATCTTGTCTGACAGCATTTCACTTAAGCATTTTAAAATATGAAATATTGGACAATAATAAAAGATGAATAATAAATTTATATCAAAAACATTTTTTAAAGGAGAATATTTTTCCAAAGCTGGAACCTATCTGCCTCTCCTTTAGATTCATTCCACTCTCCAGTACTTAGGATCAGTTCTAGCAGCTGGAATGAGAAATTTAAGTAGAGCTGGCCCCAAACCATGGGACTCACATCACATTTGTCAGTCTGGCCCTCAGCAGGTGCTCCAGTTCTGGAAATGGAGCTTCTATCATTTTTCCAGGCCTGATTTCTTTCTCTAGCACCTATAAAGGACCTCTCTTTGCTCTTGCCATCTCCCTGGAGTTCTTTCTGATCCTGAAACTTAGCCCTTGTCTTTGCTACCTCCCAATAGTCTCCCTTGACATTAATTATCTGCTTCTACCTCTCCTGCTCTCCACAAGAATTCTCTGGGCTATGTTGCTTTTGCCTTATGGCCTAGATACCAGGCTTCACCTACCAGAATGAAACTTCCCTCAAAGACCCAAGCTGGCCTGATCCCACTATCATGCCCTCATAGCGTCAAGGTCTAGCTCTGAGTCCAAATGATCATCTGTGTCTGCTTGATCACTGGGGTCTTATAATCTAACTGAAATAAATACACACACACACACACACACATGTATCAGGGGTATATATGTATTTATGTATATGTGTATGTGTATACACATATGTACACCTCTATGTGTATATATATATAGATGTAGATATAGATAAATATGTTTTTACATATTTTTACAAATATATATAAAAAGATAAATATATATAAACATATACCCCAAATATATACACACACATAAATATATGAGATATATATATTATATAAATCACACATTACATACATATATATTTATGTGTGATATATATATACATATACATGCATATATACAATTTATATTTATGCACATATATATATTAAAATTTATATATATAAAATTTGGAGAAGGAAATGACAACCCATTCCAGTATTCTTGCCTGGAGAATCCCATGAACAGAGGAGCCTGGTGGTCTATAGTCCATGGGGTTGCAAAGAGTTGGACACAACTGAAGCAACTGAGCATATACATAATTGGTTCTTGACGTTTGTTATTTTGTATTGTTAGTTTTTATAGGTATTTAAAATATCAAAGGATAAAACAATGTGGTTCATGAACTGGAAAAGACCTTGATGCTGGGAAAGATTGAGGGCAGGAGAAGGGGACGACAGAGGATGAGATATTTGGATGGCATCACCAACTCAATGGACATGGGTTTGGGTGAACTCCAGGTGTTGGTGATGGACAGGGAGGCCTGGCGTGCTGTGGCTCATGGGGTCGCAAAAAGTTGGACACGACTGAGCGACTGAACTGAAATGTTCATTCAGGTTTGTCCGTAACAACTTATGGAAAACATGAATGAATATTTTGGCCAACACAATAGAAAACAAAGCTTTCTACCTGATAGGATTAGCTTTATTATTAAATTAGTTAAGATATTAAAGCACTTAGCAAATACTGAAATGTTAGCCAACTTCTATTATTAGCGTAACCCACACAATACTCAGGGAGAGGAAATGATGAAATCAGAACATTTCTAAGTGATTAGAGCAAGAAGGTATCATGCTTCTGACACATAGGCAGTTTGTCATTACTCCAGCCCCAATCAGAACTCTTACCACCAAAAGTAAATGCAAATCTTCATTGTAGCCGAAAGAACACCACACAGAAAAGTCATTCACATCATAAGAAGCAACTGTAGCTACATCCTCTTAACAAACAGAAGAGCAGGCAAAGTGAGCATGATGAGTACATATAACAACTCATGCTCTGCAAAGCTTTTAAAGGATGCAATCTTTCTTAGAAATTCAGTAAGAGGCTACACTTTAAAAGATCAAGTAGACATAAAGAACCTTAGAATAAAGATGACGGCCCCAAGCAAGAATGCAATAATCCAACACATATTAGGACAAGGCAAGCACCAAGGAGGATCAAAGGAACCTAAAGAAAGAAAACTTCAGTGGATCAAGGTGTGGGTATATTGCTATATTCTTAGTGAACAGTTCCTAGAAATGAACATGAATTTCAGTCTATAGAATTTGCCTTGTACGTGAACACGTTTTAGGCAGTCACAAAGTAAATTTTAGAGTATATTTCTTGTTCCAAAATGCAGGATTCATTTATTTTCAAACAAATCCCTCCTGATCCTTTTCCTGCCCAGCAGAGGTCAACTTCCCTGCAGTTGTAGGAGGCTGTACACCAGAGGAGTCTACAGTCAGTCGGCCTTGACTACAAACTGCCTGTATGACCTTAGTAGAATTATTTCCTTTCACTCTCTATTCATCTCCTTGCCTGCAAAGTGGAGCTAATGCCAGAATCTACTGAACAGGCGTGGCATGGTTATTAAATTAGCTAAGCCAGGTGACTCAAGTGAAACATTTAGGACGTTGCATGACACACAGAAAACATATATATTGTTTATCTATTGGGTACCCAGTTAAAGGATGTCACATTTGTTGCTGACAAATATCTAGACTAACTGGATCCTGCTGAGTATTCCAGTCAATGTTCTGGGGACCATAGGGGACCCAAGGCAGATAACTCCTCTCTTACAATGGTGTGTTCCACCCTGCTTCTCAGGGCTCAGTCCCCACAACTAGGCTTAACAAGTTCATTTTCTCTGGCTTTATTTTACCTTACAATCTAAGTTACTAGGAATGAGTTGCCTAAGGACCTGGATGGTTTCCTTGATCTCTGTGGACCTTACATTTAACATAACATAACATCAAGCACAAACCAAGGTTTCAAAACAACAAATGATGAATGATCAATAAATGAATATCAAACAAGGAAAAACTTTTTTTTTAAGTCTACTTGCTAAAATCAGCAGACTTCTAAACTAAGAAAATGAAATTATTGTTTTAATGTTATTTTAAGAGTTTACAGCTAAAAGCACTAGCAATGCTTTTTAAAGTGAATTGTGTAAACTGTCATGTTGGAGATCTTGAAATGTTTTAATGGAATATTACCACCATTTCCTTCTGTCACTTAAAGACTTAAAAAATTTCTTTCTGCCCCAAATGTTCTGAGAAGCGTGTATGTTCTCTATGCATTGGACTGCCTAAACATCGAAAAATTATCTGCTTCTCCATCAACCACTGATTTTTTCCATTACCAAATGAGAGGTTCTAAAGGCCCACAATGACTAGGATAAATCACCCCATTTCTTTTACTGTATTAAAGGAGATATTTTATGTTCTACTGCCACAAAATCCAAGACGAACAGCAGAAATAGCCTGTGAGCTGAAGATTTCCATTTTAAAATGGCATCACAATTTATCCTATTTCCTATTGTACCATGAGCATTACATTATTCATTAGAAGCATTTGTTTTTAAGCAGCTATTACACAGCTTTCATTGAGCATAGCCTTCCCAGCATAAGGTGGTGATTTGGAGAGATACCTTCCAGAGATAAGGTCACTTTGTGAATTCTCCCCTATGTGACCACAGAGTGTTTGCATACATACAAACTTACTCCACGACATTCCTGTCATGTTTGCTCAGTGAGCAAGTAATTTGCCACTCTCATTACTCCAGGTACCTGGTGGAAAATCAATCTTCTTTCCGCTCCATACATCACAGCTCCCCCAGACACCCAGTGCATTCTGGCTCTGAAATGAAGCTCTGAGAATAAGACATAACCTTGTTTCAGCAAGTGCATTATCCAAAGAGGCTAATGAATGTTACACCTCACTGGGAAACCCCATCTTGGGGCAGGGGAAATGTCTATACACAAAGCAAAGGTGCTGTTTTGTGCAAAGCAGTTCCTATACCAGAGGGAGAGATGTCTTAATAGTGGAACAAACAAGTAGCTGCAGGGGGTTTAGTGAACACTTTTTCAGAAATATTAATCTACCAGCTCTTCAGGTCACAAATCATTTTCTCCACCTCTCTGACAGGCTGAAATTTGACTTTGAAAGACAATCCATTGTAGGATCCTGAATGGCTATAATATATCAGGCTTCTCCCCAGGGGCAGAACCAGCTCATACCAGCAGATGAAATCATTCTATGTTTTCGTTGATACTGATTGCTATTTTTTCATCAACATGTCCAACTCAACATCATAACATAAGTGGCAGTGGGAAAAAGAAATGGAAATATTTTCATTCTATACCTATCTTCAAATCCAAGGAAGGGTAACATGCTGGAATTTTCATGGCTCAAATGTATTTTAGAAAAACCATTAATTCAGTGCCAACAAATATTTATTGAATACNACATATGTACACCTCTATGTGTATATATATATAGATGTAGATATAGATAAATATGTTTTTACATATTTTTACAAATATATATAAAAAGATAAATATATATAAACATATACCCCAAATATATACACACACATAAATATATGAGATATATATATTATATAAATCACACATTACATACATATATATTTATGTGTGATATATATATACATATACATGCATATATACAATTTATATTTATGCACATATATATATTAAAATTTATATATATAAAATTTGGAGAAGGAAATGACAACCCATTCCAGTATTCTTGCCTGGAGAATCCCATGAACAGAGGAGCCTGGTGGTCTATAGTCCATGGGGTTGCAAAGAGTTGGACACAACTGAAGCAACTGAGCATATACATAATTGGTTCTTGACGTTTGTTATTTTGTATTGTTAGTTTTTATAGGTATTTAAAATATCAAAGGATAAAACAATGTGGTTCATGAACTGGAAAAGACCTTGATGCTGGGAAAGATTGAGGGCAGGAGAAGGGGACGACAGAGGATGAGATATTTGGATGGCATCACCAACTCAATGGACATGGGTTTGGGTGAACTCCAGGTGTTGGTGATGGACAGGGAGGCCTGGCGTGCTGTGGCTCATGGGGTCGCAAAAAGTTGGACACGACTGAGCGACTGAACTGAAATGTTCATTCAGGTTTGTCCGTAACAACTTATGGAAAACATGAATGAATATTTTGGCCAACACAATAGAAAACAAAGCTTTCTACCTGATAGGATTAGCTTTATTATTAAATTAGTTAAGATATTAAAGCACTTAGCAAATACTGAAATGTTAGCCAACTTCTATTATTAGCGTAACCCACACAATACTCAGGGAGAGGAAATGATGAAATCAGAACATTTCTAAGTGATTAGAGCAAGAAGGTATCATGCTTCTGACACATAGGCAGTTTGTCATTACTCCAGCCCCAATCAGAACTCTTACCACCAAAAGTAAATGCAAATCTTCATTGTAGCCGAAAGAACACCACACAGAAAAGTCATTCACATCATAAGAAGCAACTGTAGCTACATCCTCTTAACAAACAGAAGAGCAGGCAAAGTGAGCATGATGAGTACATATAACAACTCATGCTCTGCAAAGCTTTTAAAGGATGCAATCTTTCTTAGAAATTCAGTAAGAGGCTACACTTTAAAAGATCAAGTAGACATAAAGAACCTTAGAATAAAGATGACGGCCCCAAGCAAGAATGCAATAATCCAACACATATTAGGACAAGGCAAGCACCAAGGAGGATCAAAGGAACCTAAAGAAAGAAAACTTCAGTGGATCAAGGTGTGGGTATATTGCTATATTCTTAGTGAACAGTTCCTAGAAATGAACATGAATTTCAGTCTATAGAATTTGCCTTGTACGTGAACACGTTTTAGGCAGTCACAAAGTAAATTTTAGAGTATATTTCTTGTTCCAAAATGCAGGATTCATTTATTTTCAAACAAATCCCTCCTGATCCTTTTCCTGCCCAGCAGAGGTCAACTTCCCTGCAGTTGTAGGAGGCTGTACACCAGAGGAGTCTACAGTCAGTCGGCCTTGACTACAAACTGCCTGTATGACCTTAGTAGAATTATTTCCTTTCACTCTCTATTCATCTCCTTGCCTGCAAAGTGGAGCTAATGCCAGAATCTACTGAACAGGCGTGGCATGGTTATTAAATTAGCTAAGCCAGGTGACTCAAGTGAAACATTTAGGACGTTGCATGACACACAGAAAACATATATATTGTTTATCTATTGGGTACCCAGTTAAAGGATGTCACATTTGTTGCTGACAAATATCTAGACTAACTGGATCCTGCTGAGTATTCCAGTCAATGTTCTGGGGACCATAGGGGACCCAAGGCAGATAACTCCTCTCTTACAATGGTGTGTTCCACCCTGCTTCTCAGGGCTCAGTCCCCACAACTAGGCTTAACAAGTTCATTTTCTCTGGCTTTATTTTACCTTACAATCTAAGTTACTAGGAATGAGTTGCCTAAGGACCTGGATGGTTTCCTTGATCTCTGTGGACCTTACATTTAACATAACATAACATCAAGCACAAACCAAGGTTTCAAAACAACAAATGATGAATGATCAATAAATGAATATCAAACAAGGAAAAACTTTTTTTTTAAGTCTACTTGCTAAAATCAGCAGACTTCTAAACTAAGAAAATGAAATTATTGTTTTAATGTTATTTTAAGAGTTTACAGCTAAAAGCACTAGCAATGCTTTTTAAAGTGAATTGTGTAAACTGTCATGTTGGAGATCTTGAAATGTTTTAATGGAATATTACCACCATTTCCTTCTGTCACTTAAAGACTTAAAAAATTTCTTTCTGCCCCAAATGTTCTGAGAAGCGTGTATGTTCTCTATGCATTGGACTGCCTAAACATCGAAAAATTATCTGCTTCTCCATCAACCACTGATTTTTTCCATTACCAAATGAGAGGTTCTAAAGGCCCACAATGACTAGGATAAATCACCCCATTTCTTTTACTGTATTAAAGGAGATATTTTATGTTCTACTGCCACAAAATCCAAGACGAACAGCAGAAATAGCCTGTGAGCTGAAGATTTCCATTTTAAAATGGCATCACAATTTATCCTATTTCCTATTGTACCATGAGCATTACATTATTCATTAGAAGCATTTGTTTTTAAGCAGCTATTACACAGCTTTCATTGAGCATAGCCTTCCCAGCATAAGGTGGTGATTTGGAGAGATACCTTCCAGAGATAAGGTCACTTTGTGAATTCTCCCCTATGTGACCACAGAGTGTTTGCATACATACAAACTTACTCCACGACATTCCTGTCATGTTTGCTCAGTGAGCAAGTAATTTGCCACTCTCATTACTCCAGGTACCTGGTGGAAAATCAATCTTCTTTCCGCTCCATACATCACAGCTCCCCCAGACACCCAGTGCATTCTGGCTCTGAAATGAAGCTCTGAGAATAAGACATAACCTTGTTTCAGCAAGTGCATTATCCAAAGAGGCTAATGAATGTTACACCTCACTGGGAAACCCCATCTTGGGGCAGGGGAAATGTCTATACACAAAGCAAAGGTGCTGTTTTGTGCAAAGCAGTTCCTATACCAGAGGGAGAGATGTCTTAATAGTGGAACAAACAAGTAGCTGCAGGGGGTTTAGTGAACACTTTTTCAGAAATATTAATCTACCAGCTCTTCAGGTCACAAATCATTTTCTCCACCTCTCTGACAGGCTGAAATTTGACTTTGAAAGACAATCCATTGTAGGATCCTGAATGGCTATAATATATCAGGCTTCTCCCCAGGGGCAGAACCAGCTCATACCAGCAGATGAAATCATTCTATGTTTTCGTTGATACTGATTGCTATTTTTTCATCAACATGTCCAACTCAACATCATAACATAAGTGGCAGTGGGAAAAAGAAATGGAAATATTTTCATTCTATACCTATCTTCAAATCCAAGGAAGGGTAACATGCTGGAATTTTCATGGCTCAAATGTATTTTAGAAAAACCATTAATTCAGTGCCAACAAATATTTATTGAATACCTACTATGTTCTATTGTGGGAGCTATAGATAAAATAGTTAATAAAAGAAACAGAGTCCTTCTCCTCACAGAATTTATGTTCCAGAAGACTGAAAGTAAATGAACATCTAAATAAACCAATATGGTAGTTTCAAGTATTAATTACAGCTGATGAAAAAAATAAGAGAGCCATGTGATAGATAGTGATAGAAGGCTGGAGATTTCAAAGCAACATCAGATAGGATGGTGAGAAAAATAGCAGTCAAAGGAATTAGCCATGAGAAAAAAAGGGAAGCATATTCTAAGAGTTTTTACATGGATACAGAATTGTACGGGGTTGACGTAATAGAACTAAAAGGAAGCTGGGGACATCACAGGTGAGTTATTATGATGGCTTGACCAAATAAGGTACTAGCAAAGATGAAGAAAACTGAATACACTTGTGATATGTTTCAAGTATATATAACTCAGAGCTTGTCCAAATATTTGATGAGAAGATAGTAAAGAAAATATTGGTGTCATTAGTAAGAAAGAGAGGAGATGGACGTATTAAGTTTGAGAAGAGAGATGTGCAAGATGTTACTTAAGAAGTTGGGAACCCAGACTTGAAGCTAAGAGAGATAAATTCTGAGCCAAACAGATGCTGTTTAACACCAAGTATCCATATGAACTCACACAGGATAGGGTTGCCAGATGAAATACAGGACACGAGCTAAATATGAATTTCAGACATAATGAATAATTTTGGTTTAAGTATATCCCAAAATAGGAAAGATGATGTTTAAGGGTACAAATTTACAAAGAAAAACGTTTAGGTGGGGAAAATGTTCACTTTTACTTTCCCACAGTTGCCTTTATGTTTCATGAATATGGGAATTATAAAATAGCCAATAGAGCAGATAGAAAGTCCTGGAGATTTAATGAAAAGTATAGTGATTATAGAGAACAACACTAGATTATATACATCAGACTTGCTAAGAGACTAGATCTTAATTTTCCCACCACACAAAAAAGAAAAAGTAATTATGTGATATGAAAGAGGTGTTAGCTAATACTACAATGGCAATCATATAAATATATATATATATCAATCAATCAAATCAATGTGTCATACCCCTTAAACTTACACGCTATTACATGTGAATTATATCTTTGTAAAAAGTATGTCCCAAACACTGCATGAAATATACAAAAGTATGCCCCAATGGTTTATATGATAGGTAGATAGATATAGACAGATGTACGTGGATACACATTACATGGGACATACTTACACTAAAAATGTTACATAAAATTCAAATTTAAGTAGGCATCCTGTATTTTTAATTGCTATATCTGGAAACCCCAACTCAAAGTAAGATTTTACATAAGAAAGACCAAGACCTAGTACACTCTGAACTCTAGAGGTGTAACAGAGAAAGGAGGGTTTATAAAATTGTTTACAAGGAGCCTTAGAAGGAGGAGACAGTCAGGAGAGAGGGTTGCCACAAGCATACAAAGAAAAAAAGGCATCCCCAAAAGAAAGAGATACTCAGCCGAGACCAAAGTTTGGACTGTTGCCTAGGGACTGAACGAGACAAACTCAGCAAGTAACCATGACAGTGGACAGCAGGGACGCAAGCCCTGGTGACCTGGGATACAGCAGCAAGAGTGAAGGGGAAGGGACGGAAGACCCTCTGGAGTAGGATAAGGGATGAATAAGTGGAGACAGTGAACGTGGAAAACAGGAGGGAGCGTGGGGAGCCGTGGGGTCAGGAGAGCAGGAGGACTGTGTGCGGTGGTGCGAATGACACAGCAGAAAAGGGGAAGTGGGCAGCTCAGCACCGAGAAGCATGAAAACGGAAGGACCAAAGTCCTTGAGAGGAAATGGGATCCAGACCACGACAGATGCATTGACTTAAAGTAGTGGGAACAAATTTTCCACCATGAAAGAAAGAAGATAGGGAGTGTGGGCATAGTTTCCATTGTTTTCAAGTTTTGTAAATGATCATATACAAATATGTACACAAAATTGTCCGTTTTTCCTACATTTTAGTTTGTTCAAAATAGCTACTATATACTATTTAAACAAGTGTAGAAGAAGAAGGCGGGGAAGGCAATGGCACCCCACTCCAGTACTCTTGCCTGGAAAATCCAATGGACGGAGTAGCCTGGTGGGCTGCAGTCCATGGGGTCGCTAACAGTCGGACAGACTGAGCGACTTCACTTTCACTTTTCTCTTTCATGCATTGGAGAGGGAAATGACAACCCACTCCAGTATTCTTGCCTGGAGAATCCCAGGGATGGGGGAGCCTGGTGGGCTGCCGTCTATGGGGTCACACAGAGTCGGACATGACTGAAGTGACTTAGCAGCAGCAGCAGCAGCAGAAGGAGACAAGGGCGTCACAGGATGAGATGGCTGGATGGCATCACCAATGCAATGGACATAAACCTGGGCAAACTTCAGATGGTGAGGGACAGGGAGGCCTGGAGTTCTTCAGTCCGTGGGGTCACAAAGAGTCAGACAACTGGGCGACTACAACAAAAATAAGTGTAGACATATTCAAATTAGTTGCTTGTTTCAAGATGATTTAATGGCAAAATGAACTAAGTAGTTGTTGTTGTTTCGTTACTAAGTCATGTCCAACTCTCTTGAGATCCTATGGACTGCAACCTGACAGGCTCCTCTGTCCATAGGATTTCTCTGGCAAGAATACAGGAATGGGTTGCCATTTCCTTCTCCAAGGGATCTTCCTGACCCAGACATTGAACCGACATCTCCCCCACTGGCAGGTAGATTCTTTACCACTGAGCTACCAGGGAAGCCCAGTTAGATAGTTTAGGGAGGAAAAGTGTTCTCTTTTACCTTCCCATGGTTGCCTTTATTTTTCATGAATATGGAAATTATAAAATGATTAGTCTATAAGCTTTTATAACATCCAAATGGAAGTTTTACTAAATGGGTGTCAAATACTCTTAAATAACACTTTTATAACAATCATACCATAAAACACATCATTAAATAGAATAAGTTTTACTAATACAAAGAGAAAGCAAATACTGACAAGTTCCAGGAGAACAAAGGTCAGTTGGTGTGGAAACCATGCTTTGGACCTCCTCACCTTTGTGTGTGTTGTTTAATATGGATATTTGCATTAGATTTACTCCAAAATAAAAATATTCAGTAATTTAGCTATAAAAGTAGCTCCACAGCAAAGAAGATACTGCTGTATAGGGGGAACACAAAAAGAAACAGTAAAGACATTTTAAAAGCAGATATAATATCTTTAGAAATTTTCTCTAAGTATCATGCAGTCATTTTTGTCAGTTGCCTGAAATCCTGATGATATTTGTAAATGAATGTGATTATTTACCCCATAGTACATCATGTTCTTATTAACAAAAGAGTGATGGTCTGATAAACAAAATTGCCTGATTTATTAAAATTTCAGAATAAGGATTGTCTGCATGGTTCCTGTTATTATAACGCAAAGTACACCACTAAAACAATCTTGTATTCTTTTGAATATTTAAAGAAATGTGTATCCTACCCACCCTGCATTTGAAAGCAAACTAATACTGCCTTTAGAATTGATAAAATATGGGTACATAAAAACTCCTATTATTAAACCAAGTAACATGTCATCTACTGATAATACTATCCAGATTAAATGGGCTCTTTCTCTGCATGGTTATTACAATTTAAAATTTTCACCTTCCCTGTATTTTGTAGTATTTATCTTAGAGTCTCCATATGAACACAAGAAATACAAATGGAGCAAAATCTAAGCTCTGTAAAACTAGAGGCCTTATATACTTTGTAGAGTGTCTGGTACCAAACAGACAGTTAATAAATGATGAATGTATAGATGAATGGATGGATGGATGGAGAGCAAGTTAAAAGATGCTAATAAATTTAGTCATATGGTAAAAACAGTTTATAAATACTTTCTTCCACTATTACCACTATTCAACATAGTACTGGAAATCTTAGCAACAAACCAGACAAGAAAAAGAAATAATCCAAATTGAAAGGTAAGAGGTTAAATTGTCACTATCCGCAGATGACAAGGTACTCTATATAGAAAACCCTAAGAAAACCCTATGACAGTTTTCACAGAACTAGAATAGATAATCTTAAATTTTATATAGAACCATAAAAGACCCAGAATTGCCAAAGCAATCCTGAGGGAAAAGAACAAAGCAAGAGGCACAATCCTCTTAGACTTCAGACAATATTACAAAGCTACAGTAACCGAAATAGCATGGTTCTAGCACAAAAAGAGACAACAGGTAAATGGAACAGAATGGAGAACCCTAAAATAAACCCACATATCTACGACCATTAGTCTAGAACAAAGGAGGCAAGAATATACAATGGAGAAAAAGCAATCTCTTCAGCAAATGGTACTGAGAAAGCTGAAAAGCTACATGTAAATCAATGGAATCAGAACACTCAAATAATATACAAAAATAAACTCAAAATATCTAAGAGACCTAAATATAAAACATTACACTTTAATCCTCCTAGAAGAGAACACAGGCAAAACATTCTCAGACTTAAATAGTTAGCAATATTTTCTTAGATCAGTCTTTCAAGGCAAAAAATAAATAGATAAAAGCAAAAATAAACAAATGGGACTTAAAACCTTTTTCACAGCAAAGCAAACTATCAACAAAACAAAAGGACAGCCTTCAAGACGGAAGAAAGTGTTAGTCACTCAGTCATGTCCAACTCTTTGCGACCCTGTGGACTGTAGCCCACCAGGCTCCTCTGTTCATGGGATTTCCCAGGTGAGAATACCGGAGTGGACTGCAATGTCCTTCTCCAGGGGATCTTCTCAATCCAAGTCAAACCCAGGTCTCCCATATTGTAGACACACTCTTTACCATCTGAGGCACTAGGAGAAAATATCTGCAAATGATGTGACTGACAAGGGGTTCAGTTCAGTTCAGTCGCTCAGTCGTGTCCGACTCTTTGCGACCCCATGAATCGCAGCACGCCAGGCCTCCCTATCCATCACCATCTCCCGGAGTTCACTCAGACTCATGTCCATCGAGTCCGTGATCTCATCCAGCCATGCCATCCTCGGTCGTCCCCTTCTCCTCCTGCCCCCAATTCCTCCCAGCATCAGAGTCTTTTCCAATGAGTCAACTCTTCACATGAGGTGGCCAAAGTACTGGAGTTTCAGCTTCAGCATCATTCCTTCCAAAGAAATCCCAGGGTTGATCTCCTTCAGAATGGACTGGTTGGATCTCCTTGCAGTCCAAGGGACTCTCAAGAGTCTTCTCCAACACCACAGTTCAAAAGCATCGATTCTTCGGTGCTCAGCTTTCTTCACAGTCCAACTTTCACATCCATACATGACCACAGGAAAAACCATAGCCTTGACTAGGCGGACCTTAGTCGGCAAAGTAATGTCTCTGCTTTTGAATATACTATCCAGGTTGGTCATAACTTTTCTTCCAAGGAGTAAGCGTCTTCTAATTTCATGGCTGCAGTCACCATCTGCAGTGATTTTGGAGCCCNTTAAATTAATGAATCACCTGCTTGTGCAGGAGCTACTTTAGGTATCTAAGTGGGCAAAAATGAGTGGTTTTAAGTTTATTTATAGCTCCTGGAATTAATGGTAAAAACAATAATGGTAACAGAATTTTCCACCAAATGATTTAACAATTATGATCAAACATTCAAATTATGAATATTTTTATATGACTAAGTTGCTACATCATGCAGTATTTGGTACCCAAGTTAAGAGCTATTTCACTAGGAACAACCATGAAAATGTTGCTGTTTCCTACGTATCTCTCTTTTTGTAATATATAAAATGTCAGTATGCTGACATTTACATATAAGATAATGCAGTTGACTCAAAAGTGAGCGCAATGGATCCATTCATAGGTTCTTATCTAGTAATAATCACAAATTCAACATCAACAATAAAAATAGTACTTAGTACAATTGTCAGTACTTCTGAATATAACTATGAGTACTTCTCTCAGTTGTTGAATTGCTACTCAGTGCAAGTCACTGTTCAAAGCAATAGTGGTAATACAGACAAAAATGGTAGTGAGAATTACAATGTAAAAATCCATGGACCAGATAATTTTCAGATAAGTCATTGGTGCTATACAAATTCCATTTAGATGGCTATGAACAGTTTTCAGATTATCTTCACTTATATAAAACTTATTGATATTCACACTAATACTGAAGTGAGCAATAGTATAAATTTATACCTGGGAGTATAGGGTTCAAAGATGATAGAGAACTGATCATAGTCATGGGGGTAGGTGGAATGAGAGAGAAGGGGCGAGAAAGAGAGCAGGGAGGGGAAGAAGGAGAAGGAGGGGATGAGGAGATAGCAGAGATAGAAGCACAATGTTTAACTTAAATCTGGAATGGAAAAGTCAACCAAACTACATACAAAATTAAACTTGCTATCTTAAAGTCATTATGCTCACACTCCAAATAAGTGGTTATAACAGAAAAATGTTTTAATATCATCTATATTATTTCAGTAACTTACTTTTCTGTGTTTTGTACTTCATACCCTAAATACAGAGATCTTTCTCTTTTTCAGCTTTTAGCTAGATACTTTTTAAAACTCCACTGTAAATATATTGGTATCTTTAGTTTTTACATGCTTTCTTGGAGATTTATCTCAAGATTCTGACTTTGTTCCAGAAAGCATTATAATGTGCTATTTTCTTACTCTCAGCATACGAGTTTTAGGATCCATGAGCAATCTACCCTAATTAATAACCCAAATTTATGCAAATATGTTCTTGAGTTAAAATACATCTAAACATCTGTCAAGTAAACTGATTTTTATGATGAAAAGGTCAATTATTTTTCTATCAAATACCAATAAATATTCATTTATTTTATGCAACTAAATTATTGAGAACATTTATAATCCTTCATTAAGACATATGTCTGTGTGGTGTCTCCCAACATGTTGGGAGTACTATGAAGAAGAGTAAGATTGTCAGGACTGTAAATGTTAAATGGAAAAGGCTCATTCTATAGAATTCAGTTTCCTGAAATTTCTAAATATTACTTTAAAAAATAAAACACTGTGGTTATTATAGCACTATCTATCTGCCTATCTATATATTTTTCCACACACACACAAGCTGTACAAATCTATATCTATACTAATATATGCTGCTGCTGCTGCTAAGTCATTTCAGTCGTGTCCAACTCTGTGCGACCCCAAAGATGGCAGACCACCAAGCTCCCCTGTCCTGGGATTCTCCAGGCAAGAACACTGGAGTGGGTTGCCATTTCCTTCTCCAACGCATGAAAGTAAAAAGTGAAAGCGAAGTCGCTCAGTCATGTCTGACTCCTAGCGACCCCATGGACTGCAGGATACCAGGCTCCTTCCTCCATGGGATTTGCCAGGCAAGAGTACTGGAGTGGGGTGCCACTGCCTTCTCCAAGTATATATGTTATAAGCTACAAAATAAATATATACATATTTATCATATATATTTATATATAGTTTCCCTTTGACTGTCAAAAGTTCTTATAAATTCTCTGTTATCGTATTTGAGCCTTGACTTGTTATATAGCTGTTAAATGTGTGTATGTAGCTTCAGAGGTGCTATAATAACTCAAGATGTGATATGTCCATCTCAAAGTCTGAAGATCAGAGCCTCAAGCATTCTTGTATAGTGAAAAGACTTAGAAGCCAGATTGTTCAGGCTTGAAAACATATATCTGTGACATTTATGACATTATATATTCTTCATATTATATTTATTTTGGCCTTATTTGTCTATCTGAAAAATTAGAATGTGATCCAAAAAGGGTACCATGACAATTGACTAGGAAAAGAAAAGTTTTTCAACAAATTTTGAAAGGACAGCTAGATATAAACATGTAAAAGAATTAAGTTGGACCCTCACCTCACATTATATATAGAAAACAATTAAAAGTGTTCATATATTTAAATGTTATAACTAAAACCATAAAACTCTTAAAAGAAAGATAGGGGCAAATCTTTGCCATGGATTAGACAATGATTTCTTATACATGACAGCACAAGCAGCAGCAGAAGAAATAAACTGAACTTCATTAAAATAAAAACCTGTGCTCTTGTGGATGCCATCAGTAAAGGAAAACTCTCACCCACAAATAGGAAGGAAATTTTTGCAGATCACATATATGATAAGGGAACTTGTATCTAGAATATATAAGAAACAGTTTTAATTCAAAAGTAAAAAGCAACCCAATTTAAATAATGGCCAAAAAAGTTGAATGAATTCCTTCCAAAGAAAGTATATAAATGGCCAGTATGCATATGAAAAGATGTTCATTTTTAAAATGTAACTCAAATGACAATGAGATACAGATTCACACTGACTAGGGTAGCTACAATAAAAAAGACAATATAATAAGTATTTCCACTATTGAAAAATCTAAAGACAATAAATGGGGGACTGCTGCTGCTGCTGCTAAGTTGCTTCAGTCATGTCCGACTCTGTGCGACCCCATAGACGGCGGCCCACNTTAAAATGTAACTCAAATGACAATGAGATACAGATTCACACTGACTAGGGTAGCTACAATAAAAAAGACAATATAATAAGTATTTCCACTATTGAAAAATCTAAAGACAATAAATGGGGGACTGCTGCTGCTGCTGCTAAGTTGCTTCAGTCATGTCCGACTCTGTGCGACCCCATAGACGGCGGCCCACCAGCCTCCCCCATTCCTGGGATTCTCCAGGCAAGAACACTGGAGTGGGTTGCCATTTCCTATGGGGGACAGGGTGGAGAAAAATAACCTTCTAACACTGTTGGTGGGAGTGTACACTGAGACAGCCACTATGGAGAACAACATAGAGATTCCTTAAAAAAAAAAAACTAAACTAAAAATAATGTTACCATATGATCCAGCAATCCCACTCCTGGCTATGTAGTACCCAGCAGATGCCATGATTTGAAAAGATACATGCACCCTTATATTCATTGCAGCAGTGTTTACAATAACCAGGACATGGAAGCAACATAAATGCCCATCGATTGAGAAATGGATAAAGAAGATGTGGTACATATATACAGTGGAATACTACTCAGCCATAAAAATATGGGATAATATCATTTGCAACAAAATGGATGGACCTAGAGGTTGACATATACGGTGAAGTAAGTCAGACAAATATGAAAGTGAAAGTTGCTCAGTTGTGTCCAACTCTTTGTGACCCCCATGGACTATACAATCCATGGAATTCTCCAGACCCAGATACTGTATTCTCCAGGAGATCTTCCCTACCCAGGGATCGAACTCATGTCTCCCACATTGCAGGCATATTTTTAATCAGCTGAACCACAAGAGAAGACCCCAGACAAATATATGATATCATTTATATGTAGAATTTAACATTTTATAAAAATTAACTTATTTACAAAAATGACTCAGAACAGAACTTATTTACAGAAACAGACATAGAAAGTGATCTTATGGTCAACAAAAGGGAAGGAGGAGAGGAATAAATTCAGAAATTTGGATTAACATATAAGAGTGCCGGCTGCAACCAACCACGCAGAAGCGCACTGTCGAGAGGAGCTACCCCTCGTTCAAGGTCAGGGGCGGTAGCCGAGAAGAGCTACCCCACACCCAAGGAGCGGTGACTGCATGGGTGCAGGAGGGCCCAGAGGAGCTACTCCATGTTCAAGGTCAGGAGGGGTGGTGGTGAGGAGATACTCCTCGTCCAAGGTAAGGAGCAGCAGCTGCAGTTTGCTGGAGCAGCCATGAAGAGATACTCCACGTCCAAGATAAGAGAAACCCAAGTAAGACAGCAGGTGTTGCAAGAGGGCATCAGAGGGCAGACACACTGAAACAATAATCACAGAAAACCAGTCAATCTAATAACATGGACCACAGCCTTGTCTAACTCAGTGAAACTAAGCCATGCTGTGTAAGGTCACCCAAGATGGGAGAGTCATGGTGGAGAGGTCTGACAGAATGTGGTCCACTGGAGAAGGGAATGGCAAATCACTTCAGTATTCTTGCCTTGAGAACTCCATGAACAGTATGAAAAGGCAAAATGATAGAATACTGAAAGAGGAACTCCCCAGGTCGGTAGGTGCCAAATATGCTACTGGAGATCAGTGGAGAAATGACTCCAGAAAGACTGAAGGGATGGAGCCAAAGCAAAAACAATACCCACTTGTGGATGTGACTGGTGATAGAAGTAAGGTCTGATGCTGTCAAGAGCAATATAGCATGGGAACCTAGAATGTTAGGTCCATGAATCAGGGCAAATTGGAAGTGGTCAAACAGGAGATGGCAAGAATGAATGTCGACATTCTAAGAATCAGTGAACTAAAATGACTGAAATGGGTGAATTTAACTCAGATGACCATTATATCTACTACTGTGGGCAGGAATCCCATAGAAGAAATGGAGTAGCCATCATGGTCAACAAAAGAGTCTGAAATGCAGTACTTGGATACAACCTCAAAAATGACAGAATGATCTCTGTTCGTTTCCAAGGCAAACCATCAAAATGACAGTAATCCAAGTCTATGCCCCAACCAGTTATGCTGAAGAAGCTGAAGAGGAACAGGTCTATGAAGACCTACAAGACATTTTAGAACTAACACCCCAAAAAGATGTCCTTTTCATTATGAGGGACTGGAATGCAAAAGTAGGATGTCAAGAAACACCTGGGGTAACAGGTAAATTTGACCTTGGAATACAGAAGGAAGCAGGGCAAAGGCTAATAGAGTTTTGCCCAGAGAATGCACTGGTCATAGCAAACACCCTTTTCCAACAACACAAGAGAAGACTCTACACATGGACATCACCAGATGGTCAACACTGAAATCAGATTAATTATATTCTCTGTAGCCAAAGATAGAGAAGCTCTACACAGTCAGCAAAAACAAGACCAGGAGCTGACTGTGGCTCAGATCATGAACTCCTTATTACCAAATTCAGACTTAAATTGAAGAAAGTAGGGAAGACCACTAGACCATTCAGGTATGACCTAAATCAAATCCCTTATGATTATACAGTGAAAGTGAGAAATAGATTTAAGGGCTTAGATCTGATAGATAGAGTGCCTGATGAACTATGGAGTGAGATTCATGACATTGAACAGGAGACAGAGATGAAGACCACTCCCATGGAAAAGAAATGCAAAAAAGCAAAATGGCTGTCTGGGGAGGCCTTACAAATAGCTGTGAAAAGAAGAGAAGTGAAAAACAAAGGAGAAAAGGAAAGATATAAGCATCTGAATGCAGAGTTCCAAAGAATAGCAAGNACAGTTGATTGTGATCCACACAGTCAAAGGCTTTGGCATAGTCAATAAAGCAGAAATAGATGTTTTTCTGGAACTCTCTTGCTTTTTCCATGATCCAGCGGATGTTGGCAATTTGATCTCTGGTTCCTCTGCCTGTTCTAAAACCAGCTTGAACATCAGGGAGTTCACGGTTCACATATCGCTGAAGCCTGGCTTGGAGAATTTTGAGCATTACTTTACTAGCGTGTGAGATGAGTGCAATTGTGCGGTAGTTTGAGCATTCTTTGGCATTGCCTTTCTTTGGAATTAGAATGAAAACTGACCTTTTCCAGTCCTGTGGCCACTGCTGAGTTTTCCAAATGTGCTGGCATATTGAGTGCAGCACTTTCACAGTATCATCTTTCAGGATTTGAAACAGCTCAACGGGAATTCCATCACCTCCACTAGCTTTGTTCTTAGTGATGCTTTCTAAGGCCCACTTGACTTCACATTCCAAGATGTCTGGCTCTAGATTAGTAGAGATCTCTTCAAGAGAATTGGAGATACCAAGGGAACATTTCATGCAAAGATGGGCTCAATAAAGACAAGGGGTTAATACCCCCAAATATATAAACAACTCATAGAACTCAGTATCACAAAATCAACCCAGTCTAAAAATGGGTAGAAGACCTAAACAATATATTTTCTTTGCAAAGAAAACATACAAATGGCTAACAGGCACAGGAAAATATGCTTAACATTGCTAATTATTAGAGAAATGCAAATCAAAACTGCAATGAGATATCACCTCAAACCAGTCAGAATGGCTATCATCAAAAATCTACAAATAATAAAAGCTGAAGGGGATGCGGAGAAAAGGGAACCTTCTTACACTATTGGTGGGGATGTACTATGGAGATTACTTTAAAAAGACAATAAAATTAGAGCTAGTTTGGTCCAGCTATTGCACTTCTGGGTACACATTCAGAAAAGATTAAAAAGTTAATTCAAAAAAATGCATGCACCCCAATGTTCATACCAACACTATTTATATTAGCCAAGACATGGAAACAACTTACATGCCCATCAACAAATGATTGTCTTAAGATAATAATGCAATATCACTCAATCATAGAAAATAGTGAAATGTTATTAACATTTGCAACAATATGGGTGGACCTAGAGAATATCATACTAAGTGGAGTATGTTAGAGAAAGGAAAACATTATATGATACCACTTATTTGTGGAATCTAAAAAACAATACAGATCAATCTATACAGAAAACATAAACAGACTCACAAAGAACACACATTTTTGGTTACCAAAGAGAAAAGGAATTAGTAAGGGGTGGGGGGGGTGGACAAGATAAATTAGGAATATTGAGATTAAGAGATAAAAGCCATTGTACATAAACTAGATAAGAAAAAAGGACTTACTGTATAAAAATGTGAGCTATATTCAATATCTTAACCCATAATGGAAAATAATCTCAAATATATATGTCTGTATATGTGTGCGTGTGTGTGAATATATATATACACACACTTAAAACTGAATCACTTTTCTGTACACCTAACTAACACAATATTGTAAGTCAACCATACTTCAATAAAAAATAAATATATTTTCTTATCAGGTGAGAAAAATAACGCATATATAAGATTCTCAACAACTAGCCACAATCCATAAAGCCATAGATGAGTGACAAGGAAGTTAAGTGAAGGCAAAGGAGAAAGGGAAAGATATACCCATCTGAATGCAGAGTTCCAAAGAATAGCAAGGAGATATAAGGAAGCCTTCTTCAGTGATCAATGCAAAGAAATAGAGGAAAACAATAGAATGGGAAAGACTAGAGATCTCTTCAAGAGAAGTAGAGATACCAAGGGAACATTTTATGCAAAGATGAGCACAATAACGGACAGAAATAGTATGGACCTAACAGAAGCAGAAGATATGAAGAAGAAGTGGCAAGAATACATAGAAGAACGATTCAAAAAAGATCTTCATGACCCAGATAACCATGATGGTGTGATCATTGACCTAGAGCCAGTCATCCTGGAGTGAGAAGTCAGGTGGACCTCAGGAAGCATCACTATGAACAAAGCTAGTGGAGGTGATGGAATTCCAGTTGAGCTATTTCAAATCCTAAGAGATGATGCTGTGAAAGTGCTGCACTCAATATGCCAGCAAATTTGGAAAACTCAGCAGTAGCGACAGGACTAGAAAAGGTCAGTTTTCATTCCAATCCCTAAAAAGGGTAAAGCTAAAGAATGCTCCAACTACCATGCGATTGACTCATCTCACATGCTAAGAAAGAATGCTCAAAATTCTCCAAGCTAAGCTTCAATGGTAAGTGACTCAAAAACTTTCAGATGTTCAAGATGGATTAGGAACGGCAGAGGAACCAGAGATGAAATTTCCAGCATCTGTTGGATCATAGAAAAAGCAAGAGAGTTCCAGAAACACATCTATTTCTGCTTTATTGACTGTGCCAAAGCCTTTGACTATGTGGATCACAACAAACTGTGGAAAATTCTTCACCAGATGGGAATATCAGACCANTCTGTTGGATCATAGAAAAAGCAAGAGAGTTCCAGAAACACATCTATTTCTGCTTTATTGACTGTGCCAAAGCCTTTGACTATGTGGATCACAACAAACTGTGGAAAATTCTTCACCAGATGGGAATATCAGACCACTTTGCCTGCCTCCTGAGAAATCTGTATGCAGGTCAAGAAGCAACAGTTAGAACTGGACATGGAAAAATAGACCTATTCCAAATTGCGAAAGGAATATGTCAAAGCCGTATATTGTCACCCTGCTTATTTAACTTATATGCAGAGAACATCATGTGAAATATTGGACTGGATGAAGCACAGGCTGGAATCAAGGTTGCCAGGAGAAATATCAATAACCTCAGATATGCAGATGACACCACCCTTATGGAATAAAGTAAAGAACTAAAGAGCCTCTTGATGAAAGTGAAAGAGGAAAGTGAAAAAGTTGGCTTAAAGCTCAACATTCAAAAAACTAAGATTATGGCATCCAGTCCCATCACTTCATGGCAAATAGATGGGGAAATAATGGGAAAAGTGACAGACTTAATCTTCTTGAGCTCCAAAATCACTGCAGATGGTGACTGCAGCTATGAAGTTAAAAGATGCTTGCTCCTTGGAAGAAAACCTATGACAAACCTAGAAAGCATATTAAAAAGCAGAGACATTACTTTGGTGACAAAGGTCCATCTAGTCAAAGCTATAGATTTTTCCAGTAGTCCTGTATGAATGTGAGAATTGGACCATAAAGAGAGCTGAGTACCGAAGAATTGATGCTTTTGAACTGTGGTATTGAAGACTCTTGAGAGTCCCTTGGGCTGCAAGAAGACCAAACCAGTCAGTTCTTAAGGAAATCAATCTGGTATATTCATTGGAAGGACTGATGCTGAAGCTGAAGCTCTAATACTTTGGCCACCTGATGTGAAGAGCCAACTCTTTAGAAAAGGCCCTGATGCTAGGAAAGATTGAAGGCAGGAGAAGGGAACAATGAAGACAGGATGGTTGGATGGCACGACCAACTTGATGGACATGAGTTTGAGCAAGATCTGGGAGATGGTGAAGGCCAGGGAAGCCTGGCATGCTGAATCCATGGGATAGGAAAGAGCTGGACACAACTGGGCGACTGAACTGTACTGGTGTCAAATACTTTGATTCCATTATAAAGTCCAGTTCTTTGATATCTTTCTACCCTCCACAAAGGATACACTCACTCTTTCCTGATCTAGTCATCACATACTCAAAAATAAAACAGATCTCAAAAACTAAACCAATGACACTATAGCTCGATTTTCCTCAGCTTTATTGATATAAAACATGTGTATGTTTAAGGTATACAATATGATGATCTAAGTATATATTAAAAAACAACCAAAGTAAGGTTAGTTAACACCTTTAGCCCCTCACCAAATTACCAGTTTTGTATGTGTAATGAGAGTACATTTAAGATGTACTCTCTTAGCAACTTTCAAATATGGAACAAAGTATTGTTAAGTATAGTCACTGTACATTAGATCTACAGAACTAATTCATCTTGTAACTTGAAGTTTACATGCTTTGAGTAATATCTCATTTTTCCCACTCCCTACCAGCCACCAACTTCTCAATTTCTATGATTTTAACACTTGGATTCCACATATAAGTGAAAATATACACTATTTGTTTTTCTCTATCTGATGCTTTATTCACCATAATGCTCTCATGGTTCATCCATGTTGTCACAAATAGCTGGATTTCCTTCTTTTTATAGCTGAATAATATACCATCCTATATAAATACCACATTTTCTTTACCCATTCATCCATTGACAGACACTGAGACTGTTTCCATGTCTTGGTTGTTGTAAATAATGCTGCAATCAATTTAAGACCTGATGAAGGCTTCCCTGGTGGTTCAGATGATAAAAAAAAAAAATCCACCTGTCAATTTAGGAGATGCAAGAGATGCACGTTCCCCTGGGTTGGGAAGATCCCCTGGAAAAGGAAATGACAACCCACTGCAGTATTCTTGCCTAGAAGGTTTCATGGACAGAGGAGCCTGTTGAACTACAGTCCTTATAGTCACAAAGAGTCAGAAATGACTGAGAATGTGCACACACACATACACACACACAGATACACATACACACCTGGAATTTACTCAGGATTTCAAAGCCAACACAAATACAATGGAGTAGAGAATCAGAGAGGGATTCACAAAGGTCAGCATTCCCTAGAAAGACACACTTGCTTATTTTAAATAACCTCAATAGTTCATATATTTGACAGCTTATATCTCTAAACTATACATTGAGCAGACTCTTCATAAAGGGAACTTCTCAGAGGTCGGGACTATGCCTTTCCGCAGAGTTGTATCCCAGAAGTCCACAACAGCACTGCCATATACTAGATACTCAGTACATGTGTTTATTGGATGAATGAGTAAATGGAAGAAGGAAGGAAGGCTTTCCTAGGCAACCCAGTAATCTAATGTTCTAATTTAAGGTACAGAGAGCAGATTATGCCAATTCCTCAGATGTTTAATTTTATATAGGAGTGGCTTCCTCCCACCGGAAGTATTGTGAATAATTCTGTTAAGACATAAGATTACAAATCCAAATAGTACCTGAAAACAGGAAAGACAGAGGAAAGTGTGAGAAAGAATGGAGGGAGAAAGGAAGAGAGAGGATGATATAATACAAAGGTTAGGGAGGGAAGGAATACAACTATCAAATGTTGGATCAAGAGGATAGCGCCTACAAATCTATGCCCATAGATGAGGCAACAAGGAGCCAGTTCTTTATTCTATTTTTCATTTCTCCTTCCATAGCAGTTACAGCCTTAAACTTAGCCAAAGCTAAGTATGAAATACACAAGGAAAGTAATGACACTGAGGTTATGAGTTAATAAAATTTTGGAATGAAAAAAATTAACAATGGCAGTCACAAGCACAAATGAAGCCAAGATTTAATTATACTGTACTTTCATGAATCCAAAAAACATTATGAAATATTTTTATAATCTACCAAATAACATGTTTTTTTTTTTTAAATCTGCCCAGGGATTCCATAGACTTGCATAGAATTATCTCTTCAGTTAAATACACAGCACTCAATAAGTGCTGGGATTCACATTCACATCATTGTTCCTGATATTACGGGCCATTTCAAATGCTGGAAGCTCTTACTTTGCCAATCTCTCTGCTTAGAGAGGTTTTGGTTATCAGCAGTTCAATCTGCTCATTTTAATCAGTACTCCTACACTATTTGCCTGTACCTTACAGGTGAGTCTTTTGACAAATGATTTATTAGATTTTCTTTATTCTTATTTTGGCAGCACTTTAAAAACTGAATGAAGGAAGAAAGAGGGCTCAGCAGGCATTGGACAACATGTCTCATTGTCAGTGGAAATGCTAAATATACACACTGATTTCTCAAACAGCCCAGTATCTGAGCTAAGCTTCTAAAGAGAGATGTAACTGCATTATCAGCATTCTTTCCTTCTGCTTGCCATCAAGCTATTGGTGATATAAACCACAAATGGAGGATATAGTTGTCTGAGAACATGGTGCCCTACCTAGGCGGTACCTTATTTCTGCTGTCAGTCAAGATGGTTTGAACAATAACTGATTTCCTGACCGATTCTTTTTCTATCCTATTTGATACATAGAAAAACAGGTAATATATGTATAGTTAGGAAGAATAATAATGGATGTGAACCATCACCTACAAAATCCATCATCAAGAACAAAAAAATTACTACTGCTCCTAAAGTTATCTATTTTCCCAGTTTCCTTCCTTCTTCTCTTCCTCATCCAAAAGTAATCACTAACTTTTTCTTAAAAAGTAATTTTTGCAGCTATATATGTATTCCTAGCCAATGTACTAATTCAATTTGCTTGGTTTAAGCTTTACAAATATGGTATCACACTCTACACAATCTCTTGAAACTTGGGGTTTTTTTTTTTCACTCAACATTATGTTTCAAAGATGTGTTTGTGTCATTACATTCAACTGTAATTCATTCATTTTCAAGGTTAAATAATCCCTTGTGTGACTTGAGCAAAATATACTTATCCATTTTTGTCACTGGACATTTAGGTTGTTCCTAGGGATTTCTGTTTTTGTATTTTTGACATTTTAAATAATACAACTAGAAATATTCCTATACACATCTCCTGGTTCACATGTGTTAAGAGTTCCTCTGGAAGTTATACATAAGAAAAGAATTGTTAGTCATAGGGAATGTATGTGTTTAACTTCACAAGATGATACTAAATTGTTTTCAAAAGTGTCCATCCTAATTTACACCCCTATTAGCAGCACTGATTGAAAGGAAGAAAGAGGGCTCAGCAGGCATTGGACAACATGTCTCATTGTCAGTGGAAATGCTAAATATACACACTGATTTCTCAAACAGCCCAGTATCTGAGCTAAGCTTCTAAAGAGAGATGTAACTGCATTATCAGCATTCTTTCCTTCTGCTTGCCATCAAGCTATTGGTGATATAAACCACAAATGGAGGATATAGTTGTCTGAGAACATGGTGCCCTACCTAGGCGGTACCTTATTTCTGCTGTCAGTCAAGATGGTTTGAACAATAACTGATTTCCTGACCGATTCTTTTTCTATCCTATTTGATACATAGAAAAACAGGTAATATATGTATAGTTAGGAAGAATAATAATGGATGTGAACCATCACCTACAAAATCCATCATCAAGAACAAAAAAATTACTACTGCTCCTAAAGTTATCTATTTTCCCAGTTTCCTTCCTTCTTCTCTTCCTCATCCAAAAGTAATCACTAACTTTTTCTTAAAAAGTAATTTTTGCAGCTATATATGTATTCCTAGCCAATGTACTAATTCAATTTGCTTGGTTTAAGCTTTACAAATATGGTATCACACTCTACACAATCTCTTGAAACTTGGGGTTTTTTTTTTTCACTCAACATTATGTTTCAAAGATGTGTTTGTGTCATTACATTCAACTGTAATTCATTCATTTTCAAGGTTAAATAATCCCTTGTGTGACTTGAGCAAAATATACTTATCCATTTTTGTCACTGGACATTTAGGTTGTTCCTAGGGATTTCTGTTTTTGTATTTTTGACATTTTAAATAATACAACTAGAAATATTCCTATACACATCTCCTGGTTCACATGTGTTAAGAGTTCCTCTGGAAGTTATACATAAGAAAAGAATTGTTAGTCATAGGGAATGTATGTGTTTAACTTCACAAGATGATACTAAATTGTTTTCAAAAGTGTCCATCCTAATTTACACCCCTATTAGCAGCACTGATTGAGTTTCCATTACTCTACACTCTTGCCAACATTTGATATATTAATAGGAAAGCTTCTTTTTTTTTTTTTTTGGCATTCTAGTGGGTTTAAAACAGTATCCATTTTGATCTTAATTTGTATTTCCTTTATCATTACTTAAGGCCAAATTTTTATCGAGATATAGTTGGCATATAGGCTTCTCTGGTGGTTCAGATGGTAAAGAATCTGAAAGCAATGCAGGAGACCCAGGTTTGATCCCTGGGTCGGAAGATACCCTGGAGAAGGGAATCGCAATCCACTCTGGTAGACTTGCCTGGAGAGTCCCATGGCAGCAGAGGCTGGTGGGCTATAGTTCATGGGGGTCACAAAGAGTTGACTTTGTGACTCAGCAACTATCACACATAGCTGACATACAACATTTTATTAGCTGATATCTTTTTATTTGATGCTTGTCTAACTTCATGATTTTCACTGATATTCATTAATTTCTGAATAAGTAATGGATGTTTAATGTTAGCATTCAGCATTATTCCTTTGTTTCCATCAGTGAGCCACCAAAATCACGTTGTTGTTGTTGTTGTTGTTTTTTCCACTGAACTAACCAGCCAGTATAGAAAGTTAAGCTGTCCATGTGATTACCAATTTCTGATCCGTTTTTATAAGAAGCATGTTGGATTTTCTATTAAGAAGCTGTTGGTCACTTTTTGGTGTTGGTCATGATCTTTCTAAAATGTATGCCTACATATGTCTATTTGACTAAGAATATTTTCCCAATAGCATTCTGTCTGTTTTCTAAACTGTGGAAAATTCTTAAAGAGATGGGGATACCAGACCACCTTACCTGCCTCCTGAGAAACCTGTATGCAGGCCAAGAACCAACAGTTAGAACTGGATGGTTCAAAATTGGGAAAGGAGTATTTCAAGGCTATATATTGTCACCTTGCTTATTTAACTTATATGTAGAGTACATTATTTAAAAAGCCAGGCTGGATGACTCACAAGATGGAATCAAGATTGCTGGGAGAAAAATCAACAGCTTAAGATATGCAAATGATACTACTCTAATGCCCAGAGAGTGAAGAGGAACTACAGAGTCTCTTGATGAGGGTGAAAGAAGGGAGTGAAAAAGTTGGTTTATGTTTGGGAGTTAGTGTAAAAAAATAAATAAATACATAAATGAAAAAAACAAATAAATAAAACTTAACATTCAAAAAACTAAGATCATGGCATCCAGTCCCATCACATGGCAAATAGATGGGGAAACAGTGGAAACAGTGGCAAATTTTATATTCTTGGGCTCCAAAATGACTGTGGACAGTGACTGCAACCACAAAATTAAAAGACAATTGCTCCTTGGAAGAAAAGCTATGACAAACCTAGACAGCATATTAAAAAGCAGAGACATCACCTTGCTGACAAAGGTCTATATAACCAAAAGTACAGTTTTACCAGTAGCCATGTACAGATGTGAGAGCTGGATCATAAAGAAGACTGAGCACCAAAGAACTGATGCTTTCAAATTGTGGGGCTGGAGAACACTCTTGAGAGTCTCTTGACTGCAAGGAGATCAAATCAGTCAGTCCTAAAGGAAATCACCCCTGAATGTGCATTTGAAGGACTGATGCTAAAGCTGAAGCTCCAATACTTTGGCCATCTGATGCAAAGAGCTGATTCACTGGAAAAGACCTTAATGGTAGGAAAGATTGAGGGTAGGAGGAGAAGGGGACAACAGAAAATGAGATGGTTGGGTGACATCACCAACTCAATGGACATGAGTTCGAGCAAATTCCAGGAGATAGTGAAGGACAGGGAAGTCTGGCAGTTTCAGTTCATGGGGTCCCAAAGAGTCAGACAAGATTTGGCAACTGAAGAAAAAAGATAAATGCTGCCAAACCTGATCTGTTTTCTAAGTTTCAACTCTTCAGTTTCATTCTTTAAAATAGTTTTAAATTCTACTTTCCACTTTTGTAGTTAAAAAAACATTCTCTAAATTTTATCATCACTTGCAAATTGTGGCAAAATAAGTACATGATATTCCTACAGCAGAAAAAGACATCTAAGCAATGAAATTATAATGCAAAACCATGATTTTTTGCAAGAGGTCATCTGAAGAAAGTAGAAGTACTTGGCCTATAAAAAGTATTTTCTTAGATAAGATCAGAAGAAATACAATGAGATTTAAAGTTGAGTTGAAGGCACCATACCCATAAAACATTTTGAATTCATACAGCTCTGTGACATTATGTCTCCCACAGCACAAGAGACAATTTTAGATTGACAAACCACATCAGTTAATGATGATGATTATACAGCTATGCATCCTCTCTCAGATCTGCCATGATACATTTCTGATAATGGGGTCTGTTTCTTTGAAAATCTTCATGCATAGGTATCAAATTTTACTTCTTTAATGTATATGATTATGATTCTAGAAAACAGTTTTTTTACTTTTATAGCTCCTGTGACTGTGGATGGAGTTTCCAGTTCTGCACCTCTGCCACCTAAGCTCTTTCACTGCAACCTACTGATTTAGCCACAGACACTAACATTAAAGATTCTATATTTTCATGGTATGACACTGTAGGTATCTAACCTCTTGGTTACCTATGAAGTCTACGCTGTCTGCAGTAACACAATGTAAGAATTCTAGCCAAACTATGGAATCAAGGAAAAATATATCACCTCAGTTAACAGCTTTATTGATACATTTATAAAATGACTAACCGTCACAACCTTTAAAAATAAGATAGTAATACCATGACTACTTTCTATCGGCCCAGCTACTCAAAGCTGGAGATTGCATACTATCAATGCTTAGTTCAAAAAAATAGCACATGAACCACTTCCTGTGCTAGAGATAACCTTGCTCTCATCTTCTCGGCCTGTCTGTGGCATAAACACAACTGAGCCTACCCTTCATTTTGAAACACTGAACACATTGAACACCTTCACACTCTTGATTCTCCTGCTACCTTCCTGGCCTCTCATTCTCAGGGTGCTTAGCCTATATTTGCTCCTCAGGCTGACCTCTGAATGGTTACCACAGTGTCTCACGGCTCTGTTGGAGCCTTCTTTGTCTGAGTGTATTCCCAGATCACCTCATCAAGTCTCATGGCTTTAATATGATTTCCTCAGTGTTTACAAAATTTTCCTCCAACCCTGTCATCTTAACCTGAGGCAGAATTTCATACTCAAATAACAATTTATGAGATTCCCTGGCAGTCCAGGTATTAGGACTCTGTGCTTTCAGTGCTGAGGGCCTGGGTTCAAGCCCTGGTGAGGAAAGTATTAAATGTTAATAATATTCTGCAAGTCTTGGTGGCATGGCCAAAAAGAAAAAGAAAATGTAGCATTTCCAAGTATATGACTAATGAATATTTCACACTTAAAAGATAGAGTCATGCATTTCCATTGTTCTCTCCCACTATTTCTCCTATTCTTCATTATACCACCATCTTGCCAAGTGAATAAATCAGAAGTCACCTATTATCCCTCCCATTCCCAACTTTCAGCACATCCTGCACTCAACAGCTTAAATCTACATTAAATCTGCCTACTTCTTTCCTCTCCATTCTTGCCCAAGTCTGACCTCACTACTGCAGTGGGGTACCATCTGACCTCTCTCCTTCCACTCTTTCACTGTAGAATTTTTTATCCTAATAATGTAAAAGCCATCATGCAAATTCCATTTTTACATGCAAATTTTACACTGGCTCACGTAACATCTGCCATGGTACTACCAATGTGCTGTTATGACTGAGAATAAAATCCCAGCTCCTGCTTGTGACCTCATAGGCCACGCATGATCTGGCCCATTCTACCTCTGCCATTTGATCTATTATATTTCTCCTTCCCACTCATCTCTTTCCTAAAAATTCTAAACTCAAATTTCAAACCAGTCGATCCTAAAGGAAATCAACCCTGAATATTCATTGGAAGAACTGATGCTGAAGCTCAAATACTTTGGCCACCTGATGTGAAGAGCCTACTCATTGGAAAAGGCCCTGATGCTGGGAAAGATTGAAGGCACAAGGAGAAGGGGATGACAGAGGGTGAGATGGTTGGATGGCATTATCAACTCAAAGGACATGAGTTTGAGCAAGCTCCAGGAGATTGTGAAAGACAGGGAAGTCAGATGTGCAGTAATTCACGGGACTGCAAAGTGTCAGACCCAATTTAGTGACTGAATATACACACAAGTCCTCAAATCCTTTACATTGTCTAGTTCCTTTCCCTGAAAGTTTCTCTTATTCCCTCTTTCTTCAGATTTCTGTTCAAATTTAACCTTTTCCAAGAGGGTTTCCACCTATTATGTAAAGCTTAGTCCCCAGTTGATTTCCATCCAATGAACATCACTATCTATCAATAATAATGTATTTGTGCATTTGTTTGTATATTTTATGATTCCTGCCACTAGCATCTAAGTTCCATATGAAGCATTTTTTCTGCCTTATTCACCACTGGGTTCCACATTACTCAGTCTAGAACAGTGACTGGCACATAATAAGCACTCAATAAATATAATGAAAGAAAAAAAATTTATAAAGCCCCTCCTTCTGATACCCATCAGCCATTTCCAAAAAAGGCCCTGAATTATTTTTATTTTCATGTCAAATTGAACAGTCCTGGAGAAATTCCTTGATTTGTGTGCTATTCTCTAATTTTAAGAAACCGTGATTTTAAATCTCTACAGTTTCTCTGTACAACAACCATTATATGTGAGTCAAAAACACAACTGCACTCATGAAATTGAAAACTTCACATTTAATTTTACTTCTAAGGAAGTTCGAGATCAAAAGCTATTTTCTAAAACATCAACCGTAATTTACATTCATTCAATTACCTGCCTTTCAGACAATGGAATATTAACAGTCTAAGTGATTTGAGAAAAATGCTTGACTTTCAGAAAGTCTACTATATTTTCAAGATCCATCATCAGGAATTACTAAAGATTCCTGCAACTGTAAAGCCATGCTTTTGAAACACTAAAAAACTGACACATCATAGAAGTTAGAAGTAGAAACCTTAAAGCATCCTTCTATATTGACTACATTATTAATTAAAAAATACAAATTTGATCTCCATCAATATACATGGCAGTTAATGATGATGTTCTAAAGACAACACACACAAAGACCCTCCTGGCTTTGCAATCACAATTCCAGGTTGAAGGTAAATCATCCTTAATAAAAAAGTTTGGGCATTTGGATGAAAAATACTACAGATTTTTTTTCCGGTGGGACTAACTCCCCCCAAAATTCGGTTATTTGAGAGGCAGAGTAGAAAAGTTAGAGTGTAGGGAGACATTAGATAGAAGTTTAAAATTTGGCTCTGCCTCTTACAAGTTTGTACTCGATCATTTTACCTATGTTTCCTCATCAAGTACTCTGTCCTAGAGGCTATACTAGGTGCTAGGCTGGGGGAGCCTGGTGGGCTGCAGTCTATGGGGTCGCACAGAGTCGGACATGACTGAAGCAACTTAGCAGCAGTAGCAGCAGCAGGACTATAAAATAAGCCTTTAGTAGTTTATAAACTTAGCTTTGGGCTTCCCTGGTGGTTCAGCTGGTAAAGAATCTGCCCGAAATGTGGAAGACCTGGGTTCAATACCTGGGTTGGTGAAGGGAACGGACACCCACTTCAGTATTCTGGCTTGGAGGAGTTCATGGACTGTCTAGTCCATGGGGTCGCAAAGAGTCGGACACAACTGAGCGACTTTCACTTAGAGCTTTTAGATAAAGTACTAACTCCATTGATGATCAACCAAGATAAACTGGGTAACATACATGGCACAAGTGAAAACACTTCGATAAACAACTTATTTTTATAATTTTCAACCAGGTTACATTAACCGATGGGCTATGTGATTCCTCCTAGCGATGTATAGTCTACAGTATTCAGTCCCACTGGCAAGAAGCACACTATAACTACTGGCCAGAGCATAAAATGAATGAGACTACAAAAGCAGTTGTACCTACAAAACTTCAGTATGCTGAAAGGTTTATTAAATAAACGGTTCATTGGCCTCATTCTTTCAGTCAGTGAAAAACCACAAAAGTCTACCATGCTGATTTGATTTACCAGCCAAGGTTTTTTTTAATGTAATATCTTCAGCAGGTTGCCATTAAAAATTAGATGCTAAAAAGAAGTCGGAAGAAAGTGTATATTCAGCACCCAATGGAGAATTATGAGTTTTGTTTGTTTTTTTTTTTTTTTTCATTTTCTGGTTCTCCGTTTCCTAACAATTAATTGGTTAAATCTAGGAATATAGCCAGCAAGTATTATTCTGTTTCATGGAGAATTACTGTACCTAATTCAGCAGTACATGAGATTTCTACAATGTAATAGAACTATTTTATGACTATCTTAAAAATGTAATCTCTTATCTTCTAGAGTAAGAGATCCTATTATTGTTCAAAAGCCTTACCAGGCCTTTACCAAGCCATTACCAGGCCTTTTAATAAGTGTGCTAATTACTTGAAATGACATGAGAAGTACCACAAATGAAAGATCAATAAGCTGTCAGTTGTTTTTGAAACCATAGTTCAGTAGCCCAACATTACTATTATCTTAACATCAAGATACTAGTTTTGAGAGTTATAAATAGCTACAATAATGATGATCCAAACTAAACACAATAAATCCTCAGCTTAACCCCTCAAAAGGTAAGATGTTCTTAATATTACTTCATTAACATTGAGGATCAAGTTTGCTACTGTATATAAGTGAATATGTAAACCATAAAATTGCTAAATAAATGCATAGAATTAGTAGCACCAGAGTCTTAGTATCAGCAGACAGACCACTGTTACCTAAAGACTGTGGAAAAATTTCCTCATATCAAATCAGTATGAAATGAGCTTATAATCAGGAAAAAAAGGTTCTTGTCCTCCTCAGTTATGAAAGCAAAGCACAATGCAGAATTCCTTTCTCATACATAGGGGAAAATAGCTTTTTGAAAATTACAAAAAGGCAAACACTCATTTTACTAAGTCCCTGAACAAAATGCCTTTGACATCTATCTATTGCTACCAGGCATGCAGACACTCTCTCACACAAAAGCCCCAAAGCTGTCTCTTTCAGTGCTTTATCAAATTCATCTGCGTATACATGGAAAAAGCCTAAGTTCAATAATCAAGTTGTTAACATGCATCTTTAGTACTTTTAATCTCCCTTTAACAAAGACAGTATACTAACTAATTCAGAGTAACTGCAGGGACACGAACTTCGTCCTTAATGGGTTGACAAGAAAAAGTATAACTCTTCTAAACACTGAATGCTAACTTGAAAATATGGAAGAGTCACCTATATTCCACCACACTGTAGAATATCACCATCTGCAGGATATAAGGATGTCACAAATTCTACTACAAGGATAGGGGTTCCAGGGGTCTCTGGAAAATATGCAGAATATAAATTCTGAAAGTGTCAAACACAGTGATATGTGGTGCTAGAATGTCCCAGAATGTTGTCTGTCAAGAACCATCAGCCCAGACACCCAAAATCAAACACCAAAAGGTGATCCATTGAATATAATATCATTAAAGAACATGAATTCAGCTCAAGTAAATTTGAGGAAATCTTTTTACATAGCAACACAGAAACAATTTTGCCTATATCTGAGCATGAAGGAATGAACTAGGTAGTATCTCATGGTCTCTCCCATTCCTGTATTTCACTGTTATGATCAGAATGTTGCACTTTACAAATCTCAGCCTGTCTCAACTGCTACTAACTTTCCCCCAAAGCCAGTTTATTCCCTGGTCTGCAGTGTGATTTTTAATCCTAGAGTGATCCAACAGTGCAATTTCAGGAAGCGTGAAGGAGCCTGCATTTCACTATCAGAGAGTTACCAGAGATGACAGTTTGTAATCCCATGGACACAATGAAGGATGCTCACATATCAGGAAATCTAGAGAGAAAGGCACCCAAGGCCCTCTACAGGATAAGCAGTCAGTCATGAATTTGTAAACTGTACTGAGCATTTTGACCTAGAAGTCACAACATTTTCAAGGTTCTATTTACTTGTCTGTAAACATGGAGGTGAGTTATCAAAGCATAAGAAAAAAATCATGCCATTTTAGAGCATACTAGTAGTGCCTGGGGATGCAAGGGTAAGTAGGGCACACAGCCTCTTCATGGGTAAAGCTGACCAGGAGGACATTTTCCTATGAGATTTTGAGCCTCTGGGGCATGAGCAGAGATATCTAGTTTAGAAATATACATTTGAGAATCAGAGCATATGGATATGTGTGAGGTGAGGGGTAGTTAACGAGTGAGAAGCATGATGTGATCAACCAGTAAAATGTTTGGCATTCGCAGAGCTGTAGAAGATCAGTCCTTAGAAAAATGCCAAAAATTAAGGAAAAGCAAAGGAAAAGATGCCTACGCCAAAGACGCAGAGGTGAGAAGTGCCAGGAGGGTGCAAGGATTAGGCAGCCAACGGGGGATACAGGTACATGGGAAGGAATCAAACAGCAGTGGCAAATGTGGCAAAGCATAATAAAGAGGGCTTCCCTGGTGGCTCAGTGGTAATGAGTCCACCTGCCAATGCAGGAGACATGAGTTGGACCCCTGGTCCAGGAAGATCCCATGTGCAGAGGGGCGACTGATCCCATGAACCACAGCTATTGAGCCTGGGTTATAGAGCCCAGGAGCTGCAGCTCCTGAAGCCCACATGCCCTAGAGCCTGTGCTCCACAACAGGAGAAGCCACAAAAACGAGAAGCCCTCTACAACTAGAGAGTCACCCAAGCAGCAGCCAAGACCTGGCACAGCCAAAAATAAGTAAATAAATGTATTTTAAAAGAATAATAGAGATTGGAAATGGGAGAAAGGAAGAATTGAGACTGATCACATCTGAAGGCTTTAAGTTTTCTATACTTGAAAAGCGGGGAAGGCAATGGCACCCCACCCCAGTACTCTTGCCTGGAAAATCCCATGGACGGAGTAGCCTGGTGGGCTGCAGTCCATGGGGTCACACAGAGTCGGACACGACTGAAGTGACTTAGCAGCAGCAGCAGCAGCAGCAGCATACTTGAAAAGGCACACTGAGTTGTGGAAAATCAAAGTAGAAAAGTTGAGTAGGATCTTAAAGGGAATGATAAAAATTTGGAATAGTCACTGAAAGGATTCTACTTAATAAAGGACGGAGTAGCCTGGTGGGCTGCAGTCCATGGGGTCACACAGAGTCGGACACGACTGAAGTGACTTAGCAGCAGCAGCAGCAGCAGCAGCATACTTGAAAAGGCACACTGAGTTGTGGAAAATCAAAGTAGAAAAGTTGAGTAGGATCTTAAAGGGAATGATAAAAATTTGGAATAGTCACTGAAAGGATTCTACTTAATAAAAACTTAAAAACTTTTCTTGACCACTGAAACGAACAACTGACAAACTTATTGACTTTTCAATGTGTAAAGATAGTGCATGTGTTCAACAAATATTTTTTAAAAGAGGTTATAGAAAAAGACAAGGATACATAAGATAAATCTCAGATGTTAAAAAGTCAAGTGTGTAAATAATTCCCAGTAGAACACAAAATAAGTCCCCAAGAGTCACAAGTATCCTTGTGTGTGTGTGTGTGTGTGTGTGTGTGTGTGTGTGTGTGTGTGTAGAAATGGTCTCTTATTTTTATTCATTTACATATCAGAATTTGAGTATTAGGAACATAACACCTAGGACTAACTAGGTGTTAGGAAGACTCGAGAGGATCACTGTGTCTTGACTTTCATAGGGTACCATAAGCTGAGGACAAGCAACAAATGAAGAAGCTGGGGGCGGGGGTCTAAGGCTGTGACTATCCGCCTGTTTCTCAACCATGTGAACAACACTCACCGCAGAGATTGACTCTGGGATAAACATAATCAATAAATACCTTCTGGGCAGGGCTGGGGGTTAAAGTAGTATAAGTAATAGCCCCTGTCTTCAAGGAGTTCCCAGTTAAGTTGGAAAATAAAACTTACCCATGAGAAAACTTAAATAACGTTAAGATTTTGTAGACTGGTCAAGACAACGAGAGGGCTTCCCTAGGGTTATGCAGTGGTTGCTGTTTAGCCACTCAGTCATGTGTCCAACTCTCTGCGACTCCATGGACTCCAGTCTTCCAGGTTCCTCTGTCCATGGAATTTTCCAGGCTAGATTGCAGGAGTGGGTTGCCATTTCCTTCTCCAGGATTATGCAGAATTCTTATCAAATTCATACTATAGACTGAAATGTATTTAAAGAAAAAAGAATACATTTAAGGGGAAGCTATGAAAGAGGCAGGAACTGGACTGGGTCTTAAAACTAGGTAAAGGTCGAGACCCCATGCAGCACAGCAAAGAATATCCAATCCCATCCCAGTCAGTACCCCCTTTGCCATCACTCTTGATAAACTCACCCTGTGTTACTCAGAATCATCTGTATTTCTTCAAAGCAGGTAACCAGCAGTCCTAACACTGCCAGTGATTTGAACAACTCTATCTTAGGAGGCATTCACCACAAAGACCAGATACTTGACTGTTGCTTTGTCTTCAGGACTTGCAAAAATAAGACAAGTAATTTGCCTCCAAGTTCCCACCCTGGCTAAGGAGTTACAGATTGTACAGATGTTCATGAAGGCTGCATTTATTCACATATTGTCCTCACAATTTTCAGAAGAAAATAGCTGTGTTTGCTTTAGGTTTTCTTTTCCAGGCCATTCATTTAAGATTGGATTGGAAAGCTTCTTTGAGTTCTGCATTTAAAAAACAAAAACCAAACCAAAAAATCATAGCAATTTACCATAATTAGCACTCTTAGAATCACTCAGCAGCAGGAAGTTCCTTACTCCAATTCTCAGTATTCCCACCTTCACCCAGACTCTGAGCAACTACTCAAGCAGAGAGGCACTGAGGTTGGCCCAGTCCTTAATCTGTCAAAACCCCTAAGCTATCAACAACCCTACCATTTCTTTCACACTCACAATTCCTAAGTCAAGCTCCACTGTGGTTAACTCTTTGCATGTCTGAGTTATGATATTTTCCACTCACATAGCCCTTAAATTAATTCACCGTGGGATATCAAATTAAATCCCATAGGAATTCATTATTAGGCTTAGGTACAGGTACTGAAGATCACACCCAGTCTTTAGAAAGCCCACACTTGTCACGCATCCAGTGAGCAAGGTTATCTGTTCTAGTTTTTCTTTTCCGAGGCAGAACAAGAAACCAGGGTTGGTACCAGGGAAGCAGAAAGCAAGCATCAGGCCCAGACAGTGAGTCACAAATAGAACTGGGCATAAAACCAGAATTGATTACAGAGATTCTGAATGAGAGACATCAAGAACTTGAGAAGGTGAAACACCAGAACAGCAGCCAAGAAGCAACAAGCAAGGCTCTGAAGAGGAAAGTGAGCAGTGAAAATGCAAACAACATAGGACACCAGAAAGGATGCAGAGAATCTCAAAAAAGAACCAAATGAAAGCCAAACCAAAGGCAATGTCTCATCCCTACTTGCCAAGGGTTCTCATCCAGCCCTTACTGAGGAAGAACTTAAAAACTTGATCCAAACTCCACAGTGAAACTTACCAATACTGACAATTACTGATTAATCAAGTACCTGTGTGCCTAGTACCTTATGCACATTATCTCATTTAAGCCTCAAACCAACTCTCTAGGCATTAATTACTACTCCATTTTATACATTAGAAATCCAAACTGCAGAAACATATGTAACTTCTTAAGGTCACCCAAACAGTAAGAGCCAGAGCTGGGATTCAAAATGCTCATTTCTCTACAATATGCTACTTATGATGGAGTTTGTGCAAGCAAAATGCATGCAGTTCTCATTCTAGAGCTGTGCTGTCCACTACGGTCACCACTACCCACATGCGGTTATCAAGCACTTAAAGGGTAACTAGAGTCACATGTTGAAATGATGATATTTTGGATATAGATTTAAATAAAATACATTGTGAAAATTAATTTTCCCTCTTATTGTTTTATGTGACTCAACAGTACATGAACTGAAAACTCCCAGATGTTCAAGCTGGACTTAGGAAAGGCAGAGGAACCAGAGATCAAATAGCCAACATCCACTGGAGAATAGAAAAACCAAGAGAACTCCAGAAGAACATCTGCTTCATTGACTATGCTAAAGGTTTGACTGTGTGGATCACAAAAAACTGTGGAAAATTCGTCCAGGGATGGGAATACCAGACTACCTTACCTGTCTCCTGAGAAAACTATACACAGGTTAAGAAGCAACAGTTAGAATCAGTCACGGAACAATGAACTGGTTCAAAACTGGGAAAGGAGTATTTCAAGGCTGTTTAATGTCACCCTGCTTATTAATTTATATGCAGCGTACATCATGAGAAATGACAGGCTGGATGAAGCACAAGCTGGAATCAAGATTGACAGGAGAAATATTAACAGCCTCAGACATGCACATGATACCATCCTCATGGAAGAAAGTGAAGAGGAACTAAAGAGCCTCTTGATGAAGGTGAAAGAAGAGAGTTAAAAAGCTGGCTTAAAACTCAACATTCAAAAAATGAAGATCATGGCATCCTGTCCCATCACTTCATGCCAAATAGATGGGAGAAACAATGGAAACAGTGACAGACTTTAATTTTGGGCTCCAAAATCACTGCAGATGGTGACTGCAGCCATGAAATTAAAAGACACTGTCTCCTTGGAAGAAAAGCTATGACAAACCTAGACAGCATATTAAAAAGCAGAGACATTACTTTGCCAACAAACGTCCATCTAGTCAAAGCTATGGTTTTTCATGTATGGATGTGAGAGTTGGACTGTGAAGAAAGCTGAGCACCGAAGACTTGATGCTTTTGAACTGTGGTGTTGGAGAAGAGTCTTGAGAGTCCCTTGGACTGCAAGGAGACCAAACCAGTCAATCCTAAAGGAAATCAGCCCTGAATATTCATTTTAAGGACTGATGCTAAAGCTAAAACTCCAATACTTTGGCCACCTGATGTGAAGAACTGACTTCTGATGCTGGGAAAGATTAAAGGCAAGAGGAGAAGGGGGTGACAGAAGATGAGATGGTTGGATGGCATCACCGGCTCAATGGGCATGAGTTTGAGCGAGCTCTTGGAGATGGTGAAGGCCAGGGAAGCCTGTTGTGCTGCAGTTTTAAGGTTGCAAAGAGTCAGACACAACTGAGCTACTGAACAACAACAACTAGAAAGTTAAATATATTCAGTTAATATTTAATATATAATAATTACTCTGCTGCTGCTGCTGCTGCTAAGTCGCTTCAGTCGTGACCAACTGTGTGACCCCATAGACGGCAGCCCACCAGGCTCCCCCTCTGGGGATTCTCCAGGCAAGAACACTGGAGTGGGTTGCAAATTCCTTCTCCAGTGCATGAAAGTGAAAAGTGAAGGTGAAGTTGCTCAGTCATGTCCAACTCTTAGCGACCCCATGGACTGCAGCCCACTAGTCTCTCCATCCATGGGATTTTCCAGGCAAGAGTACTGGAGTGGGGTGCCATTGCCTTCTCCGAATAATTACTCTATATACCTCAAATTTCTGTTGATTATCTTAGAGCATAAATTCAGTCTTTCTTGAATCCTTCTTAAAACAAAACATAGGACTTCCCTGGTGGTCCAACGATTAACAATCTGCCTTGCAATGCAGGGGACACAGGCTCAATCCTGGTCCAGGAAGATCCCGCATGCCACAAAGCAACCAAAGCCCACGAGCCACAACTGCTGAAGCTCGTGCACCAGAGCGCGTGTTCCACAACAGAAGCTGCCATGATTCGAAGCCTGTGCCCCACAACTTGGCTTCCCAGGTGGAGCCAGTGATAAAGAACCCACCTGCCAGTGCAGGAGACATAAGAGACGCAAGTGTGATCCCTGGGTGGGGAAGATCCCCTGGAGAAGGGAATGGCAACCCACTCCAGTATTCTTGCCTGGAGGATCCCACAGACAGAAAGGCTTGATGGGCTACAGCTCATGGGGTCGCAAAGAGTGGGACATGACTGAAATGACTTGGCACACACCACAACTGTAGGGCAGCCTCTGCTTCCCACAACTAGAGAAAGTCCCCGCACAGTAATAGAGACCCAGCAAGACAAAAAACACATAAACAAGGAAATGAACTTAGAAAAACACAGAATCTCCAAATAGGACTTTAAATATAAGCTTAGTTGTTCAGTCGTGTCCAATTCTTTGCTACACCAGGGATTGTAGCTCCACAAGCTCCTCTGTCCATGGGATTTCCCAAGCAAGAATACTGGAGCGGGTTGCCATTTCCCTCCCCATGGGATCTTCCCAACCCAGGGATCAAATCGATGTCTCTTGTATCACCTGCATTGCAGGCACATTCTTTTACCATCTGAGCCACCGGGGAAGCCCAAAGTTTTAGCTATGAAGAATATTCAGACAGGTAAAAATGCAACAAAATGTCCTAACTTTGCTCCTGATTTTACCTTCCTTGCTGGAATCACTCTGTTTACTATAGCCACCAGCATCCAAGTACAGAAGCAAACTCTTCCTTTATTTCCTCTTACAATAGCTAAGAAATTTCTGCCTCTTCTAAAAGGTATCTGAATGACCAAGGTAAAACAGAAGTGAACCACAGAAGATTCAAGGAAGAGTAAAAATAGACCTGATAACAGATCAGAGGTTTCGATTCTGACCTTAGTTAACTTGTATGAGAGCTTGGAAGCCTCATCCTATCTCAGTAAAGAAGCAGCCATGTAGGCCTGAGGTCACAGACTTGCAGAAACTTATAGAATCTTCTGCTGTTTATACAGGTAAGAAGAACAGTTCTGGTGAACTACTAATACAAAAAGGACTGGCCGTGTGTTCGGTAAATAGGTGATGGATGTCTGTCTTCAAAGAATCGAATCTCAATTTTTGAAAAATACTCTGCAGGGCGTGGGATGAATTTGTAGATTGGGGTTAACATATACTACTAAGTATAAAATGGGCTTCCCTGGCAGTTCAAAGGGTAAAGAATTCACCTGTAAAGCAGGAGACCTGGGTTCAACCCCTGGGTCGGGAAGATCCCCTGGAGAAGGGAATGGCAACCCACTCCAGTAGTCTTGCCTGAATAATCCCACAAACAGAGGAGGCTGGCAGGCTACAGTCCATGGGGTCACAAAGAATCGGATACAACTGAGGGACTAACACTTTCACTTTTCACGTATGGGAAAGAGATAACTAATGAGAATCTACTGTATAGCGTAGGGAACTCTGCTCTGTGGTGACCTAAATGGGAAGGAAATCCAAAAAAGAGAGGATATATGTATATGTATGGCTGATTTACTTTGCTGTACAGTAGAAACTAACACAGTAGAAATGGTACAGTTGTAAACTAATGCTTTACAACATTGTAAACCAGCTATATCCCAATAAAAAAATTTTTAATTAAAAATCTGTAAATAAAATAAAAACTGTCCAATAATTGCTATGGAGGCAACTATGAACAATCTCCTCTTCTAGTTTTGAGGCTGTTGGCTTTAGTGCACTAGAATGAAAACCAAGTGAAGAAAGAAAGAACCAGGAAAGAAAATATGCAGGCAAAGTACTAAAAAAGCTGAACTGGTCCTGATTACTAGACAAAGTGTCCAACCTTATAGAACCCAAGAAATCAGCATCCTCAATTGACATAGAAAACTTCCAACTTTTCTCAAAAGATTTTACATATATGTGTTGATTATTATATACATTAATCCCTGGAGACAGCTCTAATTCGATAGCTGTTGTTGGCACAGAAAAAAAAAAAGGGGGGGAGATACTGGGAAAGAAATGTACTCCAAGCTGCAATATTTAAGATGACACTTTGAGGGATGTCCCAAAGTGGGTGATCCAGTGGTTAAGACTTCACCTTCCAATGCAGGGGGCAATCCCCGGTCAGGGAGTTAAGATCTCACATGCCTGTAGTCAAGCAACTGAATCACAGAACAGAAGAACTATTGTAACAAATTCAACAGAGACTTTAAAATGGTCCACATTAAAAAAAAAAAAAAAAAAAAGACAGCAATTTGAAAGCCTGACTTCTTTTCCAGCCTCTGATGTCTGTGGATCACATCCTTCTGTTTCCTAAGATAGAAGTTAGGAGGATGTGAACCACAGGGAGCAAGTAGATCATGATCCCAACTTCAAGTGTTTGTAACATCCTTTATTAATATCTGTTGTATGGCTTCACTTTCTCAGTAATTTAACTGTTATGCAAATGAATGGGATCAGCAAAAAACGAACCAAAGTCCTTCATGCACCAGAGCTACAATCTGGTCAGAAAACATATGCCTGGAAGGTAGCTATGCCCAACCTGACTTCAGGACAGTCAGATGACGGGAGAAGGTAGATGCCATATCTTCACAACCCTTCACTAGAGCCCAACATCTGAGTTCTTAGAGCTATTGTTTCCTTGTATTCAGAACAGAGGTGACAAAAAAAAAAAAAAAACCTCTTTAAATAAGCACGTTTAGAAGCAGATGTGTGGCAAAGTAACTATAAGCACAGGATTGAAAGGGAAAGAGCAACTATATTTCCACCCTGACTGACTTGAAGCAGGACAAAACCTTGCTGGAATTAGACTAAGTAGTCACTCCATCCCCTAACATCTCCAACATTCTAAAATTCTGTGGTTTGTGAAGGGAGAGATTTGTTCCTTTCATCTATCCTAAACAATTATAATAATACTACCATGCAAGAATGAGATCAGTCTTGACTACAGGCAAAAAGAGTGATAAAATTTGGGGATGCCAGGAAATTCACCCTAATCACACCTCTCTCTCCACACACCTGTCCCTGATGCTGTACCTTTAAAGATGAAGAGCCACAGGTAGAATATCACTAAGTATAAGGTGATAACAGTGTTCACTGTTTAGGAGGAAGGCATTGAAATCAAACTTCATTTACTTCTTAATTTTGCCATGGGAAATGGCATGTCTTTGGATCTAATATTAAATTTATGTAAAGGGGCTACAGTTTGTTTCAAAGGAGAGGAGTAAGACTCAAAATATGAGCATCATATTCACCATGCATGCTTGCTAAGTTGCTTCAGTAATGTCCGACTCTTTGTGACGCCATGGACTATAGCCCGCTAGGCTTCTCTGTCCATTGGATTCTCCAGACAAGAATACTGGGGTGGGTTGCCATGCCCTCCTCCAGAGGATCTTCCCAACCCAGGGACTGAACTTGTATCTCTTACATGCATTGACAGGAGGGTTCTTTACCACTTTCACCATACAGCTCCCCAAAGTTTGCACAACTCTCCAAAAGTGTCGGCGTTTGGGCAATTGCCTTGAGTGTTCTTAAGGTTGGAATCTATTATTTAGAAAGCCTAGTTATTTGAAGCCGTGAGTCACTCTAAACCCCATGAAAATGATTAGTGTTCTTCCAGTTAAAGACTCTCTTCATCCATCAATAAGCAGAGAGAGACTACTTAGCAGAAAATATTACATGTGGGAGACTTTTCTTCAAAGAGATGTCTAAAAATATTCTCATGGCTAGATTGTAGGACCTGCCATTACATTCTCAAGACTTCACCTTAATATTATCATACACCATTCATTGATTCATTCAACACGTACTTCAGTGAATGCTATATGCCAGGCAAGGGATCCAGAGTGGACAAGGAATTAGCTATACAAGGCTTTGTTTAAGATTTGGAAGGGACGACAAACATGTAATTCACACATCTGTGTTCTCTCTGCAAGATCCCCACCAAGTGCCTGTCGCACATGTTCTAGAAATCACCCCAAGTAAAGGAACTCAATTCCACCAATTAGGACAGATGCGTTTTCACTGTAGATACTGGTCCTAAGCCAAGCAAATCAAAGCCCCGATCCAAACGCACATTTTTCAGTACTAAGCGGACAGCTCTCACTTTTCTCTTGACTCATCTAAGTCCTCTCTGGGGACTTCAGTCATTCCTCATATGAAATGGCATGAAAATGTTTCTAACTGGAGTTATTCTCTTCTGTATAGGTTCCAACTTTTCTGTGTTCCTATTGAAAGATGAGATCCAGAGCTAAACATAATAAAAGGAAAATTTATATCATAATAATTTTTTTTTTAAATACACTTTGGGGTCTGATAGATCTGTGTTAGAAACTCAGCTCTAAAACTGCCAACTATTTTTGACTTTCAGCAAGTTAATTAACCTCTCTGAGTCTGGTTCTCAACTTCTGTGTCCCGGGAATCAGAATGTTTCGTTACATTCCTCAAAGGTTGATTACAAGGATTAAATGCAGTTAGCATGTCTATTGTCCAGCATGGTATCTCACAAATAGCAAAGGTTTAATTAATGGTAGTTGTTTTTACAGTGTTATTATTTTTACTTTCTAGCTGTAATCCGACTAGACCAAAGTAAAGTGTGACTGTTAAGCCATCTTTGAAATTGTTGTACTTAAAGACTCTCTATTGTCTTTTTTCATTTTTTACCTTTGGCTGCAATATTGTACTTTTGCTTTTTTATTTGCTGATTTTTTGGCTTGCTTTTGCTTTAATTCCACTATTATTTAGAAAAAAATTTCTGAGCATCGACATTTGAGCCACATGTTACAGTGAATCTGTAACACATGTTCAAAAAGATCACTTAATCCCAATTAGTAGAATCACGGTGAAAATTCCAAATTAATCTAAGATACTCTCTATTTCTGCTTGAGAAATTTTAAAAGGATATACTTCAGAGTTTATGCTTCCTTATCCAAATTATGTACAGATGTTGCCTGGAAATGTATTCTTAATAGCTACATTAACTATGATAAGTTCACTCACATCATTGTCATTCATGTCTAATTAACCTAAATGCCCAGCTGGGAGTAGTAANAAAAAAAAAAAAAAAAACCTCTTTAAATAAGCACGTTTAGAAGCAGATGTGTGGCAAAGTAACTATAAGCACAGGATTGAAAGGGAAAGAGCAACTATATTTCCACCCTGACTGACTTGAAGCAGGACAAAACCTTGCTGGAATTAGACTAAGTAGTCACTCCATCCCCTAACATCTCCAACATTCTAAAATTCTGTGGTTTGTGAAGGGAGAGATTTGTTCCTTTCATCTATCCTAAACAATTATAATAATACTACCATGCAAGAATGAGATCAGTCTTGACTACAGGCAAAAAGAGTGATAAAATTTGGGGATGCCAGGAAATTCACCCTAATCACACCTCTCTCTCCACACACCTGTCCCTGATGCTGTACCTTTAAAGATGAAGAGCCACAGGTAGAATATCACTAAGTATAAGGTGATAACAGTGTTCACTGTTTAGGAGGAAGGCATTGAAATCAAACTTCATTTACTTCTTAATTTTGCCATGGGAAATGGCATGTCTTTGGATCTAATATTAAATTTATGTAAAGGGGCTACAGTTTGTTTCAAAGGAGAGGAGTAAGACTCAAAATATGAGCATCATATTCACCATGCATGCTTGCTAAGTTGCTTCAGTAATGTCCGACTCTTTGTGACGCCATGGACTATAGCCCGCTAGGCTTCTCTGTCCATTGGATTCTCCAGACAAGAATACTGGGGTGGGTTGCCATGCCCTCCTCCAGAGGATCTTCCCAACCCAGGGACTGAACTTGTATCTCTTACATGCATTGACAGGAGGGTTCTTTACCACTTTCACCATACAGCTCCCCAAAGTTTGCACAACTCTCCAAAAGTGTCGGCGTTTGGGCAATTGCCTTGAGTGTTCTTAAGGTTGGAATCTATTATTTAGAAAGCCTAGTTATTTGAAGCCGTGAGTCACTCTAAACCCCATGAAAATGATTAGTGTTCTTCCAGTTAAAGACTCTCTTCATCCATCAATAAGCAGAGAGAGACTACTTAGCAGAAAATATTACATGTGGGAGACTTTTCTTCAAAGAGATGTCTAAAAATATTCTCATGGCTAGATTGTAGGACCTGCCATTACATTCTCAAGACTTCACCTTAATATTATCATACACCATTCATTGATTCATTCAACACGTACTTCAGTGAATGCTATATGCCAGGCAAGGGATCCAGAGTGGACNTCTTCAAAGAGATGTCTAAAAATATTCTCATGGCTAGATTGTAGGACCTGCCATTACATTCTCAAGACTTCACCTTAATATTATCATACACCATTCATTGATTCATTCAACACGTACTTCAGTGAATGCTATATGCCAGGCAAGGGATCCAGAGTGGACAAGGAATTAGCTATACAAGGCTTTGTTTAAGATTTGGAAGGGACGACAAACATGTAATTCACACATCTGTGTTCTCTCTGCAAGATCCCCACCAAGTGCCTGTCGCACATGTTCTAGAAATCACCCCAAGTAAAGGAACTCAATTCCACCAATTAGGACAGATGCGTTTTCACTGTAGATACTGGTCCTAAGCCAAGCAAATCAAAGCCCCGATCCAAACGCACATTTTTCAGTACTAAGCGGACAGCTCTCACTTTTCTCTTGACTCATCTAAGTCCTCTCTGGGGACTTCAGTCATTCCTCATATGAAATGGCATGAAAATGTTTCTAACTGGAGTTATTCTCTTCTGTATAGGTTCCAACTTTTCTGTGTTCCTATTGAAAGATGAGATCCAGAGCTAAACATAATAAAAGGAAAATTTATATCATAATAATTTTTTTTTTAAATACACTTTGGGGTCTGATAGATCTGTGTTAGAAACTCAGCTCTAAAACTGCCAACTATTTTTGACTTTCAGCAAGTTAATTAACCTCTCTGAGTCTGGTTCTCAACTTCTGTGTCCCGGGAATCAGAATGTTTCGTTACATTCCTCAAAGGTTGATTACAAGGATTAAATGCAGTTAGCATGTCTATTGTCCAGCATGGTATCTCACAAATAGCAAAGGTTTAATTAATGGTAGTTGTTTTTACAGTGTTATTATTTTTACTTTCTAGCTGTAATCCGACTAGACCAAAGTAAAGTGTGACTGTTAAGCCATCTTTGAAATTGTTGTACTTAAAGACTCTCTATTGTCTTTTTTCATTTTTTACCTTTGGCTGCAATATTGTACTTTTGCTTTTTTATTTGCTGATTTTTTGGCTTGCTTTTGCTTTAATTCCACTATTATTTAGAAAAAAATTTCTGAGCATCGACATTTGAGCCACATGTTACAGTGAATCTGTAACACATGTTCAAAAAGATCACTTAATCCCAATTAGTAGAATCACGGTGAAAATTCCAAATTAATCTAAGATACTCTCTATTTCTGCTTGAGAAATTTTAAAAGGATATACTTCAGAGTTTATGCTTCCTTATCCAAATTATGTACAGATGTTGCCTGGAAATGTATTCTTAATAGCTACATTAACTATGATAAGTTCACTCACATCATTGTCATTCATGTCTAATTAACCTAAATGCCCAGCTGGGAGTAGTAAGAACTTGTACGTGGCAAGGAGAGTGAGTCATGTGGATCTCCCAGCCCCCAGTCCTGCCATTAGAATATACAAGGATAAGAGAGAGAAATGAAGATGAGTGTTCAAGATCAACAGGGGTAACTGTCAGAAAAACCTGGTAGGAGAACCTGGTAAGAACCTTAACAGCATAGATCAGAAGTCATTGGACATGGAAACATTTTCTTAATAAGGAAAGCATTCATGAGATAATGAAATAGTATGAAAAAGCATGAAACTTCCCTATGAATCCAAGTCTAGATAGCATTTCGAAAGAAATGCAGAACTTTTTTCATAGCTTTCAGCTGTCAAAAATTAAACATTTCATTTTTTAAAAACCAAGGTCAGAGTTATATCCAGTTCTTCATGTGGTATTCCTGAGGATAAAACATCCAGGCTCTACTTGATTATGTCCACTAGTGAGAGGCTCACTATCTCATAAGGCATAGCATTCTGCTGATGGACTATCTTTTGGTTAGACATTTGCTCATTTTACTAAATCAAACTCCATACCCTCCTTAACTCCCCGGTATAATTGACCTCTGCTCACTAGAGTCACATATCAGGAAGCTCAATAGGTGGGAAATTGAGGGGAAAGGGCTGGTAGGTATTTGGACACAAAGCATTTTTCCTGTTGCCTGTTAAAGTAGGCCAGCCAACTTATTCCTACTAGGGAACAAGCCCTTTAGGGGCCTGGAAAAAAAAAAAAAACAGAATGAGAATGTTTGTCTGTCACTGGATATAAGTCCATCAAAGTCACACAATTCCTACATCAGACATAGATCTAAAGGCCCAAGAAGCCATGTGGTAAAAAAAGAAACACATACAACTTAGCCAACAGCAGGGAAAGCCTAGCTCAAAGAAAGAGAATCAATAGCTAAATTTTGGAAACAAAAAGGACAACAGTTTGTTTAGAAGTTTCCTGAATCTTATGAACAAATGCAGTTTTAGAGAGACAGTAGTGTGTAGTTCTGGGGTTCCCAATTATATTGGGCTAAGAACCTGCTTGTTTAAAATGCAAGCTACTGGGTTCCAAGGGCTTCTCAGAAGGCACTAGTGGTAAGGGACCCACTTGCCAATGCAGGAAGTGTAGAGATGCAGGTTCAATTCCTGGGTCGGGAAGATCCCCTAGGGGAGGGCATGGCAACCCATTCCAGTATTCTTGCCTGGAGAATCCCATGGACAGAGGAGTCTGGCAGGCTACAGTTCAGCGGCTGTAGAGAGTAGGACACAACTGAAGCGATTTACCAAGCCCTGGGTTCTATCCTTAGGGTGAAAATTCAATNGGCATGGCAACCCATTCCAGTATTCTTGCCTGGAGAATCCCATGGACAGAGGAGTCTGGCAGGCTACAGTTCAGCGGCTGTAGAGAGTAGGACACAACTGAAGCGATTTACCAAGCCCTGGGTTCTATCCTTAGGGTGAAAATTCAATAAGTTCAGTGTGGGACCCAGGAGACTTCATATGTAGCAAGGGAGGGCTCTTTGGTAAATATCAGTGCTATGGTTAAGAGCTCTGGAGTCAGAAAGATGTGAGTTAATATTATACCTGGGTTTGCAGGTACCAACCATATTTCTTCTTTAGTAAAATGGAAATGATAATCATAGTTCCAATCTCTTTGAGGTGTTAAAAGAATGAAATAAGACAATGTGTATAAAGCTATAACACAATGCCTATAGTAGCCCATTAAGTAATTTGTAGCAATCATCATTTTTTACTTTTCATTATTATAATGTGTTGATTTCAGTTTTTCCTCAAGGAATTACTTAAACTATCAATACCACTTTCCCTCTTGGCTTTCTTTTTCTGATGCTCTGTGTGAAATTCAGAAGATATCTTTGGAAATAGGACATAGAAGAATCAACCAGAAAATGTGTTATTTGATATTCAGTACACCTTTCATAGCCAACCCTTCCCCCTTTCAACTTCCCCTCTCCTAGACACCACCCTCTGATTTCTACTGCCATTTCTCTAAAATAAGCCTACTCTACTGGCTTGTTGCACTTTTTGCCTAGAAAGCTCTTTGACTGATTTTCTGAATAAATATTTCCATCTGTGAAACACTCAAATCAACCATCACCTCCCAATGCAATCTTTCTGATCATCACATTTTGTTTTATAATTGTCATGTATAATGGTCAATTTCTTCATTTATCTCATATGATCATTGAGTCTAAATCTGCAGTGAGAGTAGGAAATTGGGCAATAGGGCAGTATACAGTAGTTAATCACTCAACCCAAAACAATAAAAGTCTGTTTCAAATTGCTTAATACAGGCAAATACATTTTTGGTCTAGCTTATCAGTATTGCAATCTCAATTTTCCACTTCACTTTCTTGCTGTTGACTCATGCGAAAATTTCCCAGTCTCATTAGCTCATTACCAATGTGAAATTATTATAAGCAAAAATTTTTTAAAGTAATGAGCATATAAGCAATTTTCTAAGTACCTGAAACACCATCAAGCAATGAAATTAAAAGATCTATACTGTTGGTATAATATAAAACTGATGTAACAAATCAGTACTAATTTAAATACTAAGACAGTTAATTATTAAATATTCATTCTTTCATTGACAATAAATCATTAAGTATATTTCATAGAATAATATGCTCTTTTAATAATATTATGATAATAAGTAAGTCATACAGGGCTTCCCAGGTGGCTCAATGGTAAGGAATCTGCCTGCCAATACAGGAGATGTGGGTTCAGTCCCTGGGTTGGGAAGATGCCTTAGAGAATGAAATGGCATCCTACTCCACTATTCTTGCCTGAAAAATCCCATGGACAGAGGAGACTGGGAGGCTACAGTCCATGGGGGTCACAAAAGAGTCAGATATGATTTTGTGACTAAATAACAACAGAAGCTATACAGACTACTAGAGAGTAATATTAAGATACTAAGGTGCTATAAAAAATGGACAAGTGGAAATTTGTCAGAGAAGGCTTTGTGAGAAGCTACAGACTTAAAGAAGATGAAAGAGTAGCTGAGTAAATATGTGGGGCAAAAATTCCTTTTGGAAATGCCAGTACAAGAGGCAACAGTGTGACAGGTGGGTTTAGAGGCCAATGTGGCTAGAGCACAGCAGGAAAAAAATATAGTAGGAGCCAAAATTCAAAAGAAAAAGGTGGACCAGGTCATAACGAGACTCATCAGCCTTTATGAGGAATTGGCTTCTCAGCTTGTACTCTTGAGTGGTAAAGAGAACTACAGGAGTGTTTGAACAGAGGAATGACTGAGGTGTTAAATTCATACTCTAGCCTGCTTGACTGAGACATATCGTGAAGTAGGGAAGGGAGCGGGGGAGCCAGCAAGGAGACTGTGTAATAATCCAGGTCAGAATGATGGTGACAGAGGTCAGAGCGGTGACAGTGGAGGTGGTGAGAAGTGGCCAGATGCTGGATATAATTTGAAGGTAGAATCAGAAGTCTTACTGATCGATGGAATGTGGCTGAAGGCAGAGTACGAAGGCTTACCTTTAGATTGAATGTGAGCATTGGAAAAAGAGTACTCAAGGTTGACTTCAAGGTTTTGGAAAATAGAACTGCCACTATCAAAGATGGAAAAGGCTATCAGCTGTCTGTCAGCTCTTCATGTGGAATTGTTGGCTTAAGCAATTTAGTGCAAAAGTGAGAATTAGATGCTACGACTAATGGGTGAGTATATACAGAAAAGAGAAAAGAGGATTAAAAACTGAGCCCAAGACCTCACAAACACTGTTTAGGGAAAAGAGAAGCAAAGAGTAAAGGAGACTGAGAAAAAAATGAGGTAGGATAGAAGAGTGTGGTATCCTTTAAGTCAAATAAAGAAAGAGTATCAGGGAGACGTGTGTGATCAGTTATGTCAAATGCTATTAATTCTTCAGAGAAGATGAGGACTAAGAACTGAACCTTGGCATTAGCCATGTGTAAGTCTGTGGTTATCTTATTTATTTTGGGGGTGCTGCACCAAGAGGCATGTGGGATCTTAGTTTCCTGACCAGAAATGGAACATGCACCGCCAGCAGCAGGAGTTTGGAGTCTTAACCAGTGGACTGCTGGGTTAGTCCCTGGTTATCTTAACTAGAGCAGATTTAAATAAGAAGTGACACAAAGACCAGATTATATTCATTATAAGAGAAACATACAAATATTTTACATCATTCTAAAACAAAATTAAAGTTAAAAAATATCTAGAGTCACTGCCCTACATTACACATGAAAAAGAAGTCTAAGAGTTCTCATCACATGGAAAAAAATTATTTTCTATTTCTTTAATGTTGTATCTACATGAGATAGATGATGGGTGTTCACTGAACTTACTGTGGCAATCACTTCGCGGTGTATGTAAGTCACATCATTATGCTGTGTACCTTAAACCCACACAGTTCTGTATGTCAGTTATAGCTCAATAAAATTGGAAGCGTTAAAAAAAAAAAGAGAATGGAAGAAGAGCAAGATTTCTTCAAAGGGAGGTAAAATGATGGAACTGGTGGGGAAGTGTGGCAAAAATTACTTTAAAAATCCTGCATAAATTACTGAATGTTATGTATGCTGGATTATCTGATGATGGAAAAAGAAGAGAGAATCCATAGTTATGTCCTTGGGAGATGGGAGGTGAGGTTCATTGTTCCAATGAATAAGTGGAGGGATTGGCTTTAGGTAGGAACAAAGATAATTCATTTATAGCAATGATTCACAATGCTGGCAGGACAGAAACATCCCCTGGAGAGTCTTTTAAAAATACAAAGCTCAGGCAGGTTCTAGTTAAACTGATCTAGTGCAGGAGCTGAGGCATCAGTAGCTTTATAAAACCTCCATGTGATTCTAACTGTACCCACAGGATTGACAGCACTGCTCTACAGTGGAGGCAGGAAGGTAGATGGTGATGGGTGGGTAGACGTGCTGGTGAAAGTTCTCTGCTGATTCTTCAGTTTTCTAAAAGAATCAGGAAGCAAGGTCTTCAGAGAAGAGTGGAGATGAGGAGGGGGTCCTGGGCTTTGAGGAGGGAGGAAAAATGGTGAAATAGACATGTGGAGAGTAGAAGACAGCATGATTGCCAAGAAGCATTCAAGACCCACTTGAGGTATATGGTTACATATTTAAAGAGACACCAGTCAATTTGTTTCACTCTCGCCTCAATCAGCAAAACCCAACATTCAAAAAACTAAGATCATGGCATCTGATCCCATGGCAAATAGACAGAGAAACAATGGAAACAGTGACAGACTTTATTTTCTTGGGCTCCAAAATCTCTGGAGATGGTGACTGCAGTCATGAAATTAAAAGATGCTTTCTCCTTGGAAGAATAGCTATGACCAACCTAGACAACATATTAAAAAGCAGAGACATTACTTTGCCAACAAAGGTTCTTCTAGTCAAAGGAATCATTTTTCCAGTAGTCATGTATGGATGTTAGATTTGGACTATAAAGAAAGTTGAGCACTGAAGAATTGATGCTTTTGAACTGTGGTGTTGGAGAAGACTCTTGAGAGTCCCTTGGATTTCAAGGAGACCAAACCAGACCATCCTAAAGGAAATCAGTCCTGAATATTCATTGGAAGGACTGATGCTGAAGCTGAAACTCCAATATTTTGGCCACCTGATACGAAGAACTGACTCATTTAAAAGGACCCTGATGCTGGGAAAGATTGAAGGCGGGAGGAGAAGGGGACAACAGAGAATGAGATGGTTGGATGGCATCACTGACTCAATGGACATGAGTTTGACCAAGCTCCAGGAGTTGGCGATGGACAGAGAAGCCTGGTGTGCTGCGGTCCATGGGGTCACAAAGAGTTGGACACAACTGAGTGACTGAACTGAGCAATCAGCTGGACCAGTGCAGAAACAGAGAAGTTTGATTTAAAGAAGTTTATGCTTCTCCAAGGAAGCATAAGGATGCAAAAGAAGGGCAATTCAAGAACATAGGCAAGGTAGTGAGTGTATAAACTGACCACGGGATTAAAATTAGGTAGAGAGGGCTGAGAGGATAAAGAGGCTGGAGGATAGTAAAAAGCTGGTACAATTAATGGGTTGACGATCCTGGAGGAGTTGAAGGGCTAATGAAGGATATTAGAAGGATTTCCGTATAGTAAAAGGAATTAAATTAAAAGACCATGGATGGTAATCAGAGAGCAGCCCAGCTGAAATTGAAATTGAAATTGTGTGTGAGTTATAGTTATCAATAGTACCAAGGCCAGAGGATGACCTGGGATTAAATGGCTGAAGTAGGAAGCATGACAAACTATTAGAGAAAGGGAGTTCAAGAAACCAAGCTGTCAGGACTTCCCCGGTGGCTTAGTAGTTAAGACTCCTTGTTTTAAGGCAGCGGGTGTGGATTCAACCCCTGTTCGGGAAACTAAGAGCCTGCATGACATATGACTTGGCCAAAAAGTTTTTTAAAAATAAAGAAAGAAATCAAATTGCCAAAGTGTTGGAAGGACTATGCACAATTATATCAAAATTTCCATGAATTAACAGTGGCAGAAGGTAAAATCATAAGGAAGTACAGAATAGTTAAAGAATCAGTGGTAAGAACACTGAGAGATAGCAGATCATATATTCTGCTGACATGAGTTTCAACAGTAGGGTGCTTGAGAGAGGATGAAGGGGGAACGAGTTAAAATTGCTAATGAGTAACTAGGAAATCTCCTCCATTTCCGACCTTGATAGTAGGAGAGCTATTGGAGGGAAAAAGTAACCACTTGAAATACCTTCAGGGGAAGCAATATTCTCTGAAGAGCCAGGTTATCATTAGTACAAGAAGGTGAAGGAACTGTTCAGAGAACATGGGGAATATGGAGGTTTTGTTTACAAGCAACCTTGAAGGGCCCAGTGTGAAAGTGCTGGGAGACGATGAGAGTAAGAGGCAGAGACAGAGGAGGGCATGGGCAATCCTAATGGGAATTAGCACGTGTGAGGAGTCTGGAGTTTTTATGGAGGACAACTTTAAAGGAATAGAGACCAAACAGAACTAGTCCTTATATGCTCAAGGCAAAAATGCACTGGGTTGGCCAAAAATTTGTTCAGGCTTTTCCATTCAACCATACAGAAAATCCGAATGAACTTTTCGGCCAAGCCAATAATAGTGAGGCTGAGAATGATTGGAATAAATGGAAGAATTCTCTCTTGACCTTTTAGATGGAATCAAATATGTCCAGAGCAATGGAGTGTTCTTAGCCCTTCGGTTGGTGGAATGTATATTCTTCCTTTAAAATACAAAGTAAAATCTTGTATGAAAAACAGATCTGTTAAAAAAAAAATTGAGGTAGTGATCCCTGTGGTTAGTCAGTAGTGTCTGACTCTTTGCCACTCCATGGATTGTAGCCCACCAGGCTCCGCTGTCCACAGGGATTCTCCAATCAAGTATACTGGAATGGGTTGCCATACCCTCCCCCCCTCCAGGGGATCTTCCCAACCCAAGGATCGAACCCAGGTCTCCCACATTGCAAGTGGATTCTTTACCATCCGAGCCACCAGGGAAGCCCAAGAATACTGGAGTGGGTAGCCTATCCCTTCTCCAGAGGACCTTTCTGACCCAGGAATCAAACCAGGGTCTCCTGCATTGCAGGTGGATTCTTTACTAGCTGAACTAACAAGGAAACCCAGTATTCTTTACCAGCTGAGAGCTACCAGCAAGAGGTGGTGAAAGCAACAGTGAAAAGGAGATGAGACTTGGAACACTTAAGGTAACTGTTTTTACAGATTTCATCACCAGCTTCCTATTGGCCACTGTGACCCTACAGTAATTTATGGTCACAGAAGCTGTCCCTTAGCACCCATATTCAATTTGTCTTATTCTAATCTCTAGAAGACTCTTTTGGAAGAGTCAGAAGCATTGATAATCATAATGATAAACATAATCTGATTAAGCACAGTTTGCAAGGGCTATGGGGCCCAGAAGACTGGATGAGCAACTCTGTATCTAGAGCCAAGGTGGGGCCAAGTCATCACAGGAAGTCCACCTCAGACTGAGTCTGGACTATCTCCCCAGATCAATCAATCACCATGCTATTTCCACACAGACAACAGATGGCAAATGAAAAGCAACACAGACCATGTGATACTTCCCTGGTGCCAAAACAATCCAAAAGCTCTCAGGATCAGCCTTGGGAAGAAGGGGAAGAAAAGGAGAACAGAACCCCGAATCTGACTATTCACCCAAAACAGACAGGTTTTAAGTCAAAAGTGACTGTATAACCCTAAAAAAGACAAGTCAAAATGAAGCCTTGAAAGCTTCAAGACTTCTTAGTTTAAATTTAGTTTAAAATTTAGTTAAATTTTAATTTAAATTAAGTTTAAAATGCAGATAAAGGAACACACAAAGGTTTACATCTTTGTACCCCCTGAATACCAGAAGCTGCCTCAACAAAAGTAGGAAACATGCATTGAGAATTTAGCATGTGGTAGGCTTCATGCTAAGCAGTTTACATGGATTATCACATTCCTCTTCACAGCAACCCTATGAGTATAAACTATGATTCACTCTATTTTGCAGATGAGAAAACTGAAACCTCATACCTATCCAGGGCCAAAAATCAATATTCAAGCTGCTGGATACAAGGCACCTGATCCTAACCATCATGCTCCATACTGTTTACACCTAGTAGTAGAGCAAGCCATTTGTATAGCCACTATTTGGGGACCTTATTTTACATTACATTACATTCAGTGGATATCTCCAAAGGACTTATTTCCCCACTGGAGTTAAGTTCCTCAAAACGTTGAAACATACTTTCAGAATTTTCAGTCTCCCCTTACAGCACTCTACATGAGATAGGGAAGAACTAACGCCCCTGAATAGCAATGTCTGTAATCCAATTTGTCAGGCGCCACGGGGCACAGTGGTTCACCTGGGGGCAGCACTTCCTTTGAGAGCCTTGATGTTAAATCCTAAGAGGATTCCATAGCAGAAGCAATTTGGTGCCAACATCTTAATGAATACAGTGAGAACCTGTCTCCTACTTAAGCCTGGCGATAGTTGGTTGGTTTGATAAAAATACATAACTAGACAGACCAATGAGAGGTCTTTTGTTTCCTTTTACTATATGTCAAAATAGCTGAAGAAATTATACTATTCAAAACGTTCTTGCTCCTCATGCCACCATCAGTTTAATCATGATCACAAATAGCTCTAGTTTTTCCCAAGGCATTCTATAATTATCTTTTTTTTCCCCAACTTTAGGATTCTAATCTGTTCCATGCATTACCGTTCAGCATTCAATAATCAATCCTTGCTATGCTACTGCTGCTGCTAAATCACTTCCGTCGTGTCCGACTCTGTGCGACCCCAGAGATGGCAGCCCACCAAGCTCCCCCATCCCTGGGATTCTCCAGGCAAGAACACGGGAGTGGGTTGCCATTTCCTTCTCCAATGCATGAAAGAGAAAAGTGAAAGTGAAGTCGCTCAGTACTGTCTGACTCTTAGCGACCCCATGGACTGCAGCCAACCAGGCTCCTCGACCCATGGGATTTTCCAGGCAACAGTACTGGAGTGGGGTGCCATTGCCTTCTCCAATCCTTGCTATAAGCACACACAAATTAATCCTCATGCTGAATGCCTATAATAGACTGGAAATCTCAGACTCCTTGGTTCATCTAATACATAAAAACACTTTAATTTTAGATGTAAGTATTGCAATGAAAGTGAAGTCGCTCAGTCATGTCTGACTCTTTGTGATCCCATGGACTGTAGCCTATCAGGGTCCTCTGTCCATGGGATTCTCCAGGCAAGACTTTGGAGTGGGTTGCCATTTCCTTCTCCAGGGGATCTTCCCAACCCAGGGATCGAACCCAGGTCTCCCGCATTGCGGGCAGATGCTTTACCATCTGAGCCACCAGGGAAGATCTAAGTATTGCAATACCCCAAATTCAAATCAGTGTAACCAAGAGGGCACAATGACAGTTCCTCTGCCTGTGAGGAATACCACAAAGCACTGTCCAGGTGCAGTGAAAGTGGATAACTTTTAATGCATTTTTGTTATAAGCATATTCTATGAAGGCCATAGAATCTTCACTCCTACCATGTAGGAGGAATCTCCATGTAGGAGGATTCTACACTCCTACCATGTAATCATTATTGAAGCTTCAGTTCAGTTCAGTCGCTCAGTTGTGTCCAACTCCTTGCGACCCCATGAATCGCAGCACGCCAGGCCTCCCTGTTCATTACCATCTCTCAGAGTTCACTCAGACTCATGTCCATCGAGTCCGTGATGCCATCCAGCCATCTCATCCTCAGTCGTCCCCTTCTCTTCCTGCCCCCAATCCCTCCCAGCATCAGAGTCTTTCCAATGAGTCAACTCTTCGCATGAGGTGGCCAAAGTACTGGAGTTTCACCTTTAGCATCATTCCTTCCAAAGAAATTCCAGGGCTGATCTCCTTCAGAATAGACTGGTTGGATCTCCTTGCAGTCCAAGGAACTCTCAAGAGTCTTCTCCAACACCACACTTCAAAAGCATCAATTCTTCGGCGCTCAGCCTTCTTCACAGTCCAACTCTCACATCCATACACGACCACAGGAAAAAGCATAGCCTTGACTAGACGGACCTTAGTCGACAAAGTAATGTCTCTGCTTTTGAATATACTATCTAGGTTGGTCATAACTTTTCTTCCAAGGAGTNGGGTCAGGATGTAGTTCATTCTTGAGTAGGTACAGAAGGTGGTGGTGTCAAGCTGTTCATTCATCACTATCCCCATCACTTGTTCATTCATCACTATCCCCATCACTGTAGATCACTACAGATAGCAGTTTTGTCTCAAGCTTCCTGGATTTTACATGTTGAACTGTAAATATGCAGCAAAAACTGGGTTTATCTGAAGTTACTTATCAATACCACTATCCCTGCTCTTCCACGTCCTTGCAGTTTACAAAGCAGTGGGCAGCAGTCTTCTTTAGGAGCTTTCAGTTGGGTCCATGTGATTCCTGGTGTCTGTGTTTGAGGAGACGGTCAAGAAAAGAGAAGCTAGGTATGGTGGATGCTGGGGGGCTGTTACTGGAATTGGCCTCATTCCTCTGGCAGAGGTGGAGTGAGAGATGAGAAGCGCATCTTGGGTGGCAGGCTATGGAGGCCAGAGATCACCACAGAGGAACATTTAAGGTGTTCAGATTTCTTTTCATCACCTCTTCCATGTATCAGGTTGATTTTTAAACTCATTTTCCTTTGTTTCATCTGATTTTAAAACTAGAGACTTCATTTTCATATGTCATTTGCTATTCAAAATTTTGTCCCAGTCCAGATATCTGCTCTTAGGGCCTCTCGGATGTCCCAGGCATGACTTCCATGGCTTAGGGGTGCCGGCAGCTGTGACTGGCGCCTTTGCATTTGCCTTTCCACCTTAGCAAAATAAACTTGGAGGCCTGAATGGTCAGCTGCCGTGTGCTGAGATGGCCCAGCATAACGTGCCCATACAAATGGTTTTTATTGATTGAAAAAGCTTTATTGATATAATTTACATACCATAAAAATGGTTGTCTTTTGCCTTTATGTTTAAGCTTGGAGATTAACAAAGGATGAACTGTACCACTGTGTTGCTAAATTAAAACATGTAAATATTTGATTCCTGAAGCTGCTAGTTTGCCAGTCTTCAGGGATTTGATGAAAGCAGATAAGCTACGCACTTACTAAAACTCGTATTATCCAATTTTGGTATGTGTGGTGGTGGTTTTTTTTTAAATCAATTCTGTCGACTTTGATGTTGGCTTTCAGGAAGATTATAAAACCAAGGATTAGAATTGATCATTGTTCCTAGATTTTGAAAAGTCAATACATTTCAACGAATTATAGTTAATCTTAAATTTCTTTAACAAAACAAAACAAGGGAATAATACTTCTTTTCTCCACTCCGTTTTGGAATCTGGGACACACTGTGTGCTGTGCTTTCCTGTGTGTTCGCCACTGCCTAGAAGCGGATTACACACCTGCTGTAAGCTTGGTCAGTGGTTCTGAAAGGCTCCCCCCGCCCACCCTAGGAAATTTAAAATGTAGGTGAATTAGATTCTGCTGGCGAGGAGAGAAAAAGACCAGCATTTTTATGATCCTGAAGTGAGTCTGTAGTCTTTAAGGTTTGGTAACAGCAAGAACAAGAGTCAGAAGCAGAAGCAGGAGCTTAAATCTTGCAAATAGGACATGTCGCCATGTCAGGACAGGAGACTTAGGCTTTAACTGTGTTTTCAAAAAAGCAATCCTAGTTTTTATATGAACTGTTTTAAAAGTAGGACCAGAGATTTGGTTTTTTAAGAGACTGGTTATATTTTTGAAGGCAGTATAGGCTAAAAGCTATTTCTCTTGAAAATAGACATCTATTTAAGAAGAATGTTGAATGGTGTAGAAACGAATGCTGCACCAATTAAAAACCCATACTAAGTCCTAGAGAGCGAGACAGCTTGAGTAGGAGGGCAGGTCGGTGTTCGTCCCTGTGGAGGAATACTGTGGGGACATGGTGGGTTCGCGTCCATACTCCTCTGTTAAAGCCAGTGGTGCAGCGTCACAGCTACGTGAGGTTTTTTGGTTTCCCAGTGCATGTAAATGTTAGGTTTACCCTGTACTGTGTCTATTAAGAGTGTGCGTGTGTCTCAAAACAACAGTGTACATAGCTCATTTTATTGGCAAAAAATGCTAAGCATGATCTGAGCCTTCAGTGAGTAGTAGTTTTAACATCAAAGATCACTGATGACAGATCTCTATAACCAATATAATAAAAATGAAACAGTTGGAAATTCTGAGAATTACAAAATGTGGCATGAGGCATAAAGTGACCAGATGCTGTTAGAAGAAAATAGTGCTGATAGAGTTGCTTGACACAGGGTTGCTTCAAACCAGCAATTTGTTTTAAAACACGAAGAAACCACGGTATCTGCAAAGCATAATCGCAGGAAAACAAGGTATGCCTGTATTCACCTTTCTGGTTCTGTCATTAGGAGTCTTGGGGAGGATATATTACTACAAAAAAGTGCGAGTTGGAACCAGAGGTCGACTGAGATCCATTTTGTTAAGTGGTTCTTCCGTATGGTGGACGCCACAATTCCTGGGGCACTGTTCCAAAATCCTCCTGTGGAAGCCCCATTGGTAAAGATTGGTTCTGTCAGGCTGGACGCTGGGCGGAATTAAGGCATGTTTACTTTGGAGAACTTTTCCAGGTCTTCGAAATACCCATTCTGATGGCATACGTGGGTAGGAACCACCAGTGTAGTTAAATCATGCCATGCAACAGGAAATTACGATTTGGTTGTGCAGTAATCACTGCTTCGGTTGTAATTCTGCAGCCTGGGCAGCATTATGGAGCTCTCCTGGGTTTTTTAATCTGGGAAGGGATTGAGACCACAGAGATTGAGAGAGACTGGAGGTAGGCCGGAGCGGGGAGAATGCAGTAGGTGAGTGCAACGGGAGGAGTGCTGGGCAGCACTCCTTAACAGCACTGGGTGTTAAGCTGCGCAGGGGCAGCGACAGCTGTTTGAGATTTCATCTGGTTACTGGCAGAGGTATGGAAAAGGTGCTAGATTTAGAAGGTGCTTTGAGTTCAGTTTTAGAAGTAAGTTTCTGTGGTACAGATGGGTAGAGCTATCTAATGGGAGTTTCAGGATTTGACTTAAAGTTGTAGGAACCTTTATGCCTAGGAGATCTGGTCAGGACACGGTCAAGATTGGCAGCCCAGTGCAGAGGCCATGATTGGTCAGGATCAGTCACTGCAGAGAAGCCCCGTGGTTGGCTGTTCAGGCTTGTGTGTTCCTTTAGGAAGATTCTAGTTACTGTAATAGGAGCAACAGGCTTATCGACCACTTAGTATATGCCAGGCGCTTTCCAAGGAGGTTACATACTCCTCCCCCCACAGCAGCCCTATGTGGCTAAGCTGATCGCCCACAATCACACACAGTGCAGTAGTTTGGATTCTTCGGGGCAGCCTGGCTCCAGGGCATGTACCATCTCCTGTGGGCGGAAGCCGGACTGTCAAGTGTTAGAGGAATACAGACTGAAGGAGTGGATCAGGGAGCAAGTTGAGGACCTGGAGGCCAGGAGGGAGGGATCAGGTCACCTTTTTCAAAAGTCTGCAGGTGGAAGGAGTTTGAAGCCTGTGTGGATTGAGAAGTTTAGCCTTGGGGAAGCTGACTCTCTTCAGAGGTGAGAAGCTTGGTGCAGACAAACGTGAGGGTGGTTGTGCGTGGGGTGGGCATGAGAAAGGTGTGGTGCAGTAATAAGGACCTGGGCTGGACTGAGTTCAGGAATAGGAAGGAAGGCTGGCTTCTTCCTCACACTAGGGTTGAGTCAGGAAACATCCATGCTTGGCTGGAGAGGGCACCTGAGGGAGGGTACTCCAGTTGATCTGCTCCCTGAACTGGAGAGGGGAGTGGGCTGGTTTATCTGCAGGGGTTTGGGGCTTTTGGGTAATCATGAAATTGACTTAAGATGGAACCCAGAAGGGAAAAGCTTTGAAATTCTTTCTGTAGAATTTATTAGTTTAAAACAGCCTGGTCCTGAATTCGTGTTTCTAAGCCCTAAAAGAGAAGTCTTAGGGAATTAAAACAAGACTCTTTGATCTAAATGTGGCTGGAGTTGGGTCAGGATTCTAGCAAGATTGCTTCTTTCATTAAGTAATAATTTCTGGATCACTTTTTTGACCACTCAGTCAGTAGAAGCTTTGTTTGTAGATACGAAGGTGAGGGCCTTTGCATTTTACAGAGCAGGTACTAAAGCCTGCAAGAATGCTCTTAAAATTGCTTCCTCAACTCTGTTTTGGGTTCAGCCACAGGATTAGATTTTACCACAGCATTTTGGATAGATGTGAGCTTCTGTTTCATGCTCCAGGTTTCAGATTTAAAAGTTAGAAAGTGAGCTTAGGGTCATATCCACGTGTAACAAAATACATGTTAAAGCACTGGCCATTAAATCCAGAGTATAAGTGACTGAGTGCTGTGTTTGGAGGTTCTGGTAGATTTCTCCTTCCCGTTCATTTCCCTTTTTCTGTTGTGGTCACATACATTGTCATGGCCTTCTGGGGTGAAGAAATACAGATTATTCTGCTACAAGATTAAAGGTTGGGTTTGTAGGCTCCTGAAGAATCTGGAATGGTGNTACAAGCCCAACAATAACTCGACCAGCGGAAAAGCAGCGCAAACGCCTGAGATGTGTATAAGAGACAGCTGAGGATGAGATGGCTGGATGGCATCGTGGACTCGATGGACATGAGTCTGAGTGAACTCTGGGAAATGGTGATGGACAGGGAGGCCTGGCATGCTGCGATTCATGGGGTCGCAAAGAGTCGGACACGACTGAGCAACTGAACTGAACTGACTGAAACATCTTTTCATGTGGCTCTTAACAAGAAAAAGGAATTAAGATACACCTTATGACCCAGCAATCCCACTGCTGGGCATACACACTGAGGAAACCAGAACTGAAGGAGACACGTGTACCCCAATGTTCATTGCAGCAGTTTATAACAGCCAGGACATGGAAAAAACCTAGATGTCCATCAGCAGATGAATGGATAAGAAAGCTGTGGTACATATACACAATGGAGTATTACTCAGCCATTAAAAAGAATACATTTGAATCAGTTCTAATGAGGTAGATGAAACTGGAGCCGATTATACAGAGTGAAGTAATCCAGAAAGAAAAACACCAATACAGTATACTAACACATATATATGGAATTTAGAAAGATGGTAACAATAACCCTGTAGGCGAGACAGCAAAAGAGACACAGATGTATAGAACAGACTTTTGGACTCTCTGGGAGAGGGAGAGGGTGGGATGATTCGGGAGAATGGCATTGAAACATGTATACTATCATGTAAGAAACGAATTGCCAGTCTAGGTTTAATGCAGGATACAGGATGCTTGGGGCTGGTGCACTGGGATGACCCAGAGAGATGGTATTGGGGGGAGGTGGGAGGGGGCTCAGGACTGGGAACTCGTGTACACCCGTGGCAGATTCATGTTGATGTATGGCAAAACCAATACAGTATTGTAAAGTAAAATAAAAAAAAAAAAAAAAAAAAAGATACACGATGAAATATCATTTCCCCTTCTACTTGTGTACAGCTTTTGAAAAGAAACTTTTAAGGTGGTAACTCTTTAGTGAGAATAGTAATATACTTTCCGAGGCTGGGAAAATTAGCTACAGAGGTGAAAGGGAAAAATCAGATGATGCTCCAGCAAGGAGAAGAAAGATACCACACACACCCTCAAGTCTTTTAATGCCCTAGAATAGCCCGTCAAACATTTCTATAAGACTCTAGATTTTCAGCACCCAAGTGCCAAAGGTTAAGGTTCCATTAACCTTCTCATATTCTTCTTTTCCCTGGCAGAGAGTTGATGATTTCATATTTTATGAAAATCCACTGGAAATTATTCTGCATGGTACATTTTTTGCTGCATCACAGAGCCATCAAGTTAAATACTAGATGTAGGTTTCCCTAAGCTACAAGCTGCTGTCTCTCGGGGCTAAGGAACTATGAAAGCTAAGCAGGATTCCAGGTAGACACAGAAATGAGCTTAAAATCAGCTGAGCTTAAAATCAAGTTCCCCAAACTTTCACGTTGTGAAAATGGCCTCTGGAGGTCAAGGTAAAAGAGATACTTGTGCTGATGCAGGAAGGAATCTTTGTGTGCTAACCCACATTTGTTTCACTTCTAGATTTATCTCCGATGCTTCAAGGCAGCAAGGAAGGAACATGGAATTTAGGACCAGACAGACTGAACCCAAATCCCAGTTCAATCTCATAAGGATTCTTAACAAATACATTCTTAATTGCTCTGAGCTATGGTTTCTACATTTATGTAAATAGGTAGGTGATAACTACTTCATTAGTTTGTCATGATTAAATAAAACAATAAAGTTTTAAATAAAACAATAAAGGTGCAGAACTTGAACCCAGGGGTTTAAAAATAGGTCACTTCTTTAACTAAAACAGTTCAAAACAGCAGCTGTTGTCATAACAGCAGATATAGTAGGAACAATGGTAATGACTTTTAACTGAACACCTGCTAGACTAGGTACAGTGCTAACATATGCACGTTGTTGTTTAGTCACCAAGTCGTGTCTGACTCTTGACACTCCATGCACTGTAGCCTGCTAGGTCCTCCGTCCATGGGATTTCCCAGGCAAGAATACTGGAGTGGGTTGCCATTACCTTCTCCAGGGGATCTTCCTGACCCAGGGATCGAACCTGCATTTCCTGTATTAGCAGGTGGATTCTTTACCACTGAGCCACCAGGGAAGTCCTAACATATGCACACAGTATTTCTAAATCTCATAAAAGCCNTTTCCCAGGCAAGAATACTGGAGTGGGTTGCCATTACCTTCTCCAGGGGATCTTCCTGACCCAGGGATCGAACCTGCATTTCCTGTATTAGCAGGTGGATTCTTTACCACTGAGCCACCAGGGAAGTCCTAACATATGCACACAGTATTTCTAAATCTCATAAAAGCCTTACAATATGGATGTTATTTCACAGACAATTATCACTATGGAGTGGTGCAAACAGCAAGGAGAAAACTGGATAGGCAGAGATTTCATCCCTTGATTGGACTCAGGGGTCTGCCAAATTGGCATCTAATTTGACTTGAAGAAGGTTAAGTAACTTCTCCAAGATCACACAGCTAAGAAGTTCCCAATGCTCATCTTGTTCATGTATTCTAAATACAATAGTTTTCCCTAGTATATGGAACATATCTCAAGACCTAAAAGTAAAAGAGATCCTTGGGGCCCAAGTAAATCCATACATCTTCACTACCATAAATACTCCCACTGCAGAGCTGAAGACAGTCAGATAAATACTGCTCCACAAACTCCCTTAACCAGAAACTGGTAAAGTAATATCATGATATAATTAGGATCATATTATACTATTCTATTAATTTATATATTAATAGTATAATAAATTAAATAGTATAATAGTATAAAATTATACTATTAATATATAAATTAATATATTATACTAATAATATTATACTTATTAAGTAGTACTATACTCATCAGAGAGAGAAGACCAGAATCTCCAATCTAATCATGAAGTCCTCAACAGGTGGCCGAGAGGTCTTACTCAAAAGAGCTCAGAGACTCCGAATTAATAAAGCCTAACCCTCACCACCACGGAGGACACTATACTAATGCATATATATGGAACCTAGAAAGATGGCATTGATGAACCTATTTGGAGGGCAGCAATGGAGACAAAGACATAAAGACCAGACTTATGGATATGGTCAGGGGGAGGAAGGAGAGGGGAGGATGAATGGAGAGAGTAGCATGGAAGCATATACACTACCATATGTAAAATAGATTGCCAATGGGAATTTGCAGGGAACTCAAACCGGGGCTCTGTAACAACCTAGATGGGTAGCAAGGGGTGGGAGGGGAGAGGAAGGTTGAAGAGGGAGGGGACCTACGTATACCTAAGGCTGATTCATGGCCATGTACGGCAGAAACCAACACAACATTGTAAAGCAATTATCCTTCAATTAAAAATAAAGTACAGGATGTAACTGTTCTGTTAGGAATTAATGGTGAGTCCAAACATCAACTAGGATCACATTTAGCACCTCAGAAAGGAACAAAATTACCATGATAATGATGAAGAACTCCTTTCCTATACTTCTTTATCATGCTCAGCTGAACTCAAATGTGATTTATGATAACCCCTGGACCCACCAAATATATACCAACTAGATGCTCCTTTGCCTAAGAAAACCCTGCCTCAAAGCAGAGAGAAACTGTCTTCAATTCATCCATACACATCTTCATTCTATAATATCTGTGACACTTTACAAAGATGCTTTTCTATATCTCAGAAGCTGTGCTACAGATATTCGAGTTGAGTGAGAGTTTCTCTAGACGGAACTTTCTATGCGGTCACCCTTGACGTTTAGCAAATAGTGAATTCAATAGCTTATTCAGGAAGGAGAAAAAAAAAAAAAAAGCTAGCCCAAAATCTAAATAAATGAAATATATTGATTTTACAGAGACTCGCCACTTCTTGAAAGGATTTCTTTAAATAATTATTTCCTTACCACACTTAATGTGTGACTCTCCTTCCATACTTTCACTCATGGGGAAATGTATTTATAGAATGAAGAACATCAATTTGTCTCAGATCAGGTAAGATTTATGAAAAATGAGTCCACCTGGCTGAATTCATAAACATCAACTAAGCCTGTTATGAATACATATATGAAAAAACTAATTACTAACTATATGCACCATCACTTGAATCAGGATGAAAAATAGAACTGCATATGCAATGTGCTAAGTTTTGCTAATATTTCTTACCTTGAAAAAAATGTTAACTCTATGAGAGTGTGCTTTATTTTTAGAATGTCTGGTTTCTGACAATATTATCCAGAAATAATTATTCAATAATGAAAGCCAAGAAACCCGAGTACCAAAAATGATAAGCAATATTTCAAGCTACCTTTTCCAGAAATACAATCTGTTTCTCAATTGATAGAAACTCATCATTAGCAACTGCCTATATCATAGTCCTCCAGGAAACTTTATCATGTTCTAATTCATCAAAGCCACCACATTAAACTTCCATTTAATACTTGAATCAATGAAATAATTCATTGAGCTATTTATCAATTTATAAACACCTTATCAAGTATCGATGTGCTACATCACACCAATTTTAAACTCCATGAAATGTAATCAGAAACTAATTCCTGATATATACATAGTTCCAGCATGAGATTTACACAGGTTTCACAAACACCACATTCTCTAGTATATTCATTACCTTGAAATAGAAAAACGGTAACCATTGATCAAAGAAGTCTGCCACAAATTTTAAAAAATCATTTTCTGAAATGATCACCATGAACAAAACCCAAAGAGAAACCAAGACTTTAAAAACTTGATGTCTGGCAGCCCTACTCCTCACTAAACTGCATAATCTTGGCCAACTTGGATTTCAAATTTCACATCTATGAAGCAGGAAAAAGCACAATTTCTGTCTATTTCAGAGAATTTTTGTGGAGCAAATGGAATAATTTATGAGCTACATAAAAGTATTTAATGTTATTATCAAGGGCATTTTCAACTGAAAAGAGAGAAACTGTGAAATTCATTAGTTACCTATCTCTCCTGGTGGGACTGTTCTCTTCATCCACTCATAGCAGAAGAGCCAAAAATAAGTTGTTTGCTGAAGTAGCACTCAGAGAAAAAGAGCAATACTCTGCATTGTAATGTTCACTCCTGGGGAAGTTCCTAAATTTCATTGAGCCTCCCTTTCTAAGTAGAACAGTTTCCCAGCCCCAACTTTCCACACATGTGGCAATACACTGAACAGTGAATCTTCCTCACCTTTCCCATGTGTAAAATCAGCTTTATTGACGATATATTTAAAACCTGTACGTCGTGCTTAGCACATCCCTTTATTTGTCAAAGAATAGGTTCCAGCGGCTGCAGATATAACAGAGAAACAGAACAGAAGAAAAAGCCCAGACCCCAGTCGAGTTTATATTTGAGTATGATAAGAGCGAACAATGAACTGAATACACAAGTGCAATCTTTAGTCTTTTATATGACAGCAGGGCCAACTTCAAAACACAAGGGTCTGAGATCAGAAGGGCCTGTGCTTGGTCTAACATTGTGCTGGTGTCACCTTGAAATTCTGAATACTTCTGAACAAGTGGCCTGACATTTACATTTCCTAGATGGCAGGTGAAACTGTAGAAAAAAAGTGAGGAGGGAGATAGGGAGACATGTGGTGGGAGGAGTGGTCAGCAGGGCCTCCACACGACCCTCTACATCTTGAGCTGCACAAGGGTGCCCGGCTGAGCAGGCAAGGGAAGTCAAAAACCACCTGGAGGTAGAGATTTTTATTTGCAGAGAACTGTGGCCAGCTTTCCAGATAGCTTGCACAAGAGAGGACAATTACACAGATTACCAAGTGTCACAGGTACCTTTCTATTCAGTAGCCGGTCTCCCTCCCCTTTGTAAAGCACAGAGCCATGCTTCCAGGGAGGGCACCACTTCTTCGACACAGACAAGGTATCAACGGGACTGCCTGTAAAAGAAGGCCTCCCTGAAAGGGTGACAACTGAACAAAGGTCCCCAGAGGTAAACAAATGAGTTGTACAGAATGGAGGAAGAAGAGAAGGCCAAGGGAACAGTGAGTGCAAAGACCTTGAGACAGGAGCTATCTCAAATTCTTGCACAAGCCCAGAGTTCAAAAAGCCCTGTTAAGGCATACATGTGGAATCCAGAAAAGACGGTACAGATGGATCAATTTGCAAAGCAGAAATAGAGGCACAGAAGTAGAAAACAAACATATGGGTACCAAGGGGGTGGAGGGGGTGGGAGACTGGCATTGACATCAGCACTCTGCTATGTGTAAAACAGATAACTAATGAGAGCCTATCGTACAGCACAGAAAACCCTACTAAATGCTCTGTGGTGACCCAAATAGGAAGGAAATCCAAAAGAGAGGGGATATATGTTCATGAACAACCAAGTCACTTTGCTGTACAGCAGGAAATAACATAACGTTGTAAAGCAACTAAATTCTAGTAAGTTTTTTTTTTTCCTTTAAAAAGCCCAAAGTGAGGGTGGAATAGGGTCAGAGAGGCAAGTGGCAGTGTGAGGCCATAATCAGAACTTTGGCTTTTAGTCAGATATGGGAAGTCATTGATGGTTTGCACAAAGTCATGTTATGGATTCTGGCTTGAGAACAGACTGAACGGGTTAAGAGTGCAAATACAGGGAGTGCATTAGGAGCTTGTTGTTATCCAAATAAGAATGATGGTGGCTTACACCAGGATAGTAGCAGAAAAAAACTGGTGAGAAGAGGTTAGATTTTGGATATATTTTTGAAAGTAAAACCAACAGGACTAACTGATGTATTTGTTAAGTGTAAGAGAGTGTAAGAGAAAGAGAATGACTCCATGGACCTTGCTCAGAAGAACTAGAAGGATAGTTACCATTAGCCATCAAGATGGGGAAGACTGGCAGAGCCTGTTTGGTGGGAAGTCAGTTTGAGATAATTTACACATGACACTTGAGCAATGGGTGTTAGGGGTGCCAACCCTCCAACACTCAGAAAAGTAGGTCCTCTGTGTCTATGGTGCTGCACATGATTTAATCAATCTTTGATCCTGTAGTACTGTAGTATGTGTAAGTGAAAGTGAAGTCACTCCGTCGTGTCCAACTCTTTGTGACCCCATGGACTGTAGCCTACTGGCTCCTCCATCCATGGGATTTTCCGGGTAAAGGTACTGGAGTGGGCTGCCATGTATTTAGTGAAAAAATATCTGTGCACAAGTGGAACTGTGCATGTCAAACTCATGTTATTCAAGAGCCAACTGTATACTGGAGATGTGTAATCAGATACCAAAGTAGGCAGTAGAGTAGATATATGGGTTTGGAATTCAGGAGAAAGTCTAGGATAAAGATTTAAACTTAGGAGTCATCAACATATTGATAGTTAAGGTTATGATACTGGACAGTATCATCAAAGAATAAGTGACTCAAGACTGAGACCCAAAGTCCTTCAACATTTAGAGTGAAAGAGGAAGCACCAGAGAAAACTGAGGAGGACCAGCCAGTGGGATCAGAGCAAAACTAGGAAGGTATGATGGCATGAGTCCCAGGCAAGTACATCCAGGAGAAGAAGATGATCACTGCATCACACACATACTGCTCTGAGGTCAAGTAAAGTGAGAAAGTCGCTCAGTCAGGTCCAACTCTTTGTGACCCCAGGCACTACACAGTCTGTGGAATTTTCCAGGCCAGAATACTGGAGTGGGTAGCCTTTCCCTTCTTCAGGGGATCTTCCCAACCGAGGGATCAAGTCTGGGTCTCCCACATGCAGACAGATTCTTTACCAGNTCTGTGGAATTTTCCAGGCCAGAATACTGGAGTGGGTAGCCTTTCCCTTCTTCAGGGGATCTTCCCAACCGAGGGATCAAGTCTGGGTCTCCCACATGCAGACAGATTCTTTACCAGCTGAGCCACAAGGGAAGCTCAAGAATACTGGAAGGGGTAGTGAAAGTACCCTTCTCCAGCAGATCTTCCTGACCTAGGATTCTCCTGCATTGCAGGCGGATTCTTTACCAGCTGAGCCATAGAGGGAGCTCAAGAATACTGGAAGGGGCAGTGAAAGTACCCTTCTCCAGCAGATCTTCCTGACCTAGGAATTGAACCAGGGTCTCCTGCACTGCAGGTGGATTCTTTACCAACTGAGCCCTAGTCAAGTAAGAGGGCAAGTGAGAGGACTGAGAATTGATCCTCCCATATAGACAAATGGATCCACCTAAATAAATGGTGGCTATAATGGTAACTTCAAAAAAAGAGATGTGTGAAAAAACAGGTCAAATCTATAAACTACTTCATGAAGCTGCTAAAATACTATAGTTGTGACTTTATCATTTAGTTACATTAGGGAAAATTGTATTAATTTATTTCAGATGAATATAGTTTGATGCCAGATTTTTCCACATAGGAAACACTAGCCATTTATGACTACTGAATACTTGAAATATGACTCATGTGAGTTAGGAACTAAATTTTTAATTGTGTGTGCAAAGTTGCTTCAGTCACGGCCAACTCTGTAAGACACTATGGACTGTAGCCTGCCAGGCTCCTCTGTCCATGGGATTCTCCAGGTAAGAATACTAGAGTGGATTGCCATTGCCCTCCTCCAGGGAATCTTCCCTGACCCAGGGATGGAACCCATGTCTCTTACATCTTCTGAATTGGCAGGCAGGTTCTTTACAACTAGCACCACCAGAAAAGTCAATTTTTAATTTTAGTTAAACATAATTAACTTATGGTGAAGAATCTGCCTGCAATGCAGAAGACCCGGGTTTGGTCCCTGGGTTGGGAAAATCTCCTAGAGAAGTAAATGGCAGCCCACTCCAGTATTCTTGCCTGGAGAATTCCAAGGACAGAGGAGCCTGGTGAGCTCCAGTCCATGGGGTCACAAAGAATCAGACACAGCTGAGCAACTAACACACAGACAACTTAAAGTTTAGTTTTAAAATATAAAGCTCATTCAGTTATTTAAAAACATTTATGTTTGTTTTGAACAGCATGTGTATGTGAATCTATTTTTAACTGTAATTTTACAAAACTGAAATACAAATCAAGTGCTTTTCATGAAAATTTACAATTTGAATTGATAATACTACAAATGTTGACTGTAACCAAATTTCTAAGACTACTATTCACAAAACCTTAAAATAGATTATTAATAATTCTTATATTGATTATATATTAAAATAATATTCTAGACATGGTATACAAAGTATTTTTTAATTAACTTCAACTATTTTACTTTTTTATGTGGCTACAGAAAATTTACAATTTGAATTGATAATACTACAAATGTTGACTGTAACCAAATTTCTAAGACTACTATTCACAAAACCTTAAAATAGATTATTAATAATTCTTATATTGATTATATATTAAAATAATATTCTAGACATGGTATACAAAGTATTTTTTAATTAACTTCAACTATTTTACTTTTTTATGTGGCTACTGCTGCTAAGCTGCTGCTGCTAAGTCACTTCAGTCGTGTCCGACTCTGTGCGACCCCATAGACGGCAGCCCACCAGGCTCCCCCATCCCTGGGATTCTCCAGGCAAGAATACTGGAGTGGGTTGCCATTTCCCTCTCCAATGTATGAAAGAGAAAAGTGAAAGTGAAGCCGCTCAGTCTGTCCGACTGTTAGCGACCCCATGGACTGCAGCCCACCAGGCTACTCCGTCCATTGGATTTTCCAGGCAAGAGTACTGGGGTGGGGTGCCATTGCCTTCCCCGATGTGGCTACTAGAAAAATTTTAATAACATGTTGGCTCATATTTTATTTTATTAGACAGTACTGGTTTAATAGATTCAATGTTTTAAATAAAAGTAGGTCTTGCCAAAATTAAGAACTTGGTCACCTCTTTCATCATGAGCTTCTCTACAGCAACTGAAAAACAATGATGTTCAAAGGAGCAGGTGATGTTTCCTTTCTAAAAATGTGCATGTCGGATTTCATCAAATATGGCGGAAGAATAGGACGGGGACACCACTTTCTCCCTCACAGACTCATCAAAAGAACATCTCAAGGCTNGCATTGAAATTTGTATACTATCATGTAAGAAATGAATTACCAGTCTATGTTCAATGCAGGATGCAGGACGCTTGGGGCTGGTGTATGGGGATGATCTGGAGGGATGATGTGGGGTGGGAGGTGGGAGGAGGGTTCATGTTTGGGAGTTCGTGTAAAAAAATAAATACAAGAAAAAAATAAAATAAAAAATAAAAATAAAAATGTGCATGTCCAATTTCCATTCTGTTCATAGAAAACCCCACCTTGGTTCACTGAGCCAATTTTCACCCATCCTTCAGAAATCCTCCTGTAGTGCAGGAGATCCATTTTCTATCCCTGGGTTGGGAAGGTCCCCTGGAGAAGGAAATGGCAACTCATTCCAGTATTTTTCCTGGAGAATTCTATGGACAGAGGATCCTGGTGAGCTAGTCTGTGGGGTCGCAGAGTCAGACACAACAGAGCAACTAACTCACTCACTGTCTTTAAAAATTTAACCAGCAATATACTTTCTGCGAGGATGAATTTTCTGATCCCTCTAAGTCAAGGTTCTCCCAGTCTCCTTGGTATAGAGATGATAGCATTAGTGCATTATACTTTTGATGACATGAAAAGTGAAAGTGAAGTCGCTCAGTCGTGTCTGACTCTTTGCCACCCCATGGACTGTAGCCTACCATGCTCCTCCGCCCATGGGATTTTCCAGGCAAGAGTACTGGAGTAGGTTGCTATTTCCTTCTCCAGAGGATCTTCCCAACCCAGGGATTGACTCTGGGTTTCCCACATTGTAGGCAGACGCTTTGCCGTCTGAGCCACCAGGGAAGTTTCATGACATAGAGATCACAAATATCTCGTAAGCAGCCACATAACCTTAAAAGAGAGAGAGAGAGAGAGAGAAATGATACCAAGAATGACAGAGTACCTATTACAAGTTAGTAGCAACAGTTTCAAATTTAATCTTCACAAAACCCTTCATTGTTATAGTAAACTTTAAGAGTCATTGAGTGGTATTCAACAGACATGGCAGTAAACACCTAACATGTATTATTTTCTATGTTCACAACTCCATAGCATTATTATCCCCATTGCTCAGAGCAGAGAATAAGTAACTTACACAAGATTACACAGCTAATAGGGCTTCCCAGGTGGCTCGGTGATAAAGAATTCACCAGCCAATGCAAGAGACACAATAGACGTGGGTTCAAGCCCTGGGCTGGGAAGATCCCTTGGAAGAGGAATTGGAAGAGGAAATAGCAACCCACTCCAGTAAGCTTGCCTGGGAAATCCCATGGACAGAGGAGCCTGGTGGGCTACAGTCCAAGGGGTCACAAAGAGTCAGACATAACTTATCAACTGAGCATGCAGGCACACAGCTAATAAGCATCAAAGCCAAGATTAAAAGTTTAGGCAGTCCCTTATATTTGAGATTTGAAGGAAGCATAANTTGCCTGGGAAATCCCATGGACAGAGGAGCCTGGTGGGCTACAGTCCAAGGGGTCACAAAGAGTCAGACATAACTTATCAACTGAGCATGCAGGCACACAGCTAATAAGCATCAAAGCCAAGATTAAAAGTTTAGGCAGTCCCTTATATTTGAGATTTGAAGGAAGCATAACCTTAATGCAAAGGACTTCTAATACAAACATTTATAAATCTGGAAGCTGGAGAAATCGACTAGAGGAAATTTTGTCCACAGAAATATATGGGGGCAATAGTGTGACACCCCAGAAAACCTTGGAAATAAGGCAAATAAGACCATCAGAGACAGGAAAGGTCACTTTAAAGATTGATTAATATATTCAGAATGGTTTGATTCATATAAAGCACAAAACTTGGCAGAACAAGTTATATCATTTCATGATGCATTTGTAAATTTTAAAAATTATAAAAAGCAAGCAAATGATTTTCACAAATGGCAGGATGCTGGTTTTCCCCAGGGGAGAGAATTTATTGTAATCATGGGGAGCTCAAGAGTGTTGTAAATGATCCATTTATTGATGTGGGTGGTAGTTTTTAGATGTTTACATGGTAATTCTTAGTAAAACTGTATATATATTCTTATGCAAACACAATAGCTGTGACATCTTAGCTCTAGAGCCCACATTCCTATTAAACCCATAGAAGGAGGGGAGCAGAGGTCAGTAAGTGCCTCTCCCCATTGCTGAGTCCTATTCAACACTCTGTCTTACTTTAATCATCATCTACCCACCCAAGCCTAATTATCCTATTTAAGTAGTTCCTCTCTGTCTTACTATCATTTACTGCTTATCACTTGTGATGGTTAATTTTACATCATCTTGACTGAGTCACGGGAGACCCATTTTGGATCCCTGCATCAGGAAAATCCCCTGGGAAAGGAAACTGCAACCCATTCTAGGATTCTTGCCTGGGAAATCCCATGCACAGAGGAGCTTGGTGGGCTACAGTCCGTTGGGTGGCAAAAGAGTCAGACACAACTTAGCAACTAAACAATACTTGAAACAGCAGACTGAGTAAAGCAGATTGTCCTTGCTAACATGGGTTGCCTTCATCCAATCACTTGAAGGACTAATTAAAATGAAAAAATTGGTATAGCCACTAGGGAGAATACTATGGAGATTTCTTGACAAACTAAAAGTAGAGTTACCATATGATCCAGCAATCCCACTCATGGGCATATACCCACAGAAAACCATAATTTGAAAGGATACATGCATCCCAATGTTCATTGTAGCACTATTTGCAATAGCCAAGATAATGTCCATCCATGGAGAAATGGATAAAGAAGATGTGATACATACATACAATAGAATATTATTTAGCGACAAAAAAAGAACAAAATAATGACATTTGTAGTGACATGGATGGACCTAGAGATTGTCATACTGAGTGAAGTAAATCAGGCAAAGACAAAATATGATATTGTTTATATGTGAAATCTAAAGAAATTGTACAAATGAACCTATTTACAAAGCAGAAGTGAGTCACAGATGTAGAAAGCAAACGTGTGGTTACCAGTGAGGAAAGGAGGAATAGAGGGATAAATTGGGAGATGGGGACTGATATATATACACTGCTATCTATAGAATAGATAGCAAACTAGAACCTACTGAATAGTAGGAGGAACTCTGTTAATACCTATATGGTATACCTCTATGTAATGACCTATATGGGAACAAAATCTAGAGAGTGGATATATGTGTGTGTATAACTGATGCACTTTGCTGTACAGCAGGAACTAACAACATTATAAATCAACTATATTTTAATTTTAAAAAAATGGTCTTACCAAGAAGTTAAATTTTGTGGGGTTTTATAGGCAAACAAACATACATTTTAGAAAGTTTTTTTTTAATGGTTAAAATAAGAAGTCTAATATTTTTAGAATAAAAATATCAGCAATATGGACTATTCCCACTTAGAACACCATTTAGACTGAAAACTACGAATAAACAAAAAGTGGAGGCCCATGTCTGCAATAAATGTGCACAGGTATGCATAAATATGGTGGCTCCAATTAGACAACTGACCATTGGTTGTGAGATGAAAATTAAACGAAGCATTGGAAAGAGGAGGGAAAGGTCAGAAGCAAGGGGAAAGCCTTGGCAACTTTGTCTGGAAAACAAAACTATAGAGGGAAAGGAGATGAAGGGCGCTGAAGGAAAGAGAATAGTGAAGATGTGCCGCAAAGGAAGCACACTTTATCCCTTGTTTCTTTCTCCACATGACACTGAAGCATACACTATGAATTTCAAAATAAGCAGGAAATCAATACCCTAAGCTAAAATTGTGTCATAGTTTCATTCCTGGGTTCTGGAAGGACTGTCAATAATGCTGCCTTTGGCACCCTTTGAAAGATGATCCAAATGATACACCCACCCCTTTAGGCTTACCTGAGGGAAGGATATCCACTGAACAGAATCTGGTGCTACAGGAAATCTTGACAGTAATATGTAATTGTGTCGATATTTATAATGCCTCCTTTCCTCTTAATATTTATTCAGATCGTTTATACTTATAATGTATATTGTGTACCTGTATTATATATTAGAATATACTCAGGAAAGCTAGGAGGTGAAATATAAGTTAAAATTTAAAATATTTCATGGAAAAATGGTAAATTCATGAATAAGTGCATTGGCACAGAGTTTCATACCTGCAATAATCATTAAATAGATTAACTTTTCTAAGATGCTTGGAAAAGGACTTGGCTTATGAAAAATATGTTAAATAAAAACAAAATATGAAATGTATGTACATATAATACACACATTATATTCACTTTTCTCAAAATATTGCCTATTATATAAAGGAAATATCTATTTGAAAATAGGCAGCAAAGTCCTGATAAAATGCTACTTAATTTTTTATTATTTCCCTGTGACTGATTTATCGTTTTACAACAGAAAAAACATTTGTTGCCAACATATTCCAGCTTAAATGCATTTTTATAGTTTGGCTTTTCTTATTTTAGAAGTAAGTAGAGGAGTCTCTGGGCTAAGTGTCTCTTGTAATAACTGATTTCAATTTCACTACTAGGTTGTGCAAGTGCCTGGAAGGCTGAGAAGCAACTGAGAGGTAAGTCATATCACAAACTATAGTTACCTCAGGAGCTACCTGCCTAGCTTTAATTTTGAGTCTAAGACTGTCAAAAACACACCTGAACAAAAGAAAGAGATTATATTACTGTTTTTCAGAATGTCAAGCAAAATTTAGCTAAAGCTACAACAGAGGCAGAAATAAACCCTGGTATTCTTAATGTCTAATAAAAACTAGACTCTATATGTGGTCAACAACTGTCTAAAGGAAATAAGGAAATCCTCCTTAAACAGGACACTGGGACTACCTGCAGTTGTACAGCGTGAAGATAAATGGATCCTGAACAGCAAGTGTTCTCCACTGTCTGCCTCCCCAAACTGATCCTGCTGCTGTAGTTGGAACTCTCAGGCTCCCAACTCATAGGATGTTAGAAATAAAAGGGATCCCAGCAAACATGTATACCTCCCTCGTGTTATAAAGGAAAAAACTGAGACCCAGAGTCAGTTAACTGACTTAAAACTTAAGCTACTCGTTCAAGGTCACATAGCCAGTTATGGCCAGACCACTTTTTTATCAGCTTGCTGTGTCACTGCTGTCCCAGTTTTGTCATCCATCATGACCCTAACAGTCCTTCTCCAATTCTCCTACTTCAAAATAAGCCACACCTCTAGGATCCTGATTACATAATCACCAACCCAGTTTCAAACACTGGAATTATCAAACAAGGCATACTTCTGGTGACATATTTAAGATCACTTAAAAATCAAAATGAAGTAAGGTTCATGAAAGTTCAGGCATCCAAAATGGAGCCAGGTGGCCACCTGTGGATATGGTTTCAGACATGTTCCAGTATCACTGAGAACTTGACTTTTTTAAACTGAATCAAACTTGAAGACACTATCAACCATTTTCAAAACAGTATTTGCTAGTAGCTGCTAGCTGCAACCTTGTAGTTCCAAAGCCCTCCTCCACCCACAATCTTCCCAACTATGTAAACTTTTCAAAACCTAACCAATCTTTTTCTTTTTTTTTTTTTTTTTCCCAGCAACAGAGAAATCAAATGGTTTAATGTATGGGGGAGCTTACACATCTGAAGCAAGGTCCTGGAGTGACACGCCATTATATGCTGCAAATGGCCAGCAGGACATGGAGCCAGTCTTGGCCCCTGGGGAAGGGGGAAAGAGGAAATTACCAGTTATAGGGAAATTTACATCACTAGGCTCATTAGTTATCACAGAAACCAGAAGAGAGGCATGCTCCTCACCACCTCTTTGATTAAGAACAATCACCAGCTGGATCTGGAGTGAATACTCAACTTCCCAGGTGGCACTGGTAAAGAATCCACCTCCCAATGCAGGAGACACAGATGTGAATTCGATCCCTGGGTCAGGAAGACATCCTGGAATAGGAAATGACAACCCACTCCAGCATTCTTGCCTGGGAAATTCCATGACAGAGGAGTCCAGGGGGCTGCAGTCCACGGGTCGTAGAGTTGGACATAATCGAGCACAGATGCACGCACTAGGAAGGTAAGTCAATGTGAGTCTGGTGTGGATGAAGCAGGCCCCACACATACATGGATGGCCAGCCCAGGTTTACACCTACAACTTTCAGGCCCCACATGCTGGTGGACCACCCTCACCACTCTCCATCCCCTGTCTTGTATTTCCCCACATCCTGCCACTCACAGGAGTTTCCTCAGTCCCTGGCTGCTCAGCCAATTATTGGGTTGCACCCTGAAGGCCTACAAGACCTGTGCTTTTCCAGCTTCAAGACCAAAGAAACAGCCCGAGTTGAAAAACGAGATATTAATGGTTTCATGGATGCAGGAGCTTCAACATCTGCAACAAGGAGTGACACTACATGACAGTCTTTTTTTTCTCTAGGTCCTAATTTACTTTATGATATTTTAGCAGATGAAACATGATTTAAGTGTTATTTATTATTGTCTTAGTGATATCGGTGGCACAGTGGTAAAAAATCTGCCTGCCAATGCAAGAGATGCAAGAGACATGGGTTTGGTCCCTGGGTCAGGAAGATCCCCTGGAGGAGGGCATGACAACCCATTTCAGTATTCTTGGCTGGAAAATTCCATGGACAGAGGAGCCTGGTGGGCTATAGAGTCCATGGGGTCACAAGAGAGTCAGACACGACTGAGCAACTGAAAACACACACACAATGATGTTAGTAGGACTTCAGAAATCTAAGCTCCTACTGCGACCAAAAGCTCAGCCTCTTGCACTCTGGCCCCAAATCAAATCTCAGAGACAGAGTGTTAGGTGAAGTAGAAAAGGATAGCTTTATTACTTGGCCAGGCAAAAGGAGACACACTGTGCTTCCGGCTTGAAACACTGTGTGTCCCCCCTCCCCACGACCACTTCTTTCTCAACAGGCACTATTACTTCTTGTCTGCTCCAACCCTAATTCTTGACAAATAGTTTACATAACCTTGCAGGTGTTTTACCTTTATAATCTCCTCCCACTTGTGGTAAAGCAGCACACAATTCAAGCACATCTTGTGTCTGTGTCTCCTGGGCTACAGCCCTAACAAACCCCAAATAAACACTACCCCCCCGCCAACCAGGTGTCCATTCTTAGAATTCATGATTAACATCTCTACCAAACTAATCACTATTTGCACCTATTAATGAAATTCGTTAGTCAACATTTAAGGCTTCAGTCAGATTTCTGTAAGCTGTAAAATTCACTTCATAAGAAGGAAATAATAAGTTAAACATAGCTTAACTAATACACATTTGAGAAAAAACGCAAAGGACTTTTAGTAATGTAATAACCCAAGACAGCTAAACCCAGAGTAGCAATTTGACTTCTTCCTGATGTTAATGGTGGCTAAGTGGTGAGGAAAATGGATTGTCAAAGAATGTATTTCTCATCTCTACTGCCACATTTTTTCTGTTTTCTTGGGCACACATGACTAGTCCCAAATCTCTGCAAATGCGACCATTTATCTAGGTGATGACTGACAGGAAGGGGACAGATGAAACCAAGCTAGATACCTATGCTGATCATTTTCCACACAGACTCTCTTAAGGTAAAAATGTCCACAATGTCAATCTATATTTCAGTGCTTTCTTTAGATAATTATTTTTATCTATTAGGTAATAATGAAGTTATGAGATGTTCAGCAGGGTAATAAAAGACTATAAAAATAAAATATGAAATATGAAAGGTTTTTTATCAGTTTTCTCCACTCTCTATTTTGCATGCCCCTTTTTTAGATTTTTATCTCTTGTTGTTATGGTCAAATTTTTTAATTAATTCAAATTAATATATTCTTTCCTAGATTTTCAGTAGATAAATCCTTATCTTCCTGGGATCAACACAAAAACTCCAAGAACTGACAAAGACAAGCTCATTAAAAATAGACTTTCAGAAATACAACGCTTACATTTTATTATTTACAGAATATTTCTACATAAATACATTGGATGTTACACTGGATGACTGAAAAACAAAAAATGCACAACATAAAAGTTGAGAATTATGTTTTATTTGGTGGACTTTCTAGGTCAAGCCTGGGAGGCAGCCTCTCAGACCAGCCGAGAAGGACTGCTCTGACCAGGTAAGGGAAGACCCAGGCTATGAAGGTGTTTTTGCAACAGACTAATCAGAACATCAACAGATTATTGTTAATTAAAGAAAACCAGACTTCTCATGTTAATGAATTTAGCACTTTTCTATGCATGGGAAGATAAAAGAATCTGGGATCACTGACATCATTCCTTTGATATTCTTCTTAGCTATCTTGGGCTTCCCTAGTGGCTCAGAAAGTAAAAAATCAGTCTGCAATGCAGGCGACGGGGGTTCAATCCTTGGTTTGGGAAGATCTCCAGTATTCATGCCTAGAGAATTCCATGCACTGAGCAACTAACACTTTCACTTTAAAAAAATTATGGACTCTGAGGGAGAAGGAGAGGGAGAGGGAGAGGGAGGGATGATTTGGGAGAACAGCATTGAAATATGTATACTATCATGTAAGAAATGAATTGCCAGTCTATGTTCAATGCAGGATGCAGGATGCTTGGCGCTGGTGTATGGGGATGATCTGGAGGGAAGATGTGGGGTGGGAGGTGGGAGGGGGGTTCATGTTTGGGAGTTCGTGTAAAAAAATAAATAAATACAAAAAAAAATAAAAAATAAAAAAGGCTAATAAAAAAAAAAAAATTTGGCTATCTGGGGCCAGTATCCTGTTCTTTCCATTCTGAGTCCCCTGAGAGTACACCCCTGGGGGTGGCTACAGCCCCTTGGTTTCCAGCCTGAGTTCCCTTAGGGCTCGCCATGGGGAGAGGGGCAGCTGTAGTGGATTGAGTCTGCAACCTCCTTTGTTTACTGATATGGTAGGCAGCTTTTTTAATCCACATATTCATGTATCCACACCAAGATTTTCTAACTGAACAGGACCTGAAGGGGCCTTCCTGGGACAGACCCTTCCCCCATATTCTCTGGACTGCAACATGCCAGGCTTCTCTGTCCTTCACTATCTCCCAGAGTTTGCTCAAACTCATGTCCATTGAGTTGGTGATGCAATCCAACCATCTCATCCTCTGCCATCCCCTTTTCCCCCTGTCTTCAATCTTTCCCAGCAACAGGATCTTTTCTAAAGAGTCGGCTCTCTGCATCAGGTAGCCAAAGTATTGGAACTTCAGCTTCAGTCCTTCCAATCAATTTTCAGGATTGACTTCCTTTAGGATTGACTGGTTGAATCTCCTTGAGTCTTCTCCAACACCACAGTTCAAAAGCATTAATTCTTCAGAGCTCAGCCTTCTTTATGATCCAACTCTCACATCTATACATGACTACTGGAAAAACCACAGCTTGGACTACACGGACCTTTGTCGGCAAAGTATATCTCTGCTTTTTAATACACTATCTAGGTTTGTCATTGGTTTTCTGCCAAGAAGCAAGTGTCTTTTAATTTCATGGCTGCAGTCACCATCCACAGGATTTTGGAGCCAAAGAAAATCAAGTCTGTCACTGTTTCCATTGTTTCCCCATCTATTTACCATGAAGTGATTGGACCAGATGTCACGATCTATATTACCTAGATAATAGTATCTGATGCGTGCTTCCTGAGTTGTTTTACAGATCTAAAATCTCCACCAAATAGCATGTGTTAACTGCTTAATGACCATAACCACACAGCCCCAGGCCTACGGGAGCCTGAGGACTAATAATACTAATCCCCCATGACAAGGCTCCTTAACCTCACCTTCAACCAGTCAGAGAATTGTGCACTAGCTGATTCACAAATGCTGAGACTCCCCTCCCTCATCTGACCTTTAAAAACGCTTTACTGAAACTCCTTGGGGAGTTTGGGGTTCTTGGTCGCTAGCTGTCCTGGACTCTGTATGGCACTTTATAATGATGCTGCACTTTCCTTCTCAACTAGGTCTCAGTAGATTGGCTTTACTGCTCATGAATGAGTGGACCTAAGTTTCACTCACTACCAGGTTTCCAATTTGTTTTGTGTTAATCTCCGGACACGACTGAGTCACTTCTCTTTCACTTTTCACTTTCATGCATTGGAGAAGGAAATGGCAACCCGCTCCAGTGTTCTTGCCTGGAGAATCCGAGGGATGGGGGAGCCTGGTGGGCTGCTGTCTCTGGGGTCTCACAGAGTCGGACNATTTGTTTTGTGTTAATCTCCGGACACGACTGAGTCACTTCTCTTTCACTTTTCACTTTCATGCATTGGAGAAGGAAATGGCAACCCGCTCCAGTGTTCTTGCCTGGAGAATCCGAGGGATGGGGGAGCCTGGTGGGCTGCTGTCTCTGGGGTCTCACAGAGTCGGACAAGACTGAAGCAACTTAGCAGCAGCAGCAGCAGGATTATTTTCATTGCCTTAAAAAATTGTATATCTGAAGCTATGGAAAAGTTATGACAAAGAGGAGAGTTTGAGAAAAATCATTTACAAGTCTCAGAATCAGGCATACTGCCTGACTAAATGTTTCCAGATATATTTGATCATTTATGTGGCCATAAAAAAGACAAGTGTTTTTTGTTTTGCTCTCAAGATGACCTTTTTTAAGAAAATTTCTCCTCCTTTACATTTTGTAAAAATAGAAAGAATATGATCCGTCAAAATAGCCCAGAAAACCAAGACCAGATTTTAAGTATTTATTTCATTCTGAGTCAATAATAAAGCACAAACATTCACCCAAAGCAAAACTATATAGTGTCTCTTCATCCAACCTCCTGTTCATGTTTATCATTTCCTCCATGAAGAAGTAAGGCTCTTCTGGAAATTAGAGAAAGATTAAATAAAGACTTAGCTATTCCAGTGTCCTGAGAAAACATTCCCCAAATCTGAAAGCACTACGCAAAGGCATTGCATGCTTGCACTTTTCAAAGAAAAAAAATGGCACTCCCCTTAAAAAAGACCTGTAACTTTGTATTGAGTTCAGTTCAGTCCTTCAGTCCTGTCTGATTCCTTGCAAACCCATGGACTACAGGCACACCAGGCTTCCCTGTTCATCACTAACTCCTGGAGCTTGCTCAAACTCACATCCATAGAGTTGGTGATGCCATCAATCTTAGCCTCTGTCATCCCCTTCTCCTCCAACCTTCAGTCTTTCCTAGCATCAAGGTCTTTACCAATGAGTTAGTTCTTTGTATCAGGTGGCCAAAGTATTGGAGTTTCAGCTTCAGTATCAGTCTTTCCAATGAATATTCAGGACTGATTTCCTTTAGGATTGACTGGTTGGATCTCCTTGCTGTCTGAAGCACTCACAAGAGTCTTCTCCAACACCACAGTTCAAAAGCATCAATTATTCAGTGCTCAGCTTTCTTTATACTCCAACTCTCANTCAGTATCAGTCTTTCCAATGAATATTCAGGACTGATTTCCTTTAGGATTGACTGGTTGGATCTCCTTGCTGTCTGAAGCACTCACAAGAGTCTTCTCCAACACCACAGTTCAAAAGCATCAATTATTCAGTGCTCAGCTTTCTTTATACTCCAACTCTCACATCCATACATGACTACCGGAAAAACCATAGCTCTGACTAGATGGATCTTTGCCGGAAAAGTAATGTCTTTGCTTCTTAATATGCTGGCTAGGTTGGTCACAGCTTTTCTTCCAAGGAACAAGCGTCTTTTAATTTCATGGCTGCAGTCACCATCTGCAGTGATGTTGGACAGATGTTTCCCCATCTATTTGGCATGAAATGATGGGACCAGATGCCATGATCTTAGTTTTCTGAATGTTGAGTTTTAAACCAGCTATTTCACTCTCCTCTTTCACTTTCAACATGAGGCTCTTTAGTTCCTCTTCCCTTTCTGCCATAAAGGTGCTGTCATCTGCTTATATGAAGTTATTGGTATTTCTTCCAGCATCTTGATTCCAGCTTGTGATTCATCCAGCCTGGCATCTTTCATGATGTACTCTGCATACAGGTTAATAAGCAGGGTGAAAATATACAGCCTTGACATACTCTTTTCCCAATTTGGAACCAGTCCATTGTTCCATGTCCAGTTCTAACTATTGCTTGTTGACCTGCATACAGATTTCTCAGGAGGCAGGTAAGGTGGTCTGGTACTCCCATCTCTTGAAGAATTTTCCACAGTTTATTGTAATCTGCATAGTCAATAGCTTTGGCATAGTTAATAAAGCAGAAATAGATGTTTTTCTAGAACTCTCTTGCTTTTTAGATGATCCAGTGGATGTTGGCAATTTGATCTCTGGTTCCTCTGCCTTTTCTAAAACCAGGTTGAACATCTGGAAGTTCACAGTTCATGTGCTGTTGAAGCCTGGCTTGGAGAATTTTAAGCATTACTTAGCTAACGTGTGAGATGAGTGCAATTGTGCAGTGTTTGAACATTCTTTGGCACTGCCTTTCTTTGGGATTGGAATGAAAACTGACCTTTTCCAGTCCTGTGATCACTGCTGAGTTTTCCAAATTTGCTGGCATGTTGAGTGCAGTACTTTCATAGCATCATCTTTTAATATTTGTAATAGTTCAGCTTGAATTCCGTCACTTCCACTAACTGCTCGTAGTGATGCTTTCTAAGGCCCACTTGACTTCGAACTCCAGGATGTCTGGTTCTAGGTGAGTGATCACATCATCTTGCTTATCTGGGTCATGAAGATCTCTTTGGTGTAGTTCTTCTGTGTATTCTTGGCATCTTTGTATTACCACCACTCAACTAGTCTATTTTTCAGGTGGTTATTTCAGTTGAATTACAGGTATTAGTAACAATAAGTTAAATGCAAGATACTACTCCATTGAAAAATAGATGCAAGTCAGTAACACCTTTCAAGTCAGCAAAATAGTTGAGTAACAGTAATTCAAGAGGTATAATTTCACCAAAATTACATTGTAAGATAAGCACAAATTAAGTGCAGCTATGATTCAGCTTTTCCTTGAGATTAATAACAACTGCCAATCACTTACTAAAAATTCACAGTTCTTTTAGCTTACATCCTAATTTATTTGCTATATATCTGTGGGATTTTAGCCTACACATACACGCATTCACAAATGTGTATGATTAATAAGCAGTGACTTCAGCTAGTACATTGTTAACACACAGGATATAACAGCTTCATGACGTCTATATTATTGGGGCACCTGCATCAATGTCTTCCTTCAACTGGAAGTACTTCACCCAGGAAAATACAAGGGCATAGTTGAACAAATGTTGTACTGAAACAGCAGGGAAAGGGGCAGGACACAAGCTTTAAAAGAATGATATAGCAGCTGAGAATGCGACATAAACCGGTTAGAACTTCCTAGGTCCAACATGGCAGAAGATTTGACTTCCTGGAAATCCCTGTTCCTTCCCCAAATTAATTAGGATAATCCTCCCACTGGCCTATGAAGTCACCCAAACCACTGAAAACTACCTCCTCTTATATCAGGGGTGTTCTCCCTTTTCCAGATGACCCTGTGCCCTGGGGTCATTCTTGCCTTTTGAGAGGGACTACATTCTCTCTATAGAAAGTGTATCTCCCTAAATTAATCCACTACTTACCTATTACTTTGTCCTTCATTGAATTCTTTCTGAGTCCAGACATAAAAACCTGAGCTTCATAAACAGGTGTGCTATTTCAGTTAAAAGAGTGGGTTCAAGTCTCAGTCTGAGTTATGTGGTTTCAGAATCACAGGGACATGCAGGACAGAACAAAGTGTATGACACAATCAGTCACAGATATAGGTATTTCCCTGATTACAAGTCACTGTATGCACATTTTTTAAAAATATATATTAAAAGAGAACATACTTTCTTAGATCTACCATTATCTGAATTTATTTAGAATTAAGCATTTAGAGATACTTTCCCTGGTGGCTCAGTGGTAAAGAATCCACCTGCAGTGCAGGAGTTGCAGGAGACACAGGTTCAATCCATGGGTTGGGAAGATGCCCTGGAGGAGGGCATGGCAACCCACTCCAGTACTTTTGCCTGGAGAATCTCATGGACAGAGGAGCCTGGTGGGCTACAGTCCACAGGGTTGTAAAGAGTTGGACACGACTGAAGCAACTTAGCATGCATGCGTGTAAAGGTTTAGAAGAGAGTTTAGGGGCAACACTGAAGTTATAGGATGAATTTTAAGGCAACTGAGGAGCTACTGATGGGGACTAATAAAGGTTTTTGAAAAGTTCACTCAAGACTTCGGAGAGAACATTTACTTTTTCTTTTTTTCTGGAAGAGTGGAAGGGGAGAACGGAATACTCTCCAAAGTAGCACTTGGAGTCAGTAATATATAAATCGAAATTCAAGTTAATTGCTTAGAAAACAAAAGGCATCTCATGTATAGTATAGATTTGATCACAGTCAACCAATATTTTTCCTGTGTGTATCTTATTTTAACCTTATGGTAAGATTTTTTTTTTTTTTCTCTTTTCCTTTTTGGGTCCTGATGAAGGGAGAGGAACTTTCCCTGGTGGCTCAGTGGTAAAGAATCCACCTGCAGTGCAGGAGTTGCAGGAGACACAGGTTCAATCCATGGGTTGGGAAGATGCCCTGGAGGAGGGCATGGCAACCCACTCCAGTACTTTTGCCTGGAGAATCTCATGGACAGAGGAGCCTGGTGGGCTACAGTCCACAGGGTTGTAAAGAGTTGGACACGACTGAAGCAACTTAGCATGCATGCGTGTAAAGGTTTAGAAGAGAGTTTAGGGGCAACACTGAAGTTATAGGATGAATTTTAAGGCAACTGAGGAGCTACTGATGGGGACTAATAAAGGTTTTTGAAAAGTTCACTCAAGACTTCGGAGAGAACATTTACTTTTTCTTTTTTTCTGGAAGAGTGGAAGGGGAGAACGGAATACTCTCCAAAGTAGCACTTGGAGTCAGTAATATATAAATCGAAATTCAAGTTAATTGCTTAGAAAACAAAAGGCATCTCATGTATAGTATAGATTTGATCACAGTCAACCAATATTTTTCCTGTGTGTATCTTATTTTAACCTTATGGTAAGATTTTTTTTTTTTTTCTCTTTTCCTTTTTGGGTCCTGATGAAGGGAGAGGAGCGGATGGGTTAGGTTGTGCCCAGGAGCAAAAACAACCCAGAAAAGGTGAATCAGGTGAAGGCACCGCAGCCATGAGCAATCTTCCCAAAGGAAGCCCAGTCTCACCGGGTCTTAGGATATTACAGGGGCCCACAGGATGAAAAACACCTGGGAGACCCCGCCCAGAGACTCTTCCTCCCAGACTCATCTATAAGGGCCTGGCTCACTCCACCTTTCATACAAACACCGATCCCCCTCAAGGCCTCTCCAGCAGTCTTCACCCCGATGAGGCGCCTCACCTCAGTCGACTGTCCAGGTCTATGGACGGTCTGTGGCCTGAATGCTTACCAGGGGAAAGTGAAAGTGAATTCACTCCGTCGTGTCCGACTCTTTCGCGACCCCATGGACTGTGGCCTACCAGGCTCCTCCGTCCATGGTATTTTCCAGACAAGAGACAAGGGGAGGAAGTGCCCGAGGACAGACTTGGGAGGGAACTGCGCATGCGTGGGCCGGAAATCTGCAGCCCTCCCGCAGCTACAAAAGCCACGGGTAGTCGCAAGGGCTTCTGGGCCAGAACCCTAGGGCTCCAGATCCACGTCTGCCAAGGTCCAAGGCCACGCAGCCTGCATGGGTCATTTCATTGCACATTCTCGGGGCCCAGCATCTGTGAGGTGTCTCAAAGGCCACCAGTGAGGCCATGGCTGCCGTTCCTCCAGCCTTACCACTGAAGAGCAGTCCCGGGACATCAGTGTCTTCTCCTGACCCAGCTCATCTGTCAGCACCCTTTGGTAGGGGAACTTTACACAAAGGAAAAATACCTTTCGTAATATTGCTTGGATTTATATAGGTGAGGTAGATTGAGCTGGTGATTGTGGGTGGGTGGAGAAGATAATCAACATACTTTCTAAAACTTCCTCCAAATCATAATTAATTCTCTTTGGGTGAGCTACTTACTACAGTGTTCAATGTAATTTCAGTTTGTTGCAAAAAGGGAAACTCATGTACATAAATGATACTTGGTAACTTTTAATGTTAGAAACTGGAACAGACGAAAAACAATTTTTTTCTAGCTATTATATTACTACACAGATGTTTCCACTTGAACTTTTTCTCAGAGCAAGCCCTATTTTAGGGTTTGTTGACCTACATGAAATCATTAAACCAGAGAAAAGATTTATTAACTTGAAGTCTTCATTCATTGTATAACTCTTAGAAGCTCACAAGTACCAGGGTAATATAACCCTCCCTGAATACACACACACACACACACACACACACACACACACACCATCATCCCAGTAATAGGTATTTTGAAGGTCTCGTATTAAGAGTAGACTATTAGTTTTACTAACTATTAGTAAATATTACTAAATATTAGTTTTAATAAAAATTAGTGTCTCAAAGACCCATATTATTAGAGTAATACAATAACTGGATTATAAACTTACTAGATTATATTTATTGCTTAATTTAGATAAAATATTAACATTGATTGGGCACATGTTAACTACATTATTTAGGCCAAAAAATAATCATATTACCCTCTGTTTACCTTCATACAATAGATGTTTCTAGAAAGATTAAATTTAATCAAAATGTGTATTAAAATAACTTTAATACATAGTCAAGAGCTGGATTGACTTTTCCTGGAAGGGACTGCTTAATTTACAGCATTACATGGTTCTCACACTGGACATTGGTGCAGTGGATATGATTGAACCATGAATCAACAAGCACATATGGTGATTTTATTTATATCAATTTTCCTGGTGCCAGGAAGTCCTCTTAATGTCCCAGATTTAATGATGTCATTTTAGTGATTTTAAAATTTAAATAGCCCAATAATATATACAGACATTTTAATTTAGTCTCCATCACAATTTCTCTGTTAAGATGAGAGCATAAGATTTAGCAGCAGATATTAAGACATGAATAACAATTATCAGAAAGTTAGATTCTAGTGGCCTACTAATTTATGAAGACTAGTTTTTTTTTTCTTAATACTTTTGTCTTGCTGCTGCTGCTGCTGCTAAGTCGCTTCAGTCATGTCCGACTCTGTGCAACCCCATAGATGGCAGCCCACCAGGCTCCCCATCCCTGGGATTCTCCAGGCAAGAACACTGGAGTGGGTTGCCATTTCCTTCTCCAATGCATGAAAGGGAAAGTGAAAGTGAAGTCGCTCAGTCATATCCGACTCTTCACGACCCCATGGACTGCAGCCTACCAGGCTCCTCCATCCGTGGGATTTTCCAGGCAAGAGTACTGGAGTACTCCAAATACTTTTGTCCTACACTTGCTAAAGATTTTTAGGAACCCCTGTCAGGGTTAAAATATTCCATTTTATTGCATCTTGTCTCACTAGATTCTTTTGTTAAAAAAAAGAATTCTTTAGTTATGTATTCCCTTATCGGCTTTATACATGCTCATTTGCAACAATATGTCTTCAATAGAAACAAATGCTTGTGTTTTGTAGGTGGATTAAAGATTTCTCTGACAAAGTAAAATTAAACAGCTCTTTCACAGTTGTTTTTTGTCCCTTCCTCCATCTTCTTGAAATCCAAAAAGAGGAAGGAAAACACACAGTAATATTGGTTTGATGACTCTTTGCCTTGAAATCCCAATTTTTTGAGAAATTAACAGGTATAAAATGACTACATTTTCAGTATCCGTAATAATACCTGAAAATGTAGCTGGGTTTGCTTTTTTAAGAATCTGAAGTTTGGCTTTCACAGAAGACCAGATGGTGTTTTTTGGTTAAGGGGTGGTAGTGGAATTTTGCTTTGTTTGTTGTTGTTGTTTTTTAAAAACAGGTGTGACAGTCATTTTCTCCAGCTACTGTATTAGCACATTTAATTGCTAAGTTCACAGGCAGCCATCTCAATTCTTTTGCCAGCAGATGGTGAAAGTGATTTTAAAAGAGGAGTAAGGATTTTTCAAAAAAACATTTCAGAACCGCAGAAGATCTGCTCTTCCCTCACTGGGTGTGTCAGCCTCTGATGAGCGCTAATGGAAGTCACATAACTGCATCGACAGTGCATTTGCCTTTAATTACTTGATGGTTATCCAGATTTTGTGAAATTACTCGCACATTATCTAACAAAGCTTTATGTACTTGCAGTAACTTCACATCATTTTTTCACATAGCTAATTAAACTTCACTGCAAAATACATAGGTAGAAAGTTTTATAGGCTTTATTTTACTGAATGTAAATAGTGTATCACCTAATGTATCACCAAGAGAATGGAAGTTAAATATAAGTCCCAAACTCACAAGGATTTATAACTTCATATCATGTTTGCTCCTCAAATATAAATGACTCGAGTTTAGAATAAGGAGACCTTTAGTGTGACAGGCACTTAGTTGCTTCTCCATATCCATTCTTCTCTTCTTAGCTAACAGAATCCTTTTTCTGTTCAGACTGGCCATTGTTAAAGAAAAAATTCTGACACTTGTTTCCCTTTTCCAGGGGATCTTCCCAACCCAGGAATTGAACCCAGTTCTCCCACGTTGCAGGCAGATTCTTTACCAACTAATCTATCAGGGAAGCCCTCAGATGATAAGAGCTTAAATCCGGAACTACAGCAATAGGGATATTGCAATAGGAGACAGAGATCAAACTCAGCTCCAAATACAGAAAAGACAAGGGTGGCCCAGTGGCAAAGATTCTGTGCTCCCAATGCAGGGGAGTGGGGGGACTGTCTCTTATACACATCTAGATGTGTATAAGAGACAGGATTGGACCAGATGTCACGATCTATATTACCTAGATAATAGTATCTGATGCGTGCTTCCTGAGTTGTTTTACAGATCTAAAATCTCCACCAAATAGCATGTGTTAACTGCTTAATGACCATAACCACACAGCCCCAGGCCTACGGGAGCCTGAGGACTAATAATACTAATCCCCCATGACAAGGCTCCTTAACCTCACCTTCAACCAGTCAGAGAATTGTGCACTAGCTGATTCACAAATGCTGAGACTCCCCTCCCTCATCTGACCTTTAAAAACGCTTTACTGAAACTCCTTGGGGAGTTTGGGGTTCTTGGTCGCTAGCTGTCCTGGACTCTGTATGGCACTTTATAATGATGCTGCACTTTCCTTCTCAACTAGGTCTCAGTAGATTGGCTTTACTGCTCATGAATGAGTGGACCTAAGTTTCACTCACTACCAGGTTTCCAATTTGTTTTGTGTTAATCTCCGGACACGACTGAGTCACTTCTCTTTCACTTTTCACTTTCAGGGTGGGGGTTGGGGGCTGGGCTTGATCCCTGGTCAGGTAGCTAGATCCCAAATGCTGCCACAAAGATTGAAGACCCTGTGCCATTCAAAATTTATTGAATTTTTAAAAACAACAAGAACAAAGGCATCTGGGGATCTATAGGCAAGGAACAGAGTTGAGGGGGCCAGTGGATAAAAATTTATAGAGAAGAAACATCACGGACAAGAAAGAGGATTCTTGCTAAAATAACCTAACAGGATTCTTGCTAAGACAAGTCAAGGATTTGTACATTAAAGACAAGGGATGAAGAGCGTGATCAAAGGTGGGGAATTCTCACTAAAATGACTTAGCAGGATTTATTGTTAACACTGGGCTGGGCAGGCCAAAGACAGAGTGGGAGCCAAAGCTGAGGGCGAGTCAAGAAGAGGACTCAAAGGAGCCATCCAAAGTTTGGTCAAAAAACCTTTGTTACCATGTATTCAGCTAAAAGTTTAGATCTCCCTTGCAGTTGAGTATGACATGTTACATGGTTGCGAAAAATACATAAAGGAAAGACTGCTGCAAGGTTCTGGGACTGTTTTTACTTTTCAAATGTAGTCACTGCCTTCTCCCACTTCTTTCTGAACATAGTGAATCCCAATTGTGATGAATCCCAATTGTGACCACAGAGATGAAAGCCACATGCTGAAGATGGTGGAAAGAAAGATCCCAGGACATTGCTGAAAACATGTAACTCATAATGCAACTCTAGGTTGCTTCCTCCACATTTCTTTTTATGTAAGCAATATTAAACCAGTTTAGTCAGGTTTTCTGTAATTAACAGTAGAAAACAATCTTGGCTGAGACATTTGACAGACATGATTCCCTTATTATAATAAGAGTGTTCTTGGTAAAATTATAAGTTCAGTTGGAAAGATAAAATTCTGAAGTTAATTCTTGAAAAATTAAGTATGAATGAACCATAGACATCTCTTTCTTCAGCATTTATGCAATGCTTGTTCTGAGAATATGTTACCCAGAGAAGAAATCTAGGCTATGGGATATAAAGATTTGTAATCCAGGTTTTAAAAACTTAGCATGAACTAATATAATCCATGTGTAACATCAGGATTCCTGGTTAAATAAAATAGAAAGCAATCATTTAAACAGAAATCACAGCATTCTGAGTAGCCACACAGGCATCTGAACTCTGTGGTTCTCTGGGCAGCAGAGCATGTGGCTTCCAGGAGAGCAGAGACCCTCATAATATCTAGCAGGGAAACCTAATCTGCAAATAGCCTCCCCCAAAGCCCTAATGTTCCAAGTAAATATTATCATTTCCAACATGTGCTATGAGCTGAAAAATATGGGAAACCCCTATCCAGATTAGTGACTTAACTGTGGCTTTGAATTTTGAGATAGATCACAAGTAAATTGCTACATAAATAAAATATTAACATTTATAAATGTAGGCAAATTTATAATTACCTGTGAGTACCATTTCTCTCACTCACATTTTGATAATTTCCTCTTTAGTTTGTTAATATCTTTAATTATGCACACATACACATACAATGGAGAAGGCAATGGCACCCCACTCCAGTACTCTTGCCTGGAAAATCCCATGGACAGAGGAGCCTGGTGGGCTGCAGTCCATGGGGTCGCTAAGAGTCGGACACGACTGAGCGACTTCACTTTCACTTTTCTCTTTCATGCATTGGAGAAGGAAATGGCAACCCACTCCAGTGTTCTTGCCTGGAGAATCCCANATGGAGAAGGCAATGGCACCCCACTCCAGTACTCTTGCCTGGAAAATCCCATGGACAGAGGAGCCTGGTGGGCTGCAGTCCATGGGGTCGCTAAGAGTCGGACACGACTGAGCGACTTCACTTTCACTTTTCTCTTTCATGCATTGGAGAAGGAAATGGCAACCCACTCCAGTGTTCTTGCCTGGAGAATCCCAGGGACGGGAGAGCCTGGTGGGCTGCCATCTCTGGGGTCGCACAGAGTTGGACACGACTGAAGCGACTTAGCAGCAGCAGCAACACACATATAACGGCATAAATGTGGCTCACACTTTTGGGAAGGGCAGTCTTCTTACGGTTTCCCTTTTTACTCAGCTTCCCACATCCCCTTATCCTTTCAGCCATCTCCTCCAACCTCCATCTACAATAACACCTCATCCTTTCTCCTCAGGGGACCTAGGTTAGCAACCTGGTGCATATTCTTTTCTTATTTTCTCATATAATCCTATACAGACCTACATGTGCACAGAAAGATATGTACAGATACATATATATAATTTTCTTGTCATTGTTTTATCAAAAATGAGCCATATTATTAAACTTCTCTTTTCTTACACAATAATATCTCATGAAAATCCCTCCAAGTTATGACAGTAATATTTTCTTTTAGTGGCTGCATAGTATTCCAAACTATGGAGATATTATGCATTATATATAGCCTACACACACACTTTATTTTCTGATTTTCAACAGGACAAAATGCCTTAGTAAATATTTACTTATAAATAGGTGCTTTTATTTCTATGGTATAAATTCCCAACACCACAATTCTAATTTTTTTTGAAACAACCTCTGAAAGTGGCTATTTCCATCAGCAATATATGAATAACCTTTTTTCTATATCCCTACCAATAATTTATATTCCTATCTTTCAATTTTTGTTATTCTAATAACTATGAAGTTATACCTCATTTTTACTTTCATTTCCATTTCTCTACATTTAGATTAGAGCATCTATTCATGTTTGTTGACCATTTGTATTTGCTCTTTTGCAAATCATATATTCATAACATTTTCCCATTTTTCTTGGGCTGTTTACCTTTGTTTTGAAAATTTTCTTAACTATGTAAATATTGATCACCATGACTGTATATATTCCCAAATCTATTACATGTTTCTTTTTTTTTCCATACATAGATTTTCAACTTTTAAGTGATTAGATAAAAGTTTTTTTTTTCCTTTTTACATAATCAGTTATTCATCTTGGTTAATGAAGTTTCCATAACCTTTATGTTTTTTGAATCATTTCTATATTTTTTAACTTTTTACACTTTAATCCGAAATTTATTTTGTATATGGCATAAGATAGGGATCCATTTTTATTCTCTTTAGAAGAAATTGAAGATACAATGTCTGAATATTAACTCCTTATATTTAACTTCATTTTTCTCTTATTTAGTAATCTATTCATCTATTTTTATAATGATTTGACTAGAGGGCTTATAGTGTATTCTTTTATTTAATATGAAAACATCTCCATATCCTTCTTTTTCACATTTTTATTGACTGTTCTCAGCTATTTATTCTATATGAACTATAAGATCATTTTATCCATTTAAGAAATTAATTTGTTAGGATTCTCATTGAAATTGCATTAAATATACATGGTAATCTTGGAAAAGTTGATATTTTTATTATATGCCTCCCCCATCTAAGAATTAATATAGAGCACCCAGCCGGGGCATGCAGCCAGGACGTCCCGGCCGTCCCAGCCTCTGCTCCCCGACCCAGAAGACCTAGAAGGAGCCGCGGGGCCGCAGCCCTGCTCGCCCGCCATGGGCCCGCACCGCCCGAGACGCAAGCCCGAAACACCAAGGAGGCGCCCCGCGAGCCCGGCTCCCGCCGCCCGCCGGCCGGCCCGATTCTTAGGCACGTCCTCCCGTCCACTTGCTCGCCAGGGATGTGGAATCCTGAAGGAGATCCGAACTCTTCAGAAGACCACACACCTGCTCTTAAGAAAGACCCCCTTCTGCCGCCTGGCAAGAGAAATATGTGTTCAATTCACTCGTGGTGTGGACTTCGATTGGCAAGCCCAGGCCCTGTTGGCCCCACAAGAGGCGGCAGAAGCGTTTCTAGTTCATCTCTTCGAGGATGCCTAGCTCCTCTCCTTACACGCCTGCCGCGTCACGCTCTTCCCAAAGGATGTGCAGCTGGCCCCGGGATCCGAGGCATTCAGGAAGGGCTTGGCTGAGCTCTGCCCACTACCCGAGCCTCTGTAAGCATTTCCTGCTCACCTGAGAGCGAGCAGAACTTGCGGGGAGGGCATTCAACTCCCACCACCAGGGTGGGAATTTCTCTGAAAGAAGCTGCTTCTCCATCCTGACTCCTTTGCCGCCTCGCCTCCCCTTTGTTCCCTAGGAAAGCTTTGACCTAGTTTTAACTTGGATGTTTGGAATTCTGTGGCTTATGTCCTTTTGTACAAAGTTATTTTTCAGTTTTAATTTTGACTTCCCTGTAGCTCAAATGGCAAAGACTCTGCCAGCCATGCAGGAGACCTGGGTTCAATCCCTGGATCAGGAAGATCCTCTGGAGAAAGCAATGGCAATCCACTTCAGTATTCTTGCTTGGAGAACTCCATAGACAGGGAACCCTGGAGGTCTACAGTTTGTGGGGTCACAAAGAGTCAGACATGACTGAGCAACTAACACACACTTATTTTTCAATTAAATAATGACCAGATAAACTGAATCTCTGACAGAGTTCATCCTCTCTGTTTTTCAAGGACAGATGACCTTGTGGGATTCTTTTGGGTTTGATTTTTTTAATTGGAAAATAATGGCTTTACAATGCTGTATTGGTATAACAACACGAATCAGCCATAATTATATATATATATATATATATATATATATATATAT